>JADLZN010000240.1:0-144241 GCA_018155175.1 Sinocyclocheilus anophthalmus
CCGTAGCTCCTAAGTCAGTACTGTTCACAGAAGAACATCTTATTGTTTGCCATTGTTAACAAAGGAATTGTTCTGTGTTAACAATACAAGGCTTAGTTGGTATCAGAATTCCTGCATGACTTGGATCCGGGAGGGATTACAGATTTCTCAAACGGTGATCTGAGGGAGCTCACGTCATTCAGAGTGTTTTTCAGAAAGCTGCGGTGTGTTTCAGGTCGGCAGGTGCTAAATTGATATTTAATGGTGTTTTTGGATCTGCAGCCCTACACTTTTTAACTTTGTGAAATGAAATCCGGACTTTTTTCCCCCATATACTCTAAGAGTAGATTTGGAAAATTGATTGGGACATCATGTGATGTCGATTGTTGTTTATGCAGTTGCTTTCTGGCATCGATTTCTGGTTTTTGCTTGGGGTGTAAACAAATTTTGAACCCATTTTCAAGGGAATGGAGGAATTCATCAGTACTTCAAAACGGGATCCTTTTAAGATAATCTCTTGTGTTTTATAAATGCTTGAGGTGATTCCTTCCAAGTTCACATGTTCTCCCGTCTTCCCTCTAATGCTTTATTTGGTATTCCGAGTGTGTGTGCAAGAGCACAGAAGCCGCTCTGTGGAGGTGACAATTCGTGCATTTCTCAGTTAATTGCTATTTACTCACCCCAGGCTAGCTGGAGTAAACCGCAAACTCCCGACACTTTGCTTCGTTTTCTTGCCTGGCCTTATGCCGTTGTCACAAATTGATTTGTGTTTTGAAATTATGCACTTTAAAATTCAATTACGACATGTTTATCTTCACTTGGGGTATGATGCTATAATCAATTTGAATCGTGAAACTCCTCAAATGGATGTGGCCAATTGTATTGATGTTTGACAGGCAACGCAGTCAGTCTTGGTGCGATATAATTAGGATTTAACAAGAGAATCTAAAATCGATTCATCTTTTGGGTGCCAACATGAGATTTCAAAAGACTTCAGATACTTTGATTTCATGTTAAAACGCCAGAGCTTATAAGCTTGATTTGATGTTAAAATGGCATTTTATGGCTTAGCGTGAACCACTGAGTCTTCAATAATCCATCTTTTTAAAAATATCACAGTCAATTCTGCTTATGTTTAGCCTTCAGCCATGCAGGGTTTTTACTTCTGAACTAATCAAGAAGTTGGTGTTGGTCTAACAATACTGTACTGCACTTTACTTTAGTAAATATTTAACTTAAAATGCAAATTTTGTCTGAACTTACTCATCCTTACTTCCCAAATCCATATGACTTCCTTTCTTTTGTGGAAAGCAATGTCCTGGATTTCCATAATGCGGACAGATGTCATACGTTGTCATTTCTAATTTGCGATTGTGTTAGATTTTAAATATGATGCATCAAAACATGTCAAGTTTGACCTCTTTATGTGCAAATTACGTCAAATAGGGCTGCATGATTAATCGAAATGGAATCGAGATCCGAATTCGACAGAAGCTGTGACTGTCATGTGTATCTTTCAGTTAAGCATGGTTCTGTGATCAGTAGTAAATCTCCATCCAAAGGCCAGGCGGCGATAGCGGCTGAAACTCAAATACGCCTGCAGAGAAAAAAAACCCCAGGAATCGCTGCTGGCTGGATAAACAGAAGATTCAAATGCTTTTATTGATTCAACGTGACTAATGAACACACGACTACGGCAATATACGGTTTATCGGAGTTCTTATTATAATTTTTATTAAAATAAAGTATATTTATAATGCAATGCCTTTATCACTGCAATACTATGAATTATGTTGCGTGCCTAATTCTGTGTAAGAAGCCACATCATCTAACAGAAGGATTTATTTCAAACACTCGAATGACGTTATGAAGTGAGTTTGGAGTAAAAATATGTTATTAAATGTGGTATTTTCACATGCTTTCAGATGGTGCAGCATTTACTTCACAGAGCTGTAGTTCACTGAGAAGCTATGCAAACAGCTGTCATTATCGTGAACGATTTCATAATCGCGCAATAAAATTGTCTGCGATTTTTTTTTGCGTAACTTGTCAATGAACTACAGCTCTGTGTAGTAAATGCTGCTCCATGTGAAAGCACACACGTGATGGAGATTTATTGCTGATTACAGAACCGGCTTTACTAAAAATTGTTTTACGTTTACAAAACGATTAATCGTACAGCACCTAATGTCAAACCTAGAGTGACACACGTTTTGACACACTATATTTGAATTTAATGAGATCTGAGTGTGGACCATTTTCAGCAAATAACAAATTATATTTTGGTCTGTTCATTACTTGAAATAAACTTGAATCAATGGACATTTCATTATAGTTTTTGCTACTTTCACCTACAATAAATTTAATTTTGGGGTTAACAAACCCTTGCGATAAAATAAGCAATAATATCTCTCACCCTTACAGTACATTGAAAGAGGGACCAAAGCTGCAACCAAGGGCTGGATATATGAAACATTATTAAGAATGAAATTCGTCTTACCTGCTATTTTGTTTGTTTTTACTTAAGAAGAAGTTATGGAATATTTTGTATCATACACACATAAACACACACACCCACACACACACACAATGCGGTTAGAGCATTGGAAAAATCCAGCATCTTGTTTTCTGCGAACTCTCAGCCCGAATGAAGAAAATTATATCACCGCTTAAATATCACTGCTTTGAATCACATCAAAATAAAACTTGAAATGGTCTGAAACGTTATGACTGTGTCAGTTTTTAGTGAGCATTCAGCTTGATGAAATTAAAGATTTATCTTTGTGTCTGTGACAGTGTTTACAGGGCTTTTATGATGATGACCCAAAATAAGTTGACTATTAAAAAGAACAGCTGACAATCATCAGTTCACAAATAAAAAATATTGGTAACATCATAAGGTGTCATTGCAACATTAGTTTAGGGTTTAACTAATTTTAAACTAATTGTGTAAACATTAGTTTATGTTAATAACATGAAACAAGCAATGAATATATTACAGGATTATTAAATCTAAATAAGCCACAGTGTTCATTGTTAATGTTAGTAGCAGTGCACTAAATAAATGGTAACAACAAAAACTATGATTTTAATTAATGCTCAGTAAATGTGAAAGTATATTACTAAGATTCTGAAATGCTGTAGACGTCTACTCATTTATGTAACTAAAGAAACTTTATTGTAAGTTTTTCACCTTGCAAGCCGGACTTGGAAGACACTTGATCTATTATAGGAGAAAGAAGAAAGTATGGTAAACAATAGGTAAAAGTGTATTTAGAATTTGCACGGTCTGCTTTGTGCATCAATCGGGGTGTAAAACAGTGAGATTTTGAGGCAGGTGAAAAGCATTTGGTTAAAGGTGAATACTGTTGCCGAACCCTGCCTTGATGTAATGATTGACAGGTAGGGGGTGTGCTCGGCTCGGAATGCATTTTCAAATCCACATTGACTAGTCTAGACTGATCGCAGAGTATTTAATTAAAATGCAATTGAAACGTCTTAAGTGTAAGTTTCAGTTCATTTAAGAAAAATAAAATACATTTAAATCACCCTTTTTGCAACCATTTTGCTGCACATTTGGCTCTGAATGCATTTTGAAATTCACACTGCATTTTGCTAAGATTATTATACGGTATCACGATGAAAATGCGTGATAGTCTAAATGCATTTAGGAAAAATGGCATTCAAATGATAATTTTGCTACAGTTTTTGCTTGAACATGTTAAACACATCTAATCAATTTGGGTAATACAATTTCATTTTAATTTTGCAGCTTATAAATCATTTTTAATTACGTATTAAACTAGTGGAGAAAATGGCCAATGTAAATTTAAATACAGAAATAATTGCCATTTTACATATTGCATTGTCCCGACAAAACTAATATTTCGAGAAATTAGCTTTTAGAACTTCTTAGAATGTATCTGAAGAAATGTCTTATCCTCTTTCTTAAAAAGAGTTTTGAGAATCCAGCCCCAAAACATACTGGGAACTTGGTGGAAGGTTCTAGAACACCCTAGCAACTGAATACCAGCACAACTCAGAAGACTTTTACCAATTGCACAGCAACCATCCAGAAACACACTAAACTACTTAAAACATCATATCAACCACAAAGCAATGCCACAGCATCCACACAATATTGCACTAACACTCAGAACACCTCAGCAACTGCACTGACAACCACTCATAATGGTTTGGCAACTGCATGGCAATGCATTGACAACAATTTCAGAACACCTTTAGAGCGTTGCTGCTATACGAATGCTATTAACCACTCTAAACCCCATTACAACCACATAGCAACCACTCTATAAAAGACTAAAAACATCTTGGCAGCTTCTATAGCAACAGTCTGGTACACCATACCAAGGTAATGGTAAGGTAAAATTGTAATGTACCGTTTTCAGGGACATCTCATGTTAATTAGGATGAAGCTAAACTTTAAACAGAAGTCGAGCTGTAAACTTGAATGTGGAATTTCTTTGCTGCGTATGGAAGAGAGAGAGGGGGAAAAAAACAACTTGAGTTATCAAGCTAGATGTGCACCTGGCGTATGGGCCTAAATACATTACCGAGTGCTATTTGTGCTAATCAGAGGCTGTACATTCTAGCAAAGACAGCACTGCCGGCCCCGTCTGGGTGAAAAGACAAAGCAAAGCCGTTATCGGAAACAGTGTGAGGGAACATTACTCCGAGAGCGTCGTTGTGGGCTTTCGAGACCAACACCATCTGCTCCAGTGTCACCGCCGTAGGAAGGATAGGATGAGTCAACGCGCTGCGCAGGCGGGGACACCGTTCCTCCTGTAAGAGCCCGCCGAAATGACAGGAGACGCGGGAAAGTGGAGGTGTGCTATGCACGAAGATGCGGTCGGAATATAATGAGGGTGTGCATTTCTTTTCTTTATGTGAAAGTGACAGGGGTGTTGCAGTGAACCATAACACATGAGTTAGCATGCGACCGCCATTAATAATTGTTATGGTAGATACATGTGAAGACGTTGCATTATTCAGTAGTTTGAAATAATATGTGGGAAAACACCGCTGCTTATTTTTATAGCGAGCACTGGAAAAATTAATGGCCTTTTCGTGACTTTGACTGTAAAAAAGCACCTTATGTTTAAGTGTTTGAAAACAATGTTATGCGGGCCTTTTTTTTTGTTTTTTTTTCATTATAGCAGTCTTTAAAATAAAAAGTGTGCAATACACTTACTTTTGAAGTCGTTATTGATTTTGCGCATAACAATGTTAGTAATCGAAGAACAATCGTGTGTGATTTGTCTGGATTAATCACAATTAAAAATGTTAATAGTGCCCAAAACTATGTTTTTTATATATACATCAAACACAAAATAAACAAATATAAAATCATTGAAAACATAGTTACTGATTATTAGAGTTGGTTTGTTACCAAGAGCAAGTTCCATATTTCTACAAATATTTGTGACTGAACTTAAGTAGTTTTAACTTTAAATTCCCTTTTAAAGGTGGGTATGTATTTTTAACAAACAAGTCAGGCCGAGTACCAAACAACAAACTCGCTGCCAATCAGCAGTAAGGGGCTTGTCTTCTCATGATGTGGAGGAGAGAGCGCTCCGTGCACAGGACAGACATTAGCCGAGCGACAGAAAGATAGAGATGGCGGAAAAAAAAAATAACAAAAGAGGAAAACATCTGCGGAACAAAAGAAGGCTCACAATATGGCAAGAAGTAGGGCCCGTGTAAATATCGGATCAGCTTTCCAGCACTGGAGAGAAATCAAGGAGCGGAAGGCCTGCGATCGGACGCTGAGGTTGCTTTCTTCTCGATAGGTGAGTAACACCGTGTCAACACCAGACACGACAGTTGTCACGCCACGCCGCAATAGCTAAAGTCTGTGATAAAGCGACCGTTGAAAATCATTTGAAATTTGTGTCAGTACATCATAAATAGAACAAAACATCAGTTTAATGTTGGGTTTTGTCACGCCGCACCACATCCAGTGTAGACAGCATCACTGATTATAATGAGTTCTATAGTATCTTGTAGCGCCGCGCCACTCGCGTCCGGTGTAGAAACGGTGTAACATTTGTTTTGCTTTGTTTCACAGAACTAATTGCCTGGGTTGCGTGTGTATGTGTGGGGCGGAGCTATCAAATAGGGGCGAGACCCTTTTGGGGTATGGGGTGTGTTTGTTTTGGTGATTTGAAATATCAACATTGGCTACCAGAAATCACTTACCCCACCTTTAAGATTCTTCAAAATAAATAGCTATGGTTCATTTCAGCTCAAACTATCCCATTAAAACAGCACATCTATGTACAGATGTGGCGAGGGAAGACTCTGCTTCAGCATTAAAGGTTCTCTCCTGCTGGGCGATGACATTCTAAGTTGCATCTTAATTAGTGTTATGAACCTGCACAGTAGTACACACAGCAGATAAATGCAAAGCCAACACAACATGCCTCTTTGAATATTGTCATTGCTAAGGATCTTGAGGATGAAGGAGGGCTTTATTTCTACTTTAGTTTGGAGTAGGGGCGTAAAGCCAGTCGTTTTCTGCCAAGGAAAAACACATAATGCACTAAAAGAGCTTCCAGGCGTATTTTAAACTACCTAATGGTTGCATATCACTGTTTAACTACTGCCTGATTATGGAATAAATAACTGCAAATACAGGCACACTGTGCATTTCAAAGGCTGGCAAATGGAAACATGGAAAGAAAAACAATTAAATGTTTCCCACTCTTGCAAATTTAGAAGTGTCTTTTCAAAACGCTAAAGATGAATAGAAATCAAACATTCAGTTTAAATGTCGTAAATATCAATGGCTTTAGATTGGACCAAAAATAAATGCAGAGAGACAGACAGACAGATATAGATATATAGATAGATAGATAGAAATAGTCAGTAGATAGATAGATAGATAGATAGATAGATAGATAGATAGATAGATAGATAGAAGATAGATGATGAGATAGACTAGATAGATATTTCAGCCACATTAGCTTCAGAGTGACAATTAAGGGAGCGCGTGCCAAATGTTGATGTTAACCTCGGAATAAAACCTCAACAATATCTATGTGTTAATGGAGGAAAAACAGCATTAAAAATAATGCATATTTAAGAATCGGAGCAGATACTTTTGCATTAATTATGCTGCGGACGAGCATTCTGTACTCAACGTAAAGCAGCAAAATGAACTGGACTTGACTATTAACTCGACCTTAAATCCGTATTTTAATCTGGGAGCTGATTTTGACATAGTGTATTGATATATTGTGTAAACTGCAACTGATGCAGCCAGCAATTTGTTATCTACACACGCAAGCCGTATCTTGAGGGAGGAAGCCGACTGAGGTCAAAAACGTGTCATTTTTTAATGTTTAAGGTTTGTGGCATTACAGGAAACAGCAGGGTGTGGGAGGTGAAAGAACATGATGAAAGGGTCAAAGGTCACGATAAATGATTGAACATTTATTATGGTTCTTCCATTATGTTTTATTTGGAAAGACACCTACAAAACACGGAGCATGACCCCTGACCGCCCCCATGATCTCAAATACCATCAAGTCTATTTTTTTCTGTGTTTGGGTTACAAAGGTTGTGGTTTCCAGCAGGTGTAGGCCATTCTCAGAAGAATGTAATGTCATCTTATCCTCTTTTATTTGAGTCATGGCTAGAAATGTTCTCATTTGCGCCACTGTAGTCAATTTAATCTGCATCACATGGTCTTTTAAGGCTGTATGTAATTATGACATAGATATGAAGTCATATCTATGAAACAAAATTGTGAACGCAAGGTACGGATGAAGTACAGATTTTAATAAAATAGACCAAGATGAACAATAATTGCAGTCTTGGACAATTCAATTCATTCATTCTTCAGTGGATGATATCTAAGGGTTATTTTTCCTGGTAAAACACTTTGGTGATAGAGAAAAAAACAAGCTTCTGTCTAATGCTCATGTTGTCTGGGGTTAGTCATAATAGCTATTCATCTGCAGACAGTAATTACACCTTGTAGATTTTTATTTTTCTAAAAGCATGTATTTTACTGATCAATAAAGTTAGTTTTAGTCTATTTGGAAAACAAGGGTTTATTGTGTGTGTAATCGCATGGATTATATGGATAAAATACATAATAATCATATAGCATAACATACATTAACAGGAAACATATATTAATAAATAATTTAAAATAAATACATTGAATTTGTTTAAAAGTGATCGTAATGAATGTTATAATAATATAATAATAATAATGGAGTAGGTACTATATTATTTTATTATCATTAAAACACACGCACACATATACACACGAAATATTCTTGTTATATACTATATATATATATATATATATATATTAGATACAGTATATATATACACACACAGTGCTGTATTTATTAATTAGGAATTTTGTTTATCAAATATTATTAAATATATTCATATTTTAATAAATTCAGAATTATTAATATAAACTATAATTTGATTTCAAATAAATATTTAATTGATTAAAAGGTTAGTGCCCAAAAAATGAAATTAGCTATACTTTACTCACCCCAAGGCCATCCTAGGTGTATAGACTTTCTCTTCAGACTAATTCCAACGGCGTTAGATTAAAAATTGCCTGGCTATTCAAAACTTTATACGCATAGGCGTTAATGTGTTTTTGTTCAACAGTCAAAAGTAGTCAAATCACGGCATCCAGCCAATTAAAACGGGGATCACACAGCTCAAGGGGGAATAAAGGCCTCCTGTGCGAATCGATGAGTTTTTGTTAAAATAATTATCTATATTTATACAATATAAACGGTGTGTGTAATTCGCTAAATGTCGTCTACGAAAGACTGCCTTTAGGCGGATGTAACGGACGCAGGCGAGAATATGCAAGTTTGATCTCGTGAAAAACAACGTTGTTTACACGAACAAAGGAAGCAATAAGTTCCTTACTTGACAAAAGGAAAACCAGTCTCCTCTGGCTTTATAGCGAAATCCTCCACATTTTCTTATTTTTTTTGTTGTGGCTTCTAATGACTGGTCTTAGTGACTTAGAAGTCCTCTTCACTACTCCTAACATTTCACGGATTTAGGTGCTAGTTTTCGTGTTAAAACACTTTGTGAAATACTCTTAGACCAAAAATTCAGAAGTCCTAAATTTAGGACTGACACGCCCATTATTTTTATGATTTTCTCCTAAATCGGCAAGCTATGAGCTACTTTTAGCCGTAAGATATTTTGTGAATACGGGCCCTGAATGGCAGCATTGGTTTTCAGCGTGAATGCTGAAGAACACGCATCTAAAATGAGAAAGACCTTTGCGATTGACTGTACAAATAAATTTGACAAGAAATCTGAGGCATATACAGACTGCTGAAAGCTACAGAAAAGAGAAGCAAATGGATCGCTGCAATTCAAAGAAACAAATGGACTCCAGGCAGCAAAACACAGATTTGCAGTTATCATTTTATGTTAATATGTTGAATTTTGCAGTAAAATCATACCCTATATATCGCATTGTTATATATATAGTATTTACACCTCATTAATTAAATGATCACCCGGATTTTGACCAACCTATTTTTGTATTAACTTGTATTTACAAAATGTGTTCACAGGCAGATTTGCTTTATGTATTTCCTCGTCATCAAAATCAGGCACACGTCAGGAAACACGATTCCAGGCTGCATGACGATATCCATGGACCAATGGATCTTTGGTAAGTTGTAAGGAACACTATATCAAGTCCAACAACCTTTAGTTTAAACTGATTATCATCTGTTTTATTCGCGTTTTCGCAGCTTCCCTATTAAATCCAGTCATGCAGCAGACTCGTTTGCCACTCAGTCGGGCTGAGGAGGCGTGTTCTGGCGGGAAAGTGATGTCAATGCATACCCTCTATAGACATGTGTCATCAGCTGCTTACTACTTTACGAGGGCCAGATCTAAATCTTCATTAAACTTCATGAAATCATTTTACAAAATTAGCATTAAAATATGACAACAGTATCACTGATGGTCTCGTCCGAATACGTCCATGAATCTTTTTCCATTACATTGACTCTCCCATTACACACACTGTTATATGTCACCCTGGACTACATTTCCCATCATGCATTGCACTGATTGCACTCAGCACGAATTGCACACCTGTTTTCACTGATTGCACCCAGCTGTTTCATATCACTCCCTCACTATTTAACACTCACTCTGATCCCTTCACTCTGTCGAGTATTGTTTAGCATTTATCAGTTTGATAGCAACACTACAGAGCCCTCGTTAGCTGCCTAGCCTAGCCTAGCCTAGCCTAGTATTGCCTTGCCTTGCCCTAGTCATTTGCCTTAGCCTTAGCCCTAGTCATTTGCCTTAGCCCTTGTCATTTGCCTTAGCCTTCTCGGTTTCTGATCTTTGCCTGGTTCCCTGGATTCTCCCCTTTTGTCTTGTCCCTTTTGATTCTGTCTTCCGATCGTCGACCTGCGCTAGCCCTAGGACTATTCTTGTGTTTTGCCCACCATATACCTGTTTGCCCTCATCTGACCCATGCCTGCTGTATGACCACGTCTCTGTCTTCTAAAATAAAGCTCTGCGAATGGATCCGCAAGTCTCACGTCTCGTCAGCCCCGTAACAGAATACTCGGCCACACAAGGATCCAGCAGCTTTCTCAATGGACTCTGGCCTGGTATGGACTCAGTCACCGAGCTACTACATCTTCGGCAAGGAGGCCTTTCAATTGAGGAGTATGTTCACCGGTTCTGAGAAACTATCTTATCAGGTACCACTATATGATGAAATTTTATTTAAAGACTTGTTCCGCTTTGAACTTGATGAACCCACAAAATCTTGGATGCCAAAAAGTAACATTAACTGTAGCTTAGAGGACTTTATAGACTGTGCCTTGCTGACTGCTGGTTCAGCATTCACGGTGGGTGTCGCAGAGGAGGGAAGCGACACCATGTCTGTGACTGAAGTGATGGCTGTATCAAAGCATGCTCACAAGATGGCGGCGACAGAGGAGCCTGATCACAAAATGGCGGACACAACAGCGCTCCGTCAAGTCACAGCTGATCTTCACGAGTCAGGTCAAGTTACAGTTCATTTCCATGAGTCTAGTCAAGTCACAGCTGATGGTTATGAGTCTAGTCAAGTCACAGCTGATAGTTATGATTCTAGTCAAATCACAGCTGATAGTTATGATTCTAGTCAAGTCACAGCTGATAGTTATGATTCTAGTCAAATCACAGTTGATCGTCATGGGGCAGATCAAGTCACAGTTTATGATCATGAGTCTAGTCAGGTCACAGTTTATGATCACGGGTCTAGTCAAGTTACAGTTGATCGTCTTGAGTCGAGTCAAGTCACAGCTGTTCTTCCCGAGTCGGGTCAAGTCTGGTCACAGTTGTTCTTCCTGAGTTCAGTCCAGTCACCACTGATATTCACGAGTCTAGTCAAGTCACAGTTCCTTTGCACGAGTCTAGTCAAATCACAGTTGATCGTCATGGGGCAGATCAAGTCACAGTTTATGATCATGAGTATAGTCAAGTCACAGTTGATCATCATGAACCAAGTCAAGTCACAGCTGATCATCATGAACCAAGTCAAGTCACAGCTGATCATCATGAGTCAGGTCAAGTCACAGTTCCTTTGCATGAGTCTAGTCAGGTCACAGTTGATCATCACGAGTCTAGTCAGGTCACAGTTTATGATCACGGGTCTAGTCAAGTTACAGTTGATCGTCTTGAGTCGAGTCAAGTTACACGTCATTATCATGAGTCAAATCTAGTCACCGCTGATCTTCCTGTGTCAAGTCAAGTCACAGCTGATCTTCATGAGTCAAGTCAAGTCACAGCTGATCTTCATGAGTCAAGTCAAGGCACAGCTGATCTTCATGAGTCAAGTCAAATCACAGTTGATCATCATGAGTCAAGTCTAGTCACAGCTGATCTTCATGAGTCAGGTCAAGTCACAGTTCCTTTGCATGAGTCTAGTCAAATCACAGCTGATATTCACAAGTCTAGTCAAGTCACAACTGATCTTCATGAGTTCAGTACGTGTCTCAGCTGTTCATCCAGAGCCTCGTTACGTCTCAGCTGTTCGTCCAGAGTCAAGTCACGTCACAGCTGACCTTCTAGAGTCCAGTCACGTCTCAGCTGTTCACCCAGAGCCACGTCACATCACAGCTGACCTTCTAGAGTCCAGTCACATCTCAGCTGTTCATCCAGAGTCATGTCACGTCATGTCTGTTGCATCAAGGATGGCGGGGTCAGTCCTTCGGTATCCCAGTCTGGTATCCATTGTGAGGGATGCACCGCTGGTGTCTGCTCGCGCAGCTGGTATCCCCAAACCCACTTACTCTAACCCTTCTGTTCATGAACTCGTTCCCCTGTCTGCAGCACTTCCCATATTGGGGTTTGCTTTATGGTGTATCTGGGCCGCGTACACCACCGCCAATTTGCTAGAGGTGGCGGCATCGGCTACAACATCTCCAGAGGTGGCGGCTTACGCTGCAGAACCTCCCGAGGTAGCGGCGTCAACTGCCGTGCTCCCAGAGGCCACAGTGTCAACTGAAGTCTCTTCAGAGGTGGCGGCACAGGCTACAGAACCTCCCAAGATGGCGACACTTGCCTCAGTTCCTTACGTAGTGGTGGCGCCCAGCAACGCACTTTCAACCTGTCCTGTTCCAGCCAAGGAGGCCACCTATGAACTCTCCATCTGTCTTGTTCCGGCCAAGGAGGCCACCTATGAACTCCCTGCCTGCTCTGTTCCGGCCAAGGAGGCCATCTATGAACTTCCTGCCTGTCCTGTTACGGCCAAGGAGGCCGTCTATGAACTCCCAGCCTGTTCTGTTCCGGCCAAGGAGGCATTCTATGAACTCTCTGTCTGTCCTGTTCCAGCCAAGGAGGCCGCATATGAACTCTCTGCCTGTCCTGTTCCGGCCAAGGAGGCCGTCTATGAACTTCCTGCCTGTCCCGTTCCGGCCAAGGAGGCCGTCTCTGAACTTCCTGCCTGTCCGGTTCCGGCCAAGGAGGCCGCCAATGAACCCTCTGCCTGTCCTGTTCCAGCCAAGGAGCCCGTCTATGAACTTCCTGCCTGTCCTGTTCCCGCCAAGGAGGCCGTCTATGAACTCTCTGCCTGTCCTGTTTCCGGCCAAGGAGGCCGTCAGTGAACTCTTTGTCTGTCTTGTTCCGGCCAAGGAGGCCGGCTATGAACTCTCTGCCTGTCCTGTTCCGGCCAAGGAGGCCGCCTATGAACTCTTTGTCCGTCCTGTCACAGCTATAGAGGCCGTTTGCGAGCTCCCTGCTCGTCCTGTCACAGATATAGAGGCCGTCGGGGGTCCTCATACGTCCGTCTGGGCTATGGAGGCCGTTTGTGAATGTCTTTGTGTGCTTTGTGTTCTGCCAGCGGAGGTTGCCCCTGAATGCTCAGTCTGTTCTATCAACCAATGTGATGTCTTGTGTCTGTCTTGCTCTCTCGTTGACAGTCTCCGCATGGTGGGTCCTCCCGCTCACGCCGTGGGGTCCCTGCTCCGACGTGGGTGGTTACTGTTGGCTCTTGTGGTCCTCTCCCGCCGGTGGTCTACTGTCTGGTTCTGGTCCTTAGTGTCTATGCTCCGACGTGGTGTTTTCTGCCCAACGTGGTGGTCTACTGTCTGGTCCGGTGGTCTGCTACCCGCCGTGGGGAGCTTCAGGTCACGTCTGCTCTGACGGTGTGGTCTTCATGACTCGCCGGCTCTGCTCAGTCCTCGTCTTCCCTGTACTGGCTGGCTCGTTCCTCCCCCTGTTCCGCCTCCGCTCCATCGCCCTCCGGAATCGTAAAGGGTTTTTAGCGTCTGGAAGCCGCTCTTTGGGGGGGGGCTCTGTCACGAATCCGGGCCATGAACTTTCCATTTCATTGACTCTCGCACCACAAAAACTGTTGCATAGCACCCCGGACTAAATTTCCCATCATGCATTGCACTGATTGCACTCAGCACGAATTGCACAAACCTGTTTACACTGATTGCACCCAGCCGTTTCATATCACTCCCTCACTATATAACACTCACTCTTATCCCTTCCCTCTGCCGAGTATTGGTTCAGCATTTATCACTCCCCTAGAGAAAGCTACCTTACGGAGCCCTAGTCATTAGCCCTAGCCCTAGCCTTAGCCTTAGCCCTAGTCATTTGCCTTAGCCTTCGCCCTAGTCATTAGCCTTAGCCCTAGACATTAGCCTTAGCCTTAGCCCTAGTCATTAGCCTTAGCCTTAGCTTCTCGGTTTCTGACTTCGCATGGTTCCCTGGATTCAACCCTTTTGTCGGGCCCATTTTGATTATGTATGCCGATCGTCGACCTGCGCAGCCCTAGGACTATTATTGTGTTTTGCCCACCATATACCTGTTTGCCATTGTCTGACCCTTGCTTGTTTTGTAATCACGTTGTAAATAAAGCTCTGCAGATGGATCCGCAAGTCTCACGTCTCGTCAGCCCGTAACAGTTGCTTTTTAAAGCTCAAATCACACAAATCATACTCTCTCTCTAAACTATAATCAGCTTCTACAGTAAAACACAGATTAAAATACCTCAATATTACAGCGAAAACAAGTCATTCACAGCGAGAACACGGCGTTTTAGCAATTAACTCCCAGCCAAAAGTAATAACTTCCATGTGTATAAAGGCCTCAAGGTAATAGACAAAGCAATCCATCTAGTGAGCAAACCCAAGCCACAGCCCCTGTCCCCATAATGAGCGAATAATACCGCCGTCAATTTGACAACACCAGAAAGGAAATTTAAGGCAGCAAAAGAAGGCGTTTTGGCATACAGGAAAAATGGCCAGGTGGGTGACTAGATGAATTGCTTGTTAAATAAGAAATTCCACAGAGTGATATCATTTTAAAAGGCTCTTAACAACCTTGTGGTATCATCTGTAGAAAACAATATTCGCGGGGCACGCTCCATTCGTGATGGCTCTCTCTGTATGGCGTCATTTCTTTAGCCAAGGTTTCTCGCATCATAAAATAATTGTTTTACTCGTCGCTTTCCCGTGCCATCAAGGACTCTCCTCTCCCCATGTCCTTTTGCAATTAAATTGTGAGTGGGACTGTTATCGATCCAGTCCTATGATTGGGCCATAAAATGTTGTGTACGACTGAATATGAGCATGACCAGAATGACATGACTGCCGCTTGAAGTTTTTGTCACGTGATAGCAAGCGAAAACATACAGTATATTGCAATACAGTGAGCCATCGCAAGGGAAAGCAACTCTTCAAAACCAAAGAAACTGGCAAATTCTTCACGTTAACACCAGCCGGTGTGGCAGAACATACGCAAACACATGCAATCCTGTTTGAAAAATACAGTACAGCAACAATTGCACGAGGGACCGGCATTCATGTGCAAGGGTTGGAAGCACAGAAATAGCTGGAAGGCATATTCTCTATTTGAGTCAGAGTAAGAGGTTCCTTCTCTGCACTATGAGAATATAAATAACAGCGGAGAGGAAATACACAAAGAAACCTGCTGGCAAAAAGGCCCTTGATCTCTATAAATACACAAACTAACGCTAAAAAAATGCTGCTTTTCAATGCTTTTGTTCCATGGAACAGGAAATGTGGTCAGACAGACTGAGAAAAAATACTGTGAAAATGCATTTCCTGGAAGAACGGAGTGAAAAATCGAGCAGGTGGGGAAGAGAGTGGGTGAAACGACCCTGTTGGCCATCAAGCCGTTTTAGCTGCATTTTTGGTCCGGTGTGATTTAAAGCAATGGTTGCGCCAGCTGCCGCCGCTGGACTCTCGAAAACACCAGCGAGTTGTTCATGCCAGGGTTGAGTGGAGACAAATGAGTAAACGATGATGCAGTTAACCTTGATTTGGGTGTAAACACACCAGATTTGGAATATGGAACATTCCCAGAAACACTTGCCTTGTGTGGGGAAATTTTGTCCACAGAAGAACAGTGCTGAGAGGTTGAGTGTGAATTTGACAATTACTTTCACAAGGGTTCGGTCCTCTTCTATATACTGTTAAAAAGAAAGAAGGAAAGAACGAAAAGTTTTCAAAATTAACAAGATTATTGGAGTACCTTTTACAAGAAAATACTATTTCAGTCTTTCTAGGCAAGGCAAGTTTATTTATAAAGCACATCATACACAATGGTAATTCAAAGTGCACATAAAAGGAAGTAAAATAGTCATAAAAAATAATCACAACAATAAAAAAAGGAATTTAAAAACTCTGAAGATGATTTAAAAATTGATTTAAAATGAATTTAAGAAGAAAATAGAAAATTATCATACATACATAAAATACAGTGCAATCAGTTCGGACATCGCACAGTGAATTTGTGTAGAATTAGATTTCTACACTGAAAAAAATATGGTGAAGAAACAATTTTCACTCAGACATGGCAAGTAAACTTCACAAACAATTATAAAAAAATGGAAAAAGTAACATGATTCTACATGATCATTTTTACAGCAAAAAGGTTTTTTTGTTTTTTTTTTTTTATTTTACATAAGAAGTGGGGTGGTGTGGTCATGTGGTTATCGAAAAGTACTAAACCAACACAGCAGTAAAATCATACTGCAGTTTAAGATCAAGTGGACATTTCTAATCTAGTTTAAATCCAGTTTAGTTGAAATCATGTTCTTATGCACGTACAATCTCTGATCGATGAAAACCCACATTGAAATTTACGTCAAATAAAATTTAAATCACTGTTTAAAATGAAAGTGCACAAACAAAAAGTGGTGTAGAAGCAATTTTCACTTAGAAATTGATAGTAACATTCACAAATAATTACAAAGTAATGGCTAATGGCAAGTAACACACATTACACATGAAATGTTGAAGCAGAACAATTGAAATAGTATTTTCTTGTAATACATACTCCAATAATCTTAAATAGCAACTTCGGGGGGAAAAAATACAATTTAGAAATGGAAAGAAATAGTTTAGAGAAATTCTTGTCAAAGCAATATTAAAATATTGATAATATTTTATAATATAATAATGTAATGTGACATTTGCCATTATTAAACTCATCAAAATAATTTAAACAATTTCAACTTATTTTTTTAAGATTCAAATTGATATTTTAAGTCAGTTTACTATGATTTAAGTTGAACTGACTTTCAGCAAATTAGATTTTTAAATTCAAGGCAGCAACTCAACTTCATTTTAAATTGAAGTAGGTGGAATTTTTACATTGTACTGAAATAATAAACATTTTAATATGTCAAAAATGCTGGCAGATTCTATGACTAGACCATCATGCAGGCAAAATCATCTTTCTGCCTTTATGGCCATGGGAAAATAGCTGCGCATTATGAAAAAAAAAAACACGTTTTCCCTTTAGTTCTTTCCAGCTAACTTACGGAATAGTTAATTATATAGCATAGTACATTACAAATGGCTACAATTGAGATTATATAGAGTTGAAATGCTGCATTTGTAACTATAATGTTCCAGTCAATCATATGTATGTCACTGCCAAAAAAAAAAAGTAATCAAAATACCAATATGGCAGAATTGAGGTTGTAGTTATACTTCCAAACAACTGTCATTACGTTAAATGGGAATGCTAAGAATATAGGTATATTAGATCTCCTTTTTTCAAACTTGTATTCACACCCAAACAAAAGAACACCATTTTAAGATGTTTGTGCGAGACTGACTAGAAAATCACTGCAGGTTCATCATCTTTAAGTCGTGTACAAAGCCTACTAAATTAGCTGAAATGTCCCCAAAAGCTAAACAATTTGATAGACTCCTTTTTCTGGACACATCTAGTGATTTATGTGCTTTTAATGTACTGAGCAGAAAAGGTACTTGCTGGCATTTTTAGATTGGCAGGAAAGATTAATCTGTGAGCCGAGCGTGAGTCCTCCTTGGGATGTGCGCGCATTAGCATTACGTAATTGAGATTTGTGAACGAACTCCGTCAAAGGAGTCAGAAATCCGGGTTATTTTGGTAGAGACATTGTTTAGCTAATTGATCTATGCCTTTATTCCTGTCTTAAACTACACTGTAGAAGATCAAGCAGCATAATAAGGCTGGTACAACCTTGGTGCTTTTGTGTCGCACTATAATGTGGCTCATCGGGAGTGTTGCTTTCTTGGGAGTGATTCTATCAGAGTGAAATAGAATGAGACTTGGAGACGTTCGATCTCAGCAGAATGAGATCAAGGGGTGGAGACAGGAAGGTGTCTGTGTCAGTGTGTGCAATGAAGTTGCTCTCCGGAATGTGAACGTTTGCTGTTGTGTTCCAGAAAGATGTCAGTGTGACATTGGCTTGCACACATTGCAGAATACAGAATTACAGAGGTTTTCGATTCAAAATACACTTATTTGGTTACATTGTTCCTCTGGTTTCCACTGTGCTGTGGATAAAATAATGGAATTTCACACAAGAAACCTAAATAATGGGTCTTCTACTGAAAGGGTGTCTTTTTTGTTTAGAAATTTGTTGGTATACTACACACATATACATATATATATTACATTGTGTTTATATATGTGGATAGCTAGATTTCATATTCTACAGATTAGAACCTTTGATCAATTAACATTTGTTAATTATCATTTGATTGGTTTTAATCTAATGCCCTATACTAACAAAACACCATGGGGGTCTTCATACTCAATATATATAATATAATTTTATAAATAAATAAATAAATAAAGCTAAGCTGATATTTACACAAACACAAGCATTTATTTATTTATAATTTTTTTAATGTCCCTTTACATCATACCTAACTTTTCCCCTTTTCAAGACACTTTATTTTAATAATTCGCAATTAAAGGTGCCATAATTCTTCATTCCAAAAAAATAAATATAACCTTATCAAAAAGAAAAAAAGAAAAATACAATTGATTGATTGATGTTGATGATTATTCTTTGCCTTTTATTAGGCTACATCAAGCAAACCGTTCTACTATAAGTCATGCTCACACCACTTGAACATCAGTACAGTAGCTCCCCAGCAGCTTTGCAAACCTTTACTTCCATATTATTTGCCACCATTTTCATGATTCACTATTAACACGATTCGCACTAGAATTCACCTAAAATATGGTTGTTTATGCAAAAGCAGGTAGCATTGTATCTAGGAACACATACACATTTACAGACTTCTTCAACTCCATGCAAACTTAAGCGAGCAGTTGGCTGTAGTACGTAAAGTAGAAACCTAATTTACGCGCTTAATCCTCGTCTACAGTACCTGATGTTGAAGCTCTAGCTGTTGGTTTTCAATAATCCTCCCTGGAGTCCGGAGTGGCGTGCCGAGCCGTATCCTTTTACCCAGCAGGGATCAACACACTTGATCCACTTTACTCTCAATGTGGACCCAGTAGGACCTCATCTTACATTAACCTCTTGCAGATGAACGGCTTAAGACTTGAAGATTCCATCTGTCTCTCCTAATGTGCAGAAAACATGCAAAACATCTCTTTCAGTACGTTGCACCTCTAAAACTAAAGAACTTCCCGTCAAACTTTCCATCCTAACAAGCATATATGCAGGGAACATTATTTTCACATAGAGCACAGAAACTTTGATTTATAGCCTTTTGTTGAATTGCAATTGAATCTACATGTTCTTTCATTTATTGTACTTTCCTTTTCTTGCATTTCTCTCAAATTGACATTGGGTCTGTTGCAGTCTGGAAATTGCAGGTTATGTCTATGTTGCCTGCTTGACACAAAGCACAAAATACACTGATAAAAACAAAGTTCACGGGAAGCTTTTAGTACATTTTCTAGCACTCAGGAGGAGAACAACTCGAGAAGAGTTTTCACCTCTTTAAACTGCATTCGCAATTGCAGATTTACCTGTGGTTGCCGGCTTTGTGTTATTTCCTTTCAAGTATTGCTTTGGAACAGTCTCCTTTGTTTTTTCAGCTCCGTTTTTCTTTAAGTACAAGTCTGTAGATCTCAGAGCGATGTGATCATTCTCCAATCCTAGAGGCCTAGCGTACCATCAGCAGGGTCACCATGTTTGCTCTGAAAAAGGTTTTGACTGGTTGTCGTAGTAAGACAATTGTGATGTTTTTTTCTGTTCTAGTTTTGAAGGGATGAGAGAGATAAATAAACCATGAAATTAATCACCAGCGTGTGACACCCCTACAGCAAGTTTCCACACATCCGCCTACTCGATCTGAGGGCTTATGAATACTGAATACCCCCTACATATCACCCACTGTACTACATGGTTCATCACTCCTGGGGGAAGTTGCTGATCTGTGATGGGGTCTCGGGTTGGAATAAATGGGAACATTTTGTACAAAGCTGAACCTTAGACTTTGTTGTATTTTATGTTAAGAAAAGACATACAACAAAAGCGATGAATGCTAACATTTGCCATCCAAAGCAACACAAGAAATTCTCATTATGAACAGATTCATAATAAACAAACATGTTATACGAACAAATATGCTGTTTGTTGAATTGTTGAATATCTGGTACGCAGGCAAACCCAGGTAAACAGCTGTGCTGACATGATATTGTGATATTTTATATAAACGTTCATAAAAAAAGAAGTTAATATTGAGTTACTTACATTTTAGTCATTGTTTTAGTTATTTTGTCTGATTTATTCTCCGCTATTGAAAATATCTCCAAAGGAACAATTGTCAGTAGCCTATCCAAACAACACAATGGCAGCATTCTTAATGAATCAGTGATTTTGAACGGATTGGTTCAGTAAAGAGTTCAATAACTGGGCTGTATCCGAAATTGTACCCTATACCCTCAAATAGGGCACTATTTAAGGGGACAGCCATTTTTAGTGTTGTTCGAAATCATATTTGACATTATCGAGTGCACTCATTCAATCCCACAATGCACAGCAATAACGAGTGTACAACCAATGCACGCTCAACAGCTAGAGAATACCCATAATGCACCGTGAGAGTCACGCACCGAATGAATTCCCGCGTCTCGCCAGAAGATGGCGCCACATTGGGGTCTCATTTTACAACACGCAGGTACAAATTAATTGTAAATTGATTATTAAATTGTTTAACTAGGGTTTATACAAAATTTCCATTACAGAGTTCAAGATAAATACTTTAATCTTACTACTGGAGCTGCCAGATTTAAAGGGGTCATATATGATGCAATTTCTATTTTTCCTTTTTCTTTGGAGTGTTAAAAGCTCTTGGTACATAAAGAAGATTTGTAAAGTTGCAAAAACTAAAGTCTCAAAACAAAAGAGATATTCTTTATAAAAGTTAAGAGTCAACATGCCTAAAACGCCTCGTTTAAACATGTCTCCACATGTCTACGTCACGATGTGGAAGATTTGCATAACGCCGCCCAAATGTTTTCGCAAAGAAAGAAGGCATAACTTTTAATCTCACTGTAGTATTGTTGCTGCCGCCACCGCCATGGTCTTGGAGACGCTGTGTGTTTTGTTGTGAAAGCGAAACTTTTTTGTTTGGCCTTCCAAAAGAGGACACGTCTAATAATCAGTGGTTAAGTTGTATTTACAAACTGTTCCAGAACAGTTCAAAACCAAATATTCAGATGTGTGCATCGCATTTTTGAGATGAGTGTGGTTCCTGCAGAGTATAAGCCTACAATCCGGGGTCTTGTTTTCTATCCTAAAGTGGGGCATTCCCAACTTGCAGTACACGCGTCTGGCGCTTCTGGACTCACAGCCTGAGTACGCTTTCATAGTTTCTTTTTAAAGAATTTTGCCACTGACATTCAAACGCGCGTTTTGAGAGGTAGGGTAGTATGCGCCTTTTATGGTTGTCATTTCTCCGATCAAAATTAGACATTGTTTTATCTTAGTGGCCGCGAGCAACACAACGCTGACAAAGCCATTTATAAAGTTCTTATATCAGTAATTATGTCCCCAAGGATACTACAAAATGCCCGTTTAAATGGTACCCCCCCCACCCCACAGTATTGTAAGTGGCGTAACATTTCCATCACACGCTTGAGAATTTGGCCAATCACAACGCACAGGATAGCTGGCCAATCAGAGCACGCCTCGCTTTTCAGAACGATGAGCTTTGTAGAAATCGACTCGTTTCAGAAAGGTGGGCCATAGAGTAGAAAACATAATGTACATTATGTGGAAAATAATGTGTTTTTAACACTTAAACCGCATTAACACATTGCATTACACCAAATAATGTTAACAACAATGTTCTTTTTAGCAACGTCATATAACCCCTTTTAATGACATTTAACAGAAGCAGAAACGCGGTGCAGTTCTTCGGAGAGCACTCGTGTCCGCTGTCCTTACCCACAGTTTTCATTCAGTCCTTAAAGTGAACTGTATTAGAGGCCTAATGTACGTAATAGTGAATGAGGGTATAGGGGGCCATTTCGGTTTTGAACAATTCGGAATGAATAAATTATTCAAGGATTCAGTGACTCATTTATAAAGCCCCCATCTACAGGCATAATGATGCAACCTGCAGAAAAATCCCAACAACAATAACACATATGATGTGGAATATTGATCACAAGGCTTTTTTTTTCATTTCTGTTGTGAAGATTGACAGAGGACAGCCCAAACCTCATTATTGAAAGGTAAATAAATAGAAAATACTCTTCTTTTGTTTTCCACAGCAGTCAAAATTCAAAAGGTTTTGAATGACATGAGGTGAATATGAGAACAGAATAGTCATGTATGCTACTATTTCATTAACATGTACTTTTTATTATTGAAAATTGTCTGTATGGGTTTATAAAGATATTCCCAGCACCATTTCATTGTAGTAGTTTCAGTTAAAACAAAAGGTTACGTCAGGCAGAGTAAACTAAATCAAGCAATCCACTACAATTAGCTCTCGCAGTGAGTTTCAGACATGAACAAAGTTTAAATTTCTCTCGGTACGCCATTAAAAACTGCTAATTAGCACAGTAAACACTAAACAAACCACAAATGGGTTTTGTGTCTTTTTGGTTTATGGAGACGCTATAACCAGCTATTTTGTATTTCGGAGTCTTTGGAGATGCAACAAAAGCACCATAATTGATTTTCATAAACCTCTCAAACTCTAACCTCAAAGCGAACAGATTTTGTAGCACAGATTATCTCCCACAATAACTATGGAAAAAGTGAACTCAATCCTCAAAGTGCAAATTTATTTAACAAACCTTGTACTGTTTATGCCACATTTATCAGGTATTATTCGAGAATTTTGGGGGGGGGTTTTTCCCAACAGACCTTTACATTTAAAAACAAAAATGAATACAGTTAATCAGTCTAGCATAAAATATTTTCATTGATTCATTATCTACTTGCTCAGTAGTCTCATTATAACCACAGATTAGTGGTTTTCTTAAAAAAAGGTTTACAGTGTACAGTATTCCTGTGGGTTAAAGTATTTTACCTAAGGCCTGCTGCGGGCAACAGAAATGCAGGGCTTGGACAGTAGTAACCATTAAGTGAACATCACATCTGGCCTGCTGGGCTTTGAACCCACAACCCTGTGTTTGCCAACAAGGAGGTGTTGCCAAAGGCGATACACTTATATGGAATTTACAGTAGAAGTGCTTAAAGAATTATAATTATTAAACAGTTTTTGGTTTTCAAACTCAATTTTAAAGAAACAGTACACCAAAAAATAAGATTTTTTCATCATTCATTCACCCTCATGTCATTCCTAATCTGTTTTTCTTCTGTGGAACGAAGTAATTTTGAATTAAAGGGAGTAATTTTGAAGCAGGAACTGAAGTCTTCAAGCCTCAAAAAGGAAATTGGTTAAGCTTAAACAAAATCCCATTGGTAAACTACATGGTTATATTGTTCTGCCAAACTAGCACTAGCATGGAAATTCTTGCTGGTTTAAGCTGTTACAGAGTTAAAATTATTTGAGAGAAACGGATATTTGAGATCCTACACAGCAAGTTTATAATAGCACCTGGAAAACTGTCGGAGAAATCAAACGAGTGAAGGGATAACAGCGCTGAGCTTGATTAAAATGCCCAGTGTGAACCGTGGCAACCATTGCTCAGAATCTGTCACGATTTAGAAGGTGTGAAAGATGTGCGAGGTGTACTCTGAGGAGTCATAGCTGGCCTGTATAACACTCAATACCCTAGACCGGAGAGATCGTCCATGGCCATGAGTCCTTATCAACCTAGCATAAATATCAGCTGAGTTCTAAAAGCTCTTGATTTGAAAGAGTCTCAAAGGTCACAGATTTGGTCCCCCTGCACTGCTTGATCCTCACCCAATCAAAACGATGAGGCGCATTCAAGCATCCAAACTCACATAATACCCCTCATTGACGAGCAACAATTTTCGATATTGAATCGTTTACCTGATGATACCTTGTTTGATCACGTTTGAAAGAATTCATCTTGCCACAAGCAGCTGCATTTATTTAATCAAAATTGCCGTAAAACAGAATACTATTTTCTATTTAAAATGGCATTGTCAAAGTAACTTATATCCCTGTGATGGCAACGCTGAATTTTTTAGGGCAGCGCATTATCCCAGTCTTACTGTCCCGATCCATCAGAAATCATTTTAATATGATTAATTTGGTGCTTAATTAATGCTGCTTAAAGTTTTTGTGGATATTTGATGAACTTACCTTAGATTTTGGGATGGAATTGTGTATGTTCTGTGTGTGTGTGGTGTGGTGGTAGATATATATATATAATGATCGAGTTAACCCTCAGATAATTACCTCACAAGGCCTTTCGAATTTAAACTCTTAGCAATAGTAAAAATGAACAAAAGGGATTTGAGACTTGACTTGGATGCGTGACAAAAGACTAAGAGTTGAGATTTAACTTGGACTCTGCATCAGAGATTTTTGAACATGTCTCGTTGAAGAGTACCCGTTCTCCATCATAGCCTGGGGAGCCAAATAATGAAAAGAACTGAAATAACACAGATGCTTCCCAGCTGCCCATTTCTGCATACTAAAATCCATGTGAAAGTGAAATGACAAGCTGGAATTGGTCTGAAAATCTCCGTACCGGACCTCTTTAGAAAATATTAATAACCAATAGAAGATGTTGTTGTGATGGTACATTTGATTGACATGCACTGTCAAAACATCCACCTACACGCGTGTGAATATGCATACGCTGCTTCGTACATTAGGGTTTTTGTGGTTTGTTTAAATTTATTTTGCCCTTCTCAGAGTTTCCTGTTTATGCTGAGGGGAAAGGGGAATGATGATTCCAACAGATAATAGCCTGAGGCGCTCTCACAAAACAGGCGCAAAGCGTATGTATGTGTGTGTTTGTGTGCGATCTCAAGTCTGGCCACACAAATCAATACCATCAAATGGCACCCTGCAGATCTCTGATAATTACAGAGCAGGACATGGAAAAAGAGAGCTTAAAGGTATAGTTCAGCCAAAAATTTAAATTATGTCATTATGTAATCATCCTCGTGTCATTCCAAACCTGTGGACTTTCGTTTGGCTTGAAACCCACACAGGGAATTTATGAAAGTAAGAAGCGCATTTATTTTTGTGTATTGTATGATATATGTATTAATTCTACATCTTAAGCTATTGTCTCACTTGGGATTTTACAATTGTGCCAATATCGACAGCTGTTATTACAGCCACCTGCTCAAACGTGGGGGATCAGTAGACTGCAATTTTTTTTAAAGAAGTCTCTTATGCTCATCAAAGCTGCATTTATTTGATCAAACATGCCGAAAAAAAAAACCCAGTAATCTTGCTAAATGTAATATAAATAATTTATTATATTTTGAAATGTAATTTATTTCTGGGATGCAAAGCTGAATTTCCATCAGCCACTACTCCAGTATAAAGTATCACGTGATCCTTCAGAAATCATTCTAATATGCTGATTTATTATCAGTGCTGGAAACTGTTGTGCTGCTAAATATTTTTTTTGGAAACTGCAATAATTTTTTCAGGATTCTTTGATGAATCCAAAGTTTGAAAGAAAAGAGCATTTTCTTTCAAATAGAATCTGCTTTAAAAACTGCTTTAAAATTACTTTATTTCCCCACATCCATCTACACTCCATACACCATACTGACAAAGCAAAACAGAATTGTCACAACTTCGTAAATGTATTACAAATAAAAAACTGAAATAAGTACATTGCATAAGTATTCATATTAACTAAATATTTAGCTGAAACACCTTTACAGTCTCAAGTCTTTTTTGTTTGATGCGACAAGCTTTTCTCATCCTCATTTGGCAATTATCCACCATTCTTCTCCTCACCTCTTCACCTCTCAAGCTCTGTCAGGTTGGATGGGAGAAAATGCACATTTTCAAGTTTCTCGAGAATTATTTGATTGGGTTCAAGCTCATGCTCTTGCTGGGCCACTCAAGGACATTCACAAAGTTGTCTATAATTGAATCTTTCTGTGTGCTTAGGGTCATTGTCCTGTAGGAAGGTGAACCTTCTGCCCGGTCTGAGGTTCTGAATGCTCTGGACTGGTTTTTCATTAAGGCTATCTCAATATTTTGTCTGCATTTAGCTTTTCTCTACTCGATTCAGTCCCCCTGCATCCCTGCTGCTGAAAAACAGCTCCATACATGATGCTGTAACCACACACTTTACTTTTGGGATGGTACGCCTGCAGGGATTGACAGAGCTGGTTTGCCTTCAAACCTGATGCTTGATTGAGGCTCATCAGACCAGACTCATGTTTCTCAGAGTCTAAGGTTCCTTAAGTCCTTTTTTTTCAAATTATTTTCAAAGTGTGTTTTCATGTGTCTACACTGAAGAGAGGATTGAGTCTTGCCACACCTCCCGCCTATCCCGCCCCAGATTGGTGGAGTGTTGCACTGATGTTTGTCCTGTAGATTTCTCCCATCTGCATATATGATCATGGAGCTCAACTAGAGTGACCATCAGCTTCTTATTCACCACTCTAACCAAAGCCCTTCTCCATCAATTGCTCAGTTTGGCCAGGAGGCCAGCTCTAGGAAGAGTTCTGGTTGTTTCAAACTTCTTCCATTAAGGGTAACAGAGACTACATGCTTCTGTAATCTTTCAATGAAGCAGAATTTTTTTCTGAACTCTTCCCCGGATGTGTGGCTAGACACAAACCTGTTTCTGAGCTCTACAGACAGTTATTTTGACCTCAGGGCTTGGTTTTTGCTCTGATATGCATTATCAGCTGTTAGACCTTTTATTAAGACGTGTGCCTTTCCAAATCATACCCATTCAATTGAATTTGCCACAGGTTAACTTCACTTAAAGTGTAGTTACATCTACAAGCAATATGAATGCTCCTGAGCAAAATTTCAGCTGTCCCAGTACTTATGCAATGTAATCATTTAAGTTTTTTATTTTTAATAAATCTGCAAAGATGTTAAAAAACAGTTTTTTGCTCTACCATTATGGTGTATGGAGTGTAGATTGATATGAAAAAAAGTAATTTAAAGCAGTTTAACAAGGCAGCAACATAACAAAATGTGAAAATCCATAATGTGATGAATAGCGTTGCAATACAACTACTATATATATATACTAGATACATACATACATATATAATACAGCTACTATAACAGTGGGTAAAGTATTCAGACCCCCTTAAACTTTTCACTCTTTGTTATATTGCAGCCATTTGCTAAAATCATTTAAGTTTTTTTTTTTTTCCTCTTTAATGTACACACAGCACACCATATTGAAAAACACAGAATTGTTGACATTTTTGCAGAATTTATTTAAAAAAAAAAACTGAAATATCACATGGTCCTAAGTATTTAGACCCTTTGCTGTGACGCTCATATATTTAACTCGGGTGCTGTCCGTTTCTTCTGATCATCTTTGAGATGGTTCTACACTTTCATTTGAGTCCATTTGTGTTTGATTATACTGATTGGACTTTTTTAGGAAAGCCACACACCTGTCTATATAGACCTTACAGCTCACAGTGCATGTCAAGCAAATGAGAATCATGAGGTCAAAGAACTGCCTGAAGAGCTCAGAGACAGGATTGTGGCAAGGCACAGATCTGGCCAAGGTTACACAAACATTTCTGCCACTTAAAGTTCCTAAGAGCACAGTGGCCTCCATCATCCTTAAATGAAGACGTTTGGGATGACCAGAACCCTTCCTATAGCTGGCCGTCCGGCCAAACTGAGCTATCGGGGGAGATGAGCCTTGGTGAGAGAGGTAAAGAAGTACCCAAAGATCACTGTGGCTGAGCTTTAGAGATGCAGTCGGGAGATGGGAGAATGTTGTAGAAAGTCAACCATCACTGCATCCCTCCACCAGTCGGGGCTTTATGGCAGAGTGGCCCGACGTAAGCCTCTCCTCAGTGCAAGACACATAAAAGCCCGCATGGAGGACTCCAAGATGGTGAGAAATAAGATTCTCTTGTCTGATGAGACCAAGATAGAACTTTTTTGGCCTTAATTCTAAGCGGTATGTGTGGAGAAAACCAGGTACTGTTCATCACCTGTCCAATACAGTCCCAAATGTGAAGCATGGTGGTGGCAGCATCATTCTGTGGGGGTGTTTTTCAGCTGCAGGACAGGACGACTGGTTGCAATCGAGGGAAAGCTGACTGCGCGGACCCAGTCACAGGGATATTCTCTGGACGAAACCTTCTCCGGAGTGCTCAGGACCTCAGACTGGGGTGAAGGTTTACCTTCCAACAAGACAAATACCCTAAGCACACAGCTAAAATAACGAAGGAGTGTTTTCACAACAACTCTGTGACTGTTCTTGAGCCCTGACTTAAACCCAATTGAGCCTCTCTGGAGAGACCTAAAAATGGCTGTCCACCCACGTTTACCATCCAACCTGACAGAACTGGAAGAGGATCTGCAAGGAGGAATGGCAGAGGATCCCCAAATCCAGGTGTGAAAAACTTGTTGCATCTTTCCCAAAAAGACTCATGGCTGTATTAGATCAAAAGGGTGCTTCTACTAAATACTGAGCAATGTGTATACTTATGACCATGTGATATTTCAGTTTTTTTTCTTTTTTAATAAATCTGCAAAAATTCAACAATTCTGTGTTTTTCTGTCAAAAATTAGATATATGGGGTGCTGTGTGTACATTAATAAGGAAAAAAAAAAAACTTAAATGATTTTAGAAAATGGCTGAAATATAAAAAAGAGTGAAAAATATAAGGGGGTCTGAATACATTCCGTACCCACTGTAAATATATATATATATATATATAATATAATATATATATTATAGAACGTGCATCCAATAATTAGAATTCGTAGAAAAGTTCGTTTATTTCAGTAATTCAACTCAAATTGTTAAAGTTGTGTATTAAATAAATTCAATGCACCCAGACTGAATTAGTTTAAGTCTTTGGTTCTTTTAATTGGGATGATTTGGCTCACATTTCACAAAAACCCACCAATTCACTATCTCCACAAATTAGAATACTTCATAAGACCAATAAAAAAAAAAACATTTTTATTGAATTGTTGGCCTTCTAGAAAGTATGTTAATTTACTGTAAATGTACTCAATACTTGGTAGGGCCTCCTTTTGCATGAATTACTGCATCAGTGTGGCATGGCATGGAGACAATCAGCCTGTGGCACTGAGTGTTATGGAATCCCAGGTTTCTTTGACAGTGGCCTTCAGCTCATCTTTATTTTTTGGTCTCTTGTTTCTCATTTACCTCTTGACAATACCCCATAGATTCTTTACGGGGTTCAGGTCTGGTGAGTTTGCAGACCAATCAAGCACAGTAACACCATTGTCATTGAACCAGCTTTTGATGCTTTTGTCAGTGTGGGCAGGTGCCAAATCCTGCTGAAATCATCATCTTCAAAAAGCTGGTCAGCAGAAAAGCATGAAGTGCTCTAAAATGTCCTGGTAGATGGCTGCGTTGACTTGTGGACTTCAGAAAACACAGTGGATGAGAGACACCAGACCCAACAATGCAGATGACCTGAAGGCCTCTATCAAAGCAACCTGGGCTTCCATTACCCCTGAGCAGTGCCACAGGCTGATTGTCTCCACGCCACGCCACACTGATGCAGTAATTCATGCAAAAGGAGGCCCAGCCAAGTATTGAGTACATGTACAGTAATTTAACATACTTTCCAGAAGGCCCACAATTCACAAAAAATTTTTTTTATTGGTCTTATGAGTATTCTAATTAGTTGATAAGTGAATTGGTGGGTTTGTTAAATGTGAGCCACTCATCCCAATTAAAAGAACCAAAGACTTAAACTACTTCAGTTCTGTGTGCATTGAATTTATTTAATACACGAGTTTCACAATTTGAGTTGAATTACTGAAATAAATGAACTTTTCCACGACATTCTAATTTATTGAGATGCACCTGTATATATATATTTCCAAATTAACAATACTCATTTTGAGATGTGATAAAGATTAAATTTAACAGTGTTACTAAATTATCAATGTTTTTAAAATATCAACTTTAACTGAAATTTAGATGATTGCAAAGGTAACATAAATCTAAAAAATATTGGCAATAAAATATCGACAACACTGATAAATTTAGAAAAATCTGTAATATCGGACCGATAATCGATATAATACCGATATATTGTGCATCCCAAGCCACTATTTAGCCCTCTATATTAAAAATATTTGGTTTATATAAGAAATATTTGAAATAAGAAATTCCTGTAAATAATTATAAAGAAATCACATTGAATTAAACATGAATTTTTGAAGTAGAAAGACTGAAATAATACTTTCTTGTAAAATGTATACTCTAATAATCTGTTTTATTTACAACTTAGATTTATTTATTTTTTTACAGTGAAGTACAAATATATCCGATTCATGAATGAAACAATCTTTTGATTTGAATCTTATCAAGTGAATCAATTAATTCAATTCAATAACCCTAAATGATTTGTTCACTAAACAGACTGATCTGATCTTTGAGTTCACATGCTCACTGATGCATTTCAATCACTGAAGTTAATAGCTGAGTCAAGTCATATAGAACACTGTTATTTATTTATTTGTTTGTTCATTCATTCATTATTTCGGAGCTTGACAGCCCCAGTTCCCATTCACTATTATTATACTGAATGCATCAGCATGCATCTTTTTACCATGAAAGAAAGGTATGGAATGACATGAGTGAGTAAATGACCGAAATTTTTGTTTTTGTTTTTATGCCTTTAAAGGTACAGCGCTACTGTATGTTTCTCTTCACCGCTGTTCTGTTTTGTTGCCAGAATCCATCTTCTACTCCTCGCCCTTTTAAAACTGACATATCCAGTTCACGTCAAGGCTGTGGTGGGTGAGAAACACTCTCAGGTCCTTCTCTACTGTAATACCTGCGAGCAGCTACTCCCTCCTCGACTCAATGGAGTGAATTTCTTTCCAGTGAGCGAACACCGACTCATCTTAGAAATACTAAAGTTTACCTAGGGTGAGAGACAACAACACGTGAATACATGTTTCTTTTCACCCCTTCCCCTGTGTTTGCTGCAATGCCTGCTCTCAACATATTTTCTCCCAAGATTCAAGGAGATTGCCTGAATAATAAATTATTTCTGACACAAAATAAGGCACAATGGAAGGCAGGAGTTTTGTATACAAAAGCTTCTCAGGAATCGATTGAATCAATTGAGTCTTTGGTCTGAACAATCGTAGATCATACAGATCGGCAACGCTCAATATTGTGGCACCGAATGACGGGCATTTCTTAAAATATCTAGTCAGAAGTACGATTCAAACATCAATAAATCTGGGAATGTTGTCACGTATTCTTTCAGCCTGAAAATAAAGCAGAATGCTTATTTTGCTCACTCACTCGAGTGGAAAAAATGTGAATAGAGAAAGAAATAGCAAAAAAAGTGAAAAGGGAGATGAAAGAGAGTTCTTGAAGTTTGTAACACTTTCCTCTATTCGCAAAATATTCCCTTTATATTAAAATTATTCTTCCATGTTTCAAATGTACAGCCTCTCGTGCACTGATGAACATTCAAATTATACTTCTCTGCCTGCAGTAGTGCTAATGTATAACACACAGACGCTATATAGAACAGGGACAAATGAAGAGGACCAACAGTTCTAAGGGGGGGGGAAATAAAAATGTTTTCCATTCTTCTAAAGCTTTATATTATATCTATATTATATATATATATATCTATTAATAAAAAAATAGGAGCAAATTATACCTGTAATAATGTTTTACAAAATACATAAAATTTATAAAAAATAGAATATTATTCAACGTAATATTTTTTATAAATTACTACTGATTACTACTTCATACAGCAATGTACATTAAACTGACCAAAGTTACAGTACAGATTAAATTGGATATTAAAATAATTTTTTGAGTACCCCAAAAATCATCATATTAGAAATGATTACTGCGGATCATGTGACCCTGAAGATAATTATTCTGAAAACTCAGTTTGGCATCACAAGACTACTTTACATTTTTAAATATATTGAAATAGAAAACAGTTATTTAAATTTGTAATAATATTTTACTGTTTTTCTGTATTTCTGATCAAAAAAATGCAGTCGTGGGTCAGACTCTGTTCCATGGTTGTGTGTGTTCCTTGCTCCCCATGTGCCTTCCTATTCCCTTATTTGGTTAGTTTCCTGTTCCTGTCCTGATTACATTTACATTTACATTTAGTCATTTAGCAGACGCTTTTATCCAAATCGACTTACAATTGGGGGATACATAAAGCGATTCTTCTTAAAGAGGCAAACAGACACAAGAAGTGGTTGTAATACCACTTCTTAGACATGTTCAAATAGTCACAGCTAGAAAGAGAAGGAAGTACATAAAGGGGAGAGATACTTTTTTTTCATTTTTTTTTTATGATGAAGTCAAGTAGCTTCGAAAGAGATGAATTTTCAGCTGTCGCTTGAAAATTGTCAGGGCTTCAGCATTCCGGATAGGGGTGGGAATATCGTTCCACCAGCCAGGAATGGTGAATGAGAATGTTCTGGAAAAGTGATTTTGAGCCTCTCTGTGATACCACGAGGCGTCGCTCACTAGCGGAACTCAGACTTCTGAAGGGGATGTAAATCCGTAGTAGTGAGTGGAAGTAGGCGGGTTCTGAGCCTGTGGCTGTTCTATATGCAAGCATCAATGTTTTGAACTTGATGCGAGCCGCAACCGGTTGCCAGTGCAAGGAGATAAAGAGAGGTTTGATGTGGGCCTTTTTGGGCTCGTTGAAGACCAGTCATGCTGTTGCATTCTGAATCATTTGTAGAGGTTGATTGTGCATGATGGAAGTCCAGCCAGAAAAGCATTGCAATAGTCCAGCCTAGAAATGACAAGGGCCTAGACAATAAGTTGTGCAGCATGCTCGTTAGAAAGGGCCTGATCTTTCTGATTTTGTGCAATGCAAACCTGCAAGATCGGGTAGTCTTTGCAATGTGGTCTTTGAAGGCCAGCTGGTCATCACATTACACCAGGATTTCTGACCGAATTGATGGGGTAATTGTTGATGAACCTAACTTGACGGTGAAGTCTTGCTGTAGATTTGGAGTGGCCGGGAAGACAAGAAGCTCAGTCTTTGCAAGGTTGAGCTGTAAGTGATATTCTTTCCTCCATGCCGAGATGTCTGCCAGGCAGCCTGAGATCCGTGCAGCTACCGTTGGATCATCAGGTTGAAATGAAAGATAGAGCTGCGCATCATCTGCATAGCAGTGGTAGGAGAAGCCATGTGCTTGTATGATGGGACCCAGTGATGTTGTTTATATGGAGAAGAGGAGGGGTCCAAGAACTGATCCCTGAGGAACCCCATTGACAAGTTGATGTGATTTGGATACCTCCCCACCCCAGGCCACCCTAAAAGACCTGCCAGTGAGATAGGATTCAAACCAGCGAAAAGGAATCCCTGTGATGCCCAGTGAAGAAAGGGCAGACAGGAGGATCTGATGATTGACAGTGTCAAAAGCAGCAGAACGATCCAGCAGAATAAGGACTGATGATTTGGAATCAGCTTTTGCCATTTGCAAGGCTTCCGTAACTGACAGTAACGCTGTCTCAGTTGAATGGCCACTCCTGAAGTCTGATTGGTTAGCGTCCAGTTTGTTGTTCTGTTAAAGAAACAATGATATCTGGTTGAAACAACTCTTTCGAGGGTTTTCGCTAAGAATGGAAGGAGAGAGACAGGTCTGTAACTATCTATAAGTGAAGTGTTTAATGTAGGCTTTTTGAGCAGTGGGGTTATCCGAGCATGCTTGAATGCAGTGGGGAAGGTGCCCGTGAGGAGAGATGTATTGATGATGTTTTGAGTGTTGGAAAATGTAGAGATGACTTAGTTAATTTGTCCCAGGTTTTTCCCTTGATGTTTCATTGCTCCCAGGTGTGTCTCGTCGTCCCCTCCTCCTGTGTGTATTTAAAGTGTTCCCAGTCCCTAGTTCTCTGTCTGCTGTTAAAGGTCTTCCTGTGTTCGTCTCCCTTGGTTCCTTCCTAGAAATAAAGTATTTTTAAAGTATTCTCCAGCGTCTCCTCGGTCCTCTGAAGTGTATTGTGACAGAACAGCGGACCAAAACCGAAAGTGAGCGGCGACTTTTTCCTCGCGTTTGTTTTTCCCCGCCTTTTTTACAGTTTTTGTTTCCTGGTCCCTCCCCCCACGGCGATGGAAGTTACGAGTACGCCCGGGAGTTCTGCAAGCTCGCTGAGGTGATGGCGTTAGGGGACGCCATCCTCAATCAGCTGTTCTGGCTCGGGACCAACTACCATCGCCCCGTGGACCTCCCAGACACCGCTGGATTAACTTGGAGGGAAGGAGTTTTCCGGTGTCTGGGGAGTGTCCGGTCCCGAGCCAGAACCAGTCCACCACCGTCCGCGGCTTCCCCAAGTCAGCCGGCAGTTAGTGTGGCAAACCCCAAGGACGAATATGTGCCGGCTCCAGCCCCAGAGCTCGCTCCATTGCCCGCTCCTCGTAAGCGCTTTTTCCTTGCTGTGCTGCTCCTCCATCGCCCTCCAGTGCCAGCACCCGGAACGCTTTTACCTGTTCCCTAGTTAAGCCCAGGGAGGGCTCCAGTTCCCCAGTCAAGGCCAGGGAGGGCTCCTGTTCCCCAGTCAAGCCCAGGAAGGGCTCCAGATCCACAGTCAAGCCCAGGGAGGGCTCCAGATCCCCAGTCAAGCCCAGGAAGGGCTCCTGATCCCCAGTCCAGCCAGGGAAGGGCTCCTGATCCCCCGGGAAGCCCAGGGGGCTCCAGGCCCCTAAAGAATTCACCCCCTACATTTTTCTCCAATATTTTTTTTGGGGGGGGGGGGGGTACTATGGATCCAGCCATAGAGGCCGAGCGGGGGCGTGGGCCGTGGCTCGTAGGCGTGCTCCACCATGGCTCCCGATCCCCCGATCCCCCCCCTCCCCATTGGATGTTATATGGCGTGAGGACACGCCTTCCGAAAGGGGGGCGTCATGTCAGACTCTGTTCCATGTTTTGTGTGTGTCTTGCTCCCCATGTGCCTTCCTATGCCCTTATTTGGTTAGTTTCCTGTTCCTGTCCTTATTAAGTTCATTTGTCCCAGGTGTTTCCCTTGATGTTTCATTGCTCCCAGGTGTGTCTCGTCATCCCCTCCTCCTGTGTGTATTTAAAGCGTTCCCAGTCCCGAGTTCTCTGTCTGCTGTTAAACGTCTTCCTGAGTTCGTCTCCCTTGGTTCCTGGAATTAAAGTCTTGTTAAAGTATTCTCCAGCGTCTCCTCGTTCCTCTAAGTGTATTGTAACACTTGGTGAGCATTAGAGACATTAAAATCAAAAAGATTAATAAAAAAATCACACAGACTCCAAATTATTAAGCAGTATATATAACAGTGTGTGTATATATACATGCACTGTAAAAAAATATATGATCAGTAAGTCAATAAACATGATTTTTTTTTTTCATTATTTTAACTTATCAAAATAATTTTGAATATTAAACAAATTTCAACTTCATATTTTGTTCATGAATTGTAACTTGATTTACATTCAAATAGTAATTTTAAATTGTAATATTTATGAGATTTAACTAGATTTTTTTAAGGTCTGTTTTATATATATATGCACAAGTTAAAAAAACAACAACAATAGAAAGCTAAAAATGACAAGCAAGATTCAAACTTGCATCCCTGAGAGCACAATTGCACATACAGTATGTGCCATGAGCAAATTGTGCCACGGCTGTGACAATATTGTCCTATTTTTATTCATTCCAGAATTAGTACAATGGCTCAGGTCTGGTCATTGTTAGGTCTATAAATGTGTTTGACACTTCTAATCCGATCTTTTCCAATCTATGCCAAATGCAGCTTTCCCTTAAGCACAGAAATGTACACTAGATGCTTATTTAATATAATGTGCACAGCTTGTATAAAATAACACTCTGATTGCACCTGATTTTCCAGGTTACACTATGCCTCAAAAATTCAAATGAGTTTTTAATGAAGAAAATGTTAATAACAATGAGAAAGTAGAATATATATCAGCATTTGGAGCATTCTTTTTTCTTCTGCCAAAGTGGAAGAATAGAGCAAGAGAGAGAGAGCGAGAGGGGGAAAGATACTAGGAGGGCCATTAGAGCTGGCCTGTGAGATCTCATTAATGCAAGTGTTGAAAAGGCATTTATAAAGGTCCTCGGCCAGTCCTAACCCGACTGTACTTCTGTAAGTAATGCTTCAATCTCCACACTCCCCAAAGGACAGAGAGACTCTTATTACTGCATCAGACTGGTAATGAGTCTGCTTCCTTTACTGCACACACACATGCATGTGGTCCTCTTTAATCACGGCCACTTGTAATGGCATTCACGAAGGTCAGCGAGAAGACAATCACATGCTCAGATGTAGAGGATCTGGATTTGGGACTCTTGAACATGATTGTAAAATGACTTGGATTCTATCTGCCTGTCTACTCAACTGCTTATCTATCTGTCTATCCTATGTCAAATTCCTCTGTCCAGTTTATCTGATCTTTCTGTCTTTTTGTCTGTCTGTCTGTCTATCTATCTGCCTGTCTATTCATCTGTCAATTTGTCATTCAATCCATTCATCTGTTTGTCTCTCATCTGTCAGTTCCTCTATCAGTCTTTTATTATGTTTGACAAATTTGAATAGCTATCCTTATGTCTAACTATCAATCTGTCCATCTGTCCATCTACCTGCCTGTCTATCAGTATTTCGATTTATCCATCTATCCGTTCATCTGATTGTCTATTCTTCTATTCATCTTTCAATTTATCTGTCAATACATCTTCCAATTTCTCTATCCAATTTGTATATCTATTCATATTTCTGTCTACCTATTAGTTCATCTACCTGCCTGTCTATCCATCTTTAAATGCATCTGTCAATTTGTCCATCTGTCCGTTCTCATGTCTGTCTGTCCTGTCTGTCCTATCTAAACCCTTATGTACAAGTGGGTACAGGAAAAAAAAGTATTCAGACCCCCTTAGATTTTTCACTCTTTGTTATATTGCAGCCATTTGCTAAATTCATTTAAGTTTTTTTTTTTTCCTCATTTATGTACACACAGCACCCCCTATTGACAGAAAAAAACAGAATTGTTAACATTTTTGCAGATTTATTAAAAAAAAAAACTGAAATATCACATAGTCCTAAGTATTCAGACCCTTTGCTGTGACACTCATATATTTAACTCAGGTGCTGTCCATTTCTTCTGATCATCCTGGAGATGGTTCTACACCTTCATTTGAGTCCAGCTGTGTTTGATTTATACTGATTGGACTTGATTAGGAAAGCCTCACACCTGTCTATATAAGACCTTACATTTCACAGTGCATGTCAGAGCAAATGAGATTTATGAGGTCAAAGGAACTGCCTGAAAAGCTTTGAGACAGAATTGTGGCAAGGCACAGACCTGGCCAAGGTTAAAAAAATTTCTGCTGCACTTAAGGTCCCTTGAGCACAGTGGCCTCCATAATCCTTACATGGAAGACGTTTGGGACGACCAGAACCCTTCCTAGATCTGGCCGTCCGGCCAAACTGAGCTATCGGGGGATAAGAGCCTTGGTGAGAGAGGTAAAGAAGAACCCAAAGATCTCTGTGGCTGAGCTCCAGAGATGCAGTCATGGAGATGGGAGAAAGTTGTAGAAAGTTAACCATCACTGCAGCCCTCCACTAGTCTGGGCTTTATGGCAGAGTGGCCAGACAGAAGCCTGTCCTCAGTGTAAGACACATGAAAGCCCTCATGGAGTTGTGAGATGGTGAGAAATAAAATTCTCTGGTCTGATGAAACCAAGATAAAACTTTTTGGCCTTAATTCTAAGAGGTATGTGTGGACAAAACCAGGCACTGCTCATCAACTGTCCAATACAGTCCCAACAGTGAAGTTTGGTGGTGGCAGCATCATGCTGTGGGGTGTTTTTCAGCTGCAGGGACAGGGCGACTGGTTGCAATTGAGGGAAAGATGAATGCGGCCAAGTGCAGGGATATCCTGGATGAAAACTTTCTCCAGAGTGCTCAGGACCTCAGGTTGGGCCGAAGGTTTACCTTCCAACAATACAATTACCCTAAGCACACAGCTAAAATAACACAGCTTCACAACAACTATTTGACTGTTCTTGAATGGCCCAGCCAGATCCCTGACTTAAACCCAATTGAACACCTCTGGAGAGACCTAAAAATGGCTGTACACCAAAGTTTACTATCCAACCTGACAGAACTGAAGAGGATCTGCAAGGAGGAATGGCAGAAGATCCCCAAATCCAAGTGTGAAAAACTTGTTGCATCTTTCCCAAAAGACTCATAGCTGTATTAGATCAAAAGGGTGCTTCAACTAAATACTGAGCAAAGGGTCTGAAAACTTAGGACCAAGTGATATTTCAGTTTTTCTTTTTTAATAAATCTGCAAAAAGTCAACAATTCTGTGTTTTTCTGTCATATGGGGTGCTGTGTGTACATTAATGAGGGAAAAAAATTTACTTGAATGATTTTAGCAAATGGCTGAAATATAAAAAAGAGAGAAAAATGTAAGGGGGTCTGAATACTTTCCGTACCCACTGTATTCTATATATAATATCAAGATTGAACATCCACAGCTTTTCTGTCTTAAATATTCCATCTGTCAATTTGTCTAGCTATCATCTTTTAAGTTGTCTACTTGTATCCTTGCCTATCTACTATCAATCTATCTATCTATTTAGACATCTATTGTCTATCTACTATCAATCTATCTATTTATGTAGTGGTCCATCTTGTTAATTCATTTACCTATCCATCTTTACGTATCTATCTTGTCTATCTATGTAATTCATATATCTATCCTTACACCTATCTACATGTCAAATTGTCTATCCATCCATCCATCCATCTCTCTAATTCTTACATCTACCTATCTCTCTTTTTCTGTCTGCTCAATTGGTTATCTATTTTCTCTCTTTTCATGTTTCCCTGTGCATCGTTTCAGCCACCTTCTCCTTTCAATTTGCCTATGCAATTCCTGTCTAATCCATACATCTATCCACCTCTTAATTCTTTGTCTATCATCCATCTATATTTTATTCTGGCTTTTCATTTGCATCTATCCATACCACCTGTCGGCCTAGCTTTACCCCTTCATCTGTTTTGTCTATCTGCCACTTCATCTTCTACTATCATTTTTTTTCAATTTTTCTATGCAATTCTACTGTATATACTATCCATATGTCTATCTACCTATCGTTCATCGATCCATTCATCTGTCTATCTTATCCATCCATGGCAGGCCGATAGAGTTCGAGTAATCAGCTTTATATTACAAGGCCACCTATTAGGATTTTTATGGAGAATTGAAAATTACACTCTAAAACAAAACATGCTGGGGGGTTAAGATATAACCCATTTCTGGGTTAAAAGGTACAAACCCAGCTAGTGGGTTGTTTTTTAACCCACATTTTTTGTGTACCAATTCAGGCAGGTGGTACGCAGCTCTACGTGATGAAAACACATCCCCCAAGTTTTAAAACTGAACTCGGCAAAAAAAAATTTCCACCACTATGTAGTTGTCTCTCAAAGAAGAAAGCGTTCCGACTTCTGAATCATTGAAACTAGTCATTTTTTAAAACGAATCCCACGCTGTTTCATGTTGACCAAAAACATAGCATATTACCCCCGGCTCCCCATATCGTTTGTCTTTAGAGGTGGTCTGGAATGAAAATGCAAATTCATTCTTTACCACTTAGGTGCCACTTTTGAAGTAAAAATAGCAGTTTCTTCTCCCTCCTCCTCCCCTCCTCCCCCTGGTAACGCTGTACACCACCAGCCTGCACATCACAAACTGCTTTAATCAGGCATTATAATAAAAATGATACCCAATCACGGTACCAATCACGGCATATTAGCGCACGCAAAAAGCAAAGGAGGGGTTTGGAAAAATGAATGGTTGAGTGAATCGTTTGGGAGTTGTTGAGCAAATAAGGTAAGAATAAATGCATATTATAAGACAATGAGAGTGTTTTTTTGACCTTGCATGCATGTCAGCCTTTTGTTGGGGACTCCCAAAACCAAAATGTGAACCTTTCATAACCCATAATAGGGGAACTTTAAACTTTATTACAGCAGTTACTGTGCTACAAGTTTTATATTAAACATAACTGATGATAGTATGTGTGTGTGTGTGTGTGTGAACGTGTAACTGGTAAACTCCCTATGTTATTGGGGAACCAAATGTGCCCACGGGGTGCTATAAAACCAACAATTATGAACCTTGAGTGCCATTTTTTTATCCCATGAGAAACAATTTCTAAATCCCCCAGATTGCGTTTTTCCTCTAATCTTAAGAAAAATGCAGAAAGTTTTTGTGGGAGCGTAGGTTTAAGGTAAAATTAGCATACGATGATAGAAAATTATTTTTTGCCGTATAAAACCATTACATATATGGAGGTCTTCATAAAAGCATGAACGTGTGTGTGTGTTGTGTGTGTGGTCCAGGGCAGTTCCCCTAACTGGCTTCAAATCAACCAAATAGGTCCATGTATACCTGTTATGTTGATAAATGTGACTGCGATTGAAGCAACACTGTGCTAAAAACGACCAAACAACAGGTTAAACAAACCAGACAGCTCTCCATAGTTTCTGATTCATCATTAAAAATTTTTCTCCGGATGTCTGGTGGAGCCTCAGTGTTATGGTGTCCCAGACATTCATGGGAACTTTGGGGAGTTGTTTGTGGCTGTCTTCAACAGGACTTTGACAAGCAATTAGGTAATTTTTCTTAAGATTATACAAAACATAGTATTCTCAAACATATTATTCTCCGACGAATCAACTTTATGGTTACTTAAAAAAAAAAAACACACACACACACATGCCCTTGAATGTTGTCATTGTCGTAGACAAGATTTATCGATTGCAAAAACAGTTCCTTGTCTTACTTCAATATAGCCACTTTGGCAGGTAAGAGTATTAAAACTCATGGCTGTCAAAAATCGCTCTAACTTTCTCTCTCTCTCAACGACTTTTCATCCCTGCCTCTGCAGTTGCTGTCCATCTGCGTTATAAACTCTTAATCAATGTAAAACACCCTCACCGTGTTTACTGATTGGCTTACGAGAACGAGCCTGTCCACTGTCACTTCTCATTGCCGGACTGGAACACTCTTGAGCTGTCTGATGAAAGGCGGATTTGATTCGCGCAACCAGTGTGCGGCTGTCACTTTTCACGAGGAATGAACCAGGGCAGCTTGCACAAGAGGACTTAGCAGTTTCTGATTTCTGATTGTCAGGGCTACGGGAAGCCACTATTTATTGTGTTTGATTTGAACAGTTTGTTGACATTCAAAATGACTGTGCACTTGTTCGCTAGAATAATCTTTAATATTGATTCAAAACTGTTTTTACAACCCTAATTCTGAATGAAACCAAGTATTCAGTTGATTAGTGAAGTTAATATTGTGATAGACAAAACGTAAGCGATTTTGTTTGATATTCTTTAAGCAGCGGGATTATGCGTTTCTGCAAACGTCGCTTTGTGCTTTTTGTAGCCCTACATGTCAGACTCACGAGTAAATCGAGGTCTCCTTCAGCCCCATATGCTAATTGTTGTGACATCTCCAGGGGTTTCTTCCTGCAAGTCTCTCAGCTTGTAAAGACACCTTATATCATTACAGCCCTTGATCAGCTCTCCCCATTAGAAGCTTAAGAATTATAAAAGATGAAAAGCTATGAATTATGGCTATGTAATGACTTTGATCAAAGCAATATGTGTAACGCAAACCACTAATGATTTACGCCCTCTAAACGCAATTCCACTTACACAGAGATGCATTATGAGTTTATTTGTATGTATTAATGTGCCAAACAATCCATACATACAGCCTATATGTATACTAATGCAATACGGCAGTGGTAAATCATTGAGAGACTTATTCACTATATGAACCAGCAGCAACACCAATATGAGCATGAAGAATATTGAATAATTCATTCAACTATTAATAATCACAATAAACAATGTTTTCACAAATCAATATAGTTCATTAGATAAACCATAGAGTGTTTACGGTTGCCAAGCAAACTCAAGCAATTGATTTCAGCTGTGTGATACGAGTACAAGATAAGACAAGTGTCTAGCCTTCTTGTTCTAATAATTAACCCAGTCTGTCAGTTATCCGACAATTTTATGAGGACAGATCTTGACAACATACAATGATATTCTAAGACCTGCAACAGTTTGCGGGACATGGTTTTTTCCTTCGTCCGCCAGCATGACACTGTCTCTGTGCACAAAGTGAGATACATATAGAAATTATTTGCTGAGTCTGGAGGACATAACCATTTCTTTGTGCACAGAGGTATTTTTAATTTTGGATTGAAAATACATTCCCCAAACTGTTGCTATAAAGATAAAGAGTCAATTCTGCAAATGTTATTGCTGTTGTATTATTGATATTTCATGTTGTATTGTATTCCATTTTTTTTTTTTTTGGCTTAAAAGTTTGTAGTTTTTTTTTCCTTGTTTATAACTCTTTTTGGATGTGCGTCAGAATTTAAGAATAAGTATTTTACGCAGGGACAAAAAAACACTGGGTGAACTGTAACATGGACTTTTTGTTCTATACTTTTTTTTTTTTTTTTTAAAAAAGACCTGAAATCCTATCTTAAACCTATATGGTTAAAAAGTAGCCTTTCAAGTCCATTTTATTCATTATCACTATTCTACAGCAGAAAGCAAAATAATAAATAGATACTTCTCTTAGATTATATCTTTAAATGTATTTACGGACGGACAGACGGATGGACGTAGACAGACAGACAGATGAATGGACAGATGGACAATAGATAATGACTATAGAATACGAGATTAGTTTCCGTTGTTATGCTGATGATACTCAACTATAAATCTCAACAAGACCAGATGAATTTTCTAAATTATCTAAGCTAACAGAGTGGGTTAAAAATGTAAAAGATTGGATGACAAATAATTTTCTCCTATTAAATTCGGATAAGACAGATATATTACTTATTGGACCAAAATACAGTACGCCGAATCTCGTGGATTACAATTTGCAACTAGACGGATGCACGGTTACTTCCTCTACAGTCAAAAATCTGAGTGTTATATTAGATAGCAACTTGTCTTTTGAAAATCATTTCCCATGTTACAAAAACAGCATTAATCCATCTTAGAAACATTGCCAAGTTAAAACATGTTACCTGTTTCTGATGCAAAAAAAAAAGCTAGTTCATGTATTCATGTCCTCTAGACTGGATTATTGTAATGCACTACTATGTGGTTTTTCCTGCTCTTTCAATAACCCAGCTACAGGATAGTCCAAATGCGCGGCTAGAAATCCCTTACCCATTGGGTCCAGAAAATATGATCAATTTACCACCACCCCAATTTTATTACAGTCTCTGCACTGCTCCTGTTAAGGTTCCGTATCAGGTATACAAATATTATTACTTCCTATAAGGCCTTACTGGGTTCCTCTGCTTACACCTAACTCTAGCCTTCTTTCTACGACACGCTCAATCCATCACGCTCTCCTAAGGGAAGGTCGCAAATTCTTGACTTTTGTAGTCCTAGGGATCCAAAGTCCACTAAAGATGTAGATCTTTTTCTTTCGCATTTTGCTTCCCAAACTTGATAAGCCTTCCCGTAATACCGTCTCGGATGGAGAGGTTCAGACACAGTTTCTCTGTTTAAATCTAGATTAAAGATTTTCTTTGGCCAAGCATTCAAATAATGCCTCTCATAATCTTTTACTGCAGTCATAAGCTTTTACTGCAGTTATATCTAATCAAAAGCACATTATTATTCTTTAGTTTGGGTAAAAAAAATCAATTGTGCTTGGTTGGAACAGCAACTACGCTAACTATGTTTGTATTTGTTTCTCTGTCTTTTTTGCCACGGGATTAACATCCCGTGGTAACTAGTATTTACACAAGCTTCAGTCTGGATCCAGAACACATGAGAAGAGATGATGCCAATTCCTCAGAGGACCTCAGATGATGCCAGCCCTGTAACAACATACAGAACTACCACATTTTTAAGTTTGATTGCATCATATAATAATTTCTGTTAATATTGTTCATCGTCTGTTTAATTACGTCTTATATTGATTTTTCCTACGCTGGTTTCTGGTAAGAGGAGAACTCGACCGGCCCCCTGACTGAGCCTGGTTTCTCCCAAGGTTTTTCTCCATTTCTGTCACAGATGGAGTTTTGGTTCCTTGCCGATGTCGCCTCTGGCTTGCTTAGTTGGTGACACTTCATTTCCAACGATATCGTTGACATGATTGCAAAGAAATTATTTAAACTGAGCTGGATGTTGAAATCACTGAATTCAATGATGAACTACCTTTAACTGAAAAATTAGTGTTTACTATTTTCATTTTGCATTATTGACACAATATTTACCTAATTAATGCTGTACAGTTGCTTTAACACAATCTGTATTTGCAGCCGCTATCTAAATCAATGGGACGTTTACTTGCTTGACTTGATCTTAAAACAGAAGATATATAATAGAATAGATGATAGATAGATAGTGAGTAGATAGATAGTATATAATAGATAGAAGATAGATAGATAGATCCTTGGTTGGTAGCTTGATGGGTTGCTTGGTGTCAATCAACAGGTTTGACGTGTGGCCTATTTTATTGGCTGCCTGTTTTTTTATTTTTTGTTTTATTTAATCTGGATGGCAAGAGCAAACAAAAGAGGATCCAGTGGCATCTCAAAGAAACACAGTCTCGTCATGTGGTCCAAAATCCACAGGAAAAATAATAAAAAATGGGGGAAAAGGGAAAAACCCTGCGAGTTTTGGCAGAGGGACATGCACTGACCTTCTGTCCTGTCTGCCTGCCCACAGAGTAGCATGAGCACCAGCCGTGGAGGAAGATAACAAGACGCGAGACTCCCCAGATCTCCCTGGCCTATTACTGCACTATTATCCTCCGTTATTAAGTTTCTCGAGCCTGTTTGACTGATGGCTGAATGAAACGGGGGTCAATTTATTAGGGGAGTCTGTTCTCGGGCAGAGAAGAATGAAGGACAATGGTCAATTTGTCATCTTTTATATGCCACCACTGATGCATTCAATAAGTTGCTGTCATTGAAATTGGGGGCAAAACAGCATGATTACAATGGCGGTCTCAATGAAGTCAATCCAATAAACCATCAAGGTACATAATCAGCTTTAAGGTGCTGCACTTGTGCACCGCTCTTTGATTTGAATTGAATCACAAAAAGAAATAAACTACCAAAAAATCTGACATGCAATATTATTTAGTGTAACAAAATAAATATGTCTTCATATTATAAATACATTTTTCATCAACCTTGTAAAAAGGTGCTAAAAGAGCTGTGCAGGTTAAACTCAAATCCTAGTGACTGATCCTGAAGGCTGCGTTCTTTAGTGACCATGTTAGTGCAGCTGCCTCCCATGCCAAAAGCGCTGGTTAAAATCTTACTCCGAGTGAGGCGAGTAGAACTGAAGGGGCTACATTGATGCAGTGACTTGGATGGTGAGTGAGGTTTAGGAGGGTGAGGTTTAACAGAGGCTAGCTAGTAAAGCTGTGCAGGTAAACCTTGCTCCCCTGATCTCAGTCTGCGGACTGATGCTGGAGGCTGTGGTCTTTAGCATCTTTGTAAGTTCCCCCCCTTCCTTCCCCCCCCCCTTCCCATCCCAGTTTGCCCCCCCCCCCCCCCCCTTCCCCCCCCTCCCCCCCCTCCCTTTCCCCCGCCACCACATCCTCAATGCTGGAAATGCCGGTTCGACTCCCGCTCGGAGCGAGTGAGGCGAGTAGAACCGGCGGTGTTACATTGGTGCCGTGACCCAGATGGGAGCAAGGTTTAGGGGGGCGAGAGTAACTAGTAAGAGTTGTGCAGGTAAACCTCACTCTCCTGATTTCAAGAGGCGAGTTGAACCAGAGGAGTTACACTAGCAGTGTAAAAGTCATAGGTTCAACACCTGAGAGTCCATAAAATCCCAGTGTGAAGTGGGCTTAAAAGTGCTTATTGAATGTGCACTTGTAGTAAGTTGTTGCTTTGTATAAAAACATCTGCCAAAAAAAAAGTTTTCCTACAACTGGAAAAATAGTTATATGTGAAAGACTGAAAGATACAACTAAAGCATTTTATTTTTTCACGGTGTTGACTAGCTTCTCTACTCTCAATTTCCTGTAGGCTGGAGTACATTGGATAACATAACGGCTGTCTTTGAGACACAAAGAAAAGAAGTGGGACTGAGAAACACATAGATAAAGAGCATTGGTAAGTGAACTTGGGTCACTAGGCATTTGCCTGGGGTTTTATATTAGATCAAGTCCAGCTCATCACTGGCAGCCCATAGTATCCCTCATAGCTCCATTACAATATCTGGAGACTCGCCATGACAGCAGTTCAACTGCAGACTGCCTTACTGTCTTGGACACAATGGCTCACTAATGACTTGTGAGTAAAGATCAAGGATAATGTCTTTCTAGGACTAAGGCAGAAAAATTCAAGCTGAATTTTAAGTATTTATACTTGATGAGCAAGCCTAGAATATTCTTAACGAACAATGAATCAGAAATCTTTAAATGTCAGAAACACATTACATCCATCATTTTTCATAGGCGACATACAAGCTAAAGCTAAATAGCTAAAAAGCTGTTTTTCACTGTCAGAAATACAATATGAATGTCGGAAAAACAAACAAACAAAAAATCATATCAGTCAGAAAGTAGCATTTGTGGTAGCGTAGTAGCAACAACTTATTTTCTTTAGTTACGACAAATAGTCATAAAAACAAAACGGCAAATGAAGGGAGCCTGCAATTTCCTGCCAAATGTATTTTCTTTCTTTACAAACAAAACTTGAAAACACAAAGACGAATGACAGGAGCCTAAAATTTCCCTCCAAATTTCTCTTTACAAACAATATGTTGAAAAGCAAAGATGAATGACGAGAGCCTGAAATTTCCGACCAAATTTATTTTACAAACAAGACGTTAAAACGCAAAGATGGGAACCTGAAATTTCAGACCAAAATTAGTTTCTTTCTTTACAAACAAGACGTGAAAACACAAAGACAAATGATGGGAACCTGAAATTTTTCACCAAATGTATTTTCTTTATTTACAAACAAGACTTGAAAACACAAAGATGAATGACGAGAACCTGAAATAAAAAATAAAAAAAATATGTATATACATATATATATATATATATATAATATATATATATATATATAAATTATATAAATATATACATGTAGTATGAACAAGACATAAAAAGGCAAAGGTGAATAAAGATTAAAATTTCCAACCAAATTAACCTCAAAACAGCACTTAAAAATTTATCAAGATTTGTCCATAATATACCTCTATACAAAACACGGTAGCTGTGTCAATGGCGTTGGTATATCACTATATCAACCAAGCTGAATTTTCGGCATTGACTCAATTTCTTTACCATACTGTATACCATATACCATAGTAACATTTAATTTACCTTTGTTATAATAGGTTTGGTTCGCTGTATATCTGTGCATGTATATTGAGACAAAAGCACATTTGGGTGACGTTTGTGTTTTGCAATCAAATGGATTTAACTGCTTGCTTTCCTCACTGTACATTTGCACATTTCTGCCCTACATTTGAGAGAATTACTATCAAATATGTGTCCCACAAACCCCCTCTCTCTTTTCACACAGTCTCTCTCTCTCTCACAACATACCAACAGATGGGGAGTCATTAACAGGCCCCCCAGACGATTGTGTTTGATTGGCTTGCTCTGTGCTTCAGAGAATGCCCGTGAGAAGAGCTCACACCTTTGACTGTCCGCCCGCTCGCCTCTCCACTGCCCCACTTTGAACTCCTCGGCAGCGAGAGAATCATTTACTAAGAAGACTCATTTGGATATGAAAGAATTCCTGATGGTTTCTCCAGGATGAGAATAACCGAGATTAAAGGACAAAAGACAGTGGTGGCAAGGTAATTAATCATATGTACAGCAATGTTACATAGTAAAAGTTAACGAGGACTGGGCCACTCAAATTTCAAAATGACAAAAAGCACCTTAAAATATCTTAAAAATGGGTCCATATGGCTTGTGCACTATATTACACACCTCCCGACATCATTATATGAGAAACAGATACAAATTTAACCAAGTATTTTTTTGTGAAGTGAAAAAGACAAACTCATTTGAAATTACAACCAGTGCAAATGTTGTCATTCCTGATATTAATGATGCCTTTACGTGCTATTGGAATTATCGTAAATATGAGTTTCCTAGTCGGAATTGGGGAACTCAGAGATCATTTTGATACAAGAGTTTCGAGTTGAGCTAGCCATAAACTTTAAAAATGGCGAAGGAGAGTAACAGCAGTATTACTGTCAAGTTTTATTCATTTTTCTCACAACATCCACATTGCTTTCTCCTGCCATTACGGTCATATATATTTACATATATAAATGACCATTTAATGCATATTGTATGTACTGAACACAGGGAAAATAGCATTTATTTGACTGAAATTTAGAATTCGTCAGCAAGCAAAATATCTAGATATTGTGTGTGTGTGTGTGTGTGTTATATACACTATAAACACTTTAAAAGAGACAGACATGAACATGTTTGTGAAATAGGTTTTCTCTGTTTTGGAGGAATGATCATTTTTAAACTTTGTCTATTGCTCTTTTGAATATTTATAGCATGATTTATGAAAATGTAACTACTATATAGCCTACTGAATGACATAGCATAGACTTCTTCATGGATAGTGTTTGTATATTTCATTTCATTCTGTAACCTACTTGTTCAACAGATCTATGTACTAATGTTAAATGCTACTGTTTTTGACAGCATTTTTTTTTTTTTCTTTGAACAATTCAATTTTGGGCTAAAAGTGTGTACGCATGCATACTGAACATGTACCGAGTAAAATATTACTGAAAAATGATTAATAATGCCTTTCAATACTCCCGTTACAGCAAAAGTAAATCAGTACTGCTAATGGCATTACTTTTGTACGCGGTTACTCCCAAACCTTGGAATAAACCATGTCCGTGGGCTTTGTTGTACTGTCAGTTTACAATGCCAGCAAGCAGTGTCGCCAGATATGCTACTAAAAAACAAAAAAACACAAAAAATAAAAAATAAAACATTTTTTCAAAACCGAAATTATTTCAGATCTTTTGGAAATAAGATAAGATAAAGATATCGCTGACCCTAAATCGCAACTTCCTACTTTATTAACTTTCTAAAGTGTCAAACTAAGTGGAAAAGACAAGTCCAAAAACATGTGTCTTATATATATGGAATGGGCCACTCACCTCACTGGATCAGTCCACAATTGGGCCAGCTCTCGCAGCGATCATTTCCATACCCACAGGACACTAAAAATTAGCTAAATATTCTCCAAAACGGTCTAAATGAATTTAGTGTAATGCAGACATTCATATGAGGAGTTTAACATCAAAGTCATTAAGAGAACAAATTTTATTTTTGAACATTAAACATTTACTGTGGTCCGGACCTCTGTGACCTTACAGCTGGCTACCGACCTGCTAGATAGCACTGTGAATGTTTATTCAAACATACATTTTATTCAAAACCTATTGGATATTGGCTAAACATCTTCTAATCTATATCTTTTGACTTTAATAAAATTTCCCCAAGAAACAGGCAAGAATGAATAGGCTGTCCACCATGATTTCTGTTCTTTTCGACAACAAAGCACTTGAACACGACAAACTCTCGGTTAGGATGTAAACTCGTTCCGAGGAGGTGGAACGGAGACGTCACGTCGGATGACCACGAAATTGGGATCTCGCTTAGAGGGACCATTCTACTTTGAGTGTAAACTAAACGAGACAATGCACATTGGCTTGCGATTATTGCATCCAGCTGCTGCTGTTCACAGCGTGAGTATAAGTAGGCAGCTTGTGCAGCGCTTATTCAGGTTTTCGCTGAGGAGCCGATCCGGTGACCGCTCAGCGGTGGTACAGGAGCTGTGGCGACGGGATGACGTCTCCGTTCCCTCCTCAGGGAACGAGGGTTACATTACGTAACCGAGACGTTACCTTTCAGTCGGTCACTCTCTACGTCACGTCGGAGGACCGAAGAAATTGGGATCCTACCAAAGGCCACAGCTACTGCCCCTTCCAGTGTCATGTGGAAGCCACCTGCACCCCTATTTTTTGGCGTAGGCCAGGGCTTCTTCACAAGAGGACCAGCTACTGCTGCTATGGCACTACCCAATGAGTAAGACTGGATAACACTGGGAAAACGTACCCGTTCTACTTGGAACAGGGGCGTTACGGAAGCTAGAACCTTTCCCGAAGGAGGGTTCGGAAGCAATACACATATGGACATTCCTTAGGTGCATATGGAAAAATGGAGGTGATTGAACCCTCTTGGAAAGGCAGAAGTCTGCCGGGGAAACACGGGCTCAAGTCTATACCGTGGACTTTACACATATGGGTTCCACTTAGGTCTTACATATGGAACCAGCCTTCTACCAGTTCTCGAGGATTCAGCGAGTGAAGGCATGGCGCCGGACGGTCCGCCACGTCTGGCTGCTGAGGGGACGGAGGACCTCAACAGGGTCTACTATATGGACTCCCTGGAGTGGTTTTTGCAAGCCGACCCAAAACTGGGGCCTCTCAGTGCTTCTACCCATTCGAGGTGAGAACACAGGAGGATACCGGCTACACACGAAGGCTATAGAATCTAGCGAATGTGTAGGGGTTGACCAGGACGCAGCCTACAGATATCTGTCAGCGAGGCGCCCCGAGCCAGCGCCCAGGAGGATTCAACACTTCTAGTAGAGTGAGCTCGCAACCTGAGCGGCAGGGCACACCCTGTGCCTGATAAGCCAGGGTGATGGCATCCACTATCCAGTGGACCATCCTCTGCTTTGAGACGGCATTCCCCTTCTGCCGGCCTCCGTGACAGACAAAGAGCTGGTCTGAGGTCCTGAAGCTTTGCGTCCGGTCTACGTAGCACCTTAAGGCTCGGACGGGAAAGAGCAAAACTAGGGCTGGGTCTGCCTCCTCCGAGGGCAGCGATTGGAGGTTCACCACCTGATCCCTGAAAGAAGTAGCGGGAACCTTGGGCACGTAGCCAGGGCGGGGCCTCAGGGTTACCTGGGAATCAGCCGGCCCGAACTATAGGCACGAATCGTTGACCGAAAATAAGTGCAGGTCCCCTACCCTCTTGATGGAAGCCAATGCTAGCAGGAGCAAAGTCTTCATTTAAGGAACTTCGGCTCAAACGCCTGCAAAAAGGCTCAAATGGGCCCTGCTGTAGTGCCGTGAGCACCAGAGTCGGGTCCCACGAGGGAATAGAGGGTGGCCATGGAGGATTTAACCTTCTCGCCCACTTAAGAAACCTGACGACCAGGTCATGCTTCCCAAACGATCTCCTTCTACGGGGTCATGGTTAGCAGAGATTGCACGACATAAACTTTAAGGGTGGAGAGAGACAGCCATCGCTCCAGCCCTTGCTGCAAAAAGGAAAGCACAACCCTGATCGGGCATCTTCGGGGGTCTTCTCTGCGAGAAGAACACCACTCAACGATCAGGTTCCACTTCAAGCGTAGGCTCTCTCGCTGAAGTGATGGTGTCAACTGCCTCTTGGGGTAGGTCACCTAGAACCGCCGCGTCTCGCAGGGACCAGTCATGAAGTTTCCAGAGGTCTGGACGCTGGTGCCAAAGGGTGCCCCGTCTCTGAGTCAGTAAATCCTTCCTCAGAGGAATCGGCCAAGGAGGGGCTGTCGCGAGGAGCATTAGATCCGGGAACCAGGTCCGGGAAGGCCAAAAGGGTGCCAACCGCAGGACCTGCTCCTCGTCCTCCCTGAACTTGCACAGCAACTGTGCCAGAAGGCTCACTGGGGAAATGCATACTTGCGAAGGCCCCGCGGCCAGCTGTGTGCCAGTGCATCCGTGACGAGTGTTCCCTCGGTCAGGGAGAAGAACAACTAGCAGTGAGAGGTTTCTGGAGAAGCAAAACAGGTCTACCTGAGCGGCTCTGAAAATCCCCAAACCAGCTGGACCGTCTGGGATGGAGTCGCCATTCTCCCGGGAAAGCAGCTCGGGACAGCTCGTCGGCTGCACGGTTGAGCAGACCCGGAATGTGAAAGGCACGAAGTGACCTCTGAACCTTCTGACTCCAAAGGAGGAGGTGGAGGGCGAGTTGCGATAAGCGACGGGAGCGCAGACCACCCAGTAGGTTGATGTACGCAACGGTCGCTGTGTTGTCAGTGCGGACTAGTACATGCTTGCCTCGCAAACGCCCATTGAAACGGCTCAGGGCAAGGTGCACTGCCAACAACTCGAGGCAGCCAGTACAGTTGGGGCCCCGTCCAAACCCCTGACACTGCAAGCCCGTTGTACGTGGCACCCCAGCCGGTGGTTGAGGCATCCGTGCAAAACACAGAATGCCTGGAGACCTGCTCCAGGGGCACTCCTGCCCGGAGGAACGCAAGGGCTGACCACGGGGTGAAGGTTTGGCGGAAGGCCGGTGTCACCTGGACCAGGAAGGTGCCGCGTTGCCACGCCCACCTCGGGACTCGGACATGGAGCCAGTGCTGCAGCGGTCTCATATGGAGTAGCCCCAGTGGCGTGACTGCCACCATAGCTGCCATATGCCCAAGGAGCCTCTTAAATTGTTTTAGAGGGACCGTTGTCTTGCCCCTGAAGGAACTCAGGCAGTTCAGCACCGACTGAGCACGTTCCTGCATGAAGCGGGCTGTCTGTTCGACCGAGTCCAACTCCATACCGAGAAAAGAGATCCTCTGCGTCGGGGAGAGTTTGCTCTTTTCCCAGTTGACCTGAAGGCCCAACAGGCTGAAGTGTGAAAGCACCAAGTCCCTGTGCTCGCACAAACTGATCCTGAGCCTGAGACGGCTTCGTCGAGGTAGTTGAGAATGTGAATGCCCTGGTCTCTCATGGGAACAAGGGCTGCCTCCGGAACTTTCGTAAAGACACGGGGCAACAGGGACAGCCCAAAGGGCAGGACCTAGAACTGGTATGCCCGTCCTTCGAACGCAAACCACAGAAATGGTCTGTGGCACGGAAGGATCGAAACATGAAAGTACGCGCCCTTCAGGTCGATCGCTGCGAACCAGTCTTGGGGACGGATACACCTGAAGATGCATTTCTGCATGAGCATCTTAAACGGGAGCCTGTGAAGGGCCCGGTTCAAAATGCGCAGATCCAAGATGGGTCTCAACCCACCACCTTTCTTGGGTACAATAAAGTAAGGGCTGTAAAACCCCGACCTCATGTCGGCTGGAGGGACCGGCTCTATCGCGTCCTTCGCCAGCAGGACTGTGATCTCTGCACGCAAGGCAGGGGCATCTGCTGCTTTCACTGACATAAAGTGGACTCCCCTGAACTTTGGAGGGCGCCGGGCGAACTGAATCGCCTAGCCGAGCCTGACGGTTCGAAGGAGACATCGAGACGGGCTCGGTAGCTCAAGCCAGGCTCCCAGACACAGCGCAAGTGCCATCAACGGAACTACAGGCGTACCCGCAATGGGGCAGCGCGGAAAAACGCAGGGACCCGGCCGGGCGTCTCGTAGCCGGTCCGAGGAGGGGTCTGGTGTGTTTAACACTGACCTGCGTTCGAGCAGAGGGTGCGTGGGTAGTCCGTTGGTTCGTCCTCCCGATCCGCCCACTGCTGCTCACTGGCGAGAGAGGAGGGTGAGTGTGATATGGCTCTGGACCGTCCACAGCCCCCCATCCCCTCAGGGGACCCAGAAATAGAGGAATTATTCTTTGTCGAGAATTTGGGTACCACCGACCGAGAGGTCAGTGGCGGGATAAAACAAAACGAAAGATTCTCCGCCCGGCCCTCCTCCGGGGGAGGGAGGGGTGTGCTTACCATCTCCTGAAGAGCACGTCCATCCACCTCTGGTCTTTTTTTTTTTTTTCTTTTTTTCGGTCGACCGGCCGGCCTCTTGCTCTCTCGCTTGCCACCAGGTTCGGCGGGGGCCTGGACGGGCGGGGCGGCTGCCCTGCGACCGGCTCCACGGCACAGCTTGCTGGAGGCCGCAAGAGCTCTGCTCTTGTTTCGGCGGTGGCAGGGGGGCCGCCCTCGGCGACGGCAGCAGCTGCACGCCGGCAGGATGTACCTGATGGCCTCAGTCTGCTTTGGTCAGCGGAGAACCGCTGGGCAAGTTCTCCACCGTGTCGCCGACAGGCCGGCCTGGGACACGGGGGCGTTCAAGGATCGTGTCTTGTCCGTCTCGCGCATGTCAGCCAGTCACAGCCAGAATTGGCGCTCCCGGACCACCATAGTGGACATCGCACGACCCAGAGACCGCGCCGTAACCTTCGTCGCTCGTGGCGCGAGGTCCGCCGCGGTGCGGAGTTCTCTCTGAACTTCCGGGTCGTGACCACCCTCGTGCAAGTCCCTCAGTGCCTTGGCCTGGTGCACTTGCAATCACGCCGTAGCGTGTAAGGCAGCTTCTCCACAGGTCGTATAGGCATCGCTGGCCAGTCGAGTACCTACAGACCCGGGAGGGGAGGCCGTAACCCCCTAGCTGCCTCACCATCGAGGGTGGCGAGGGAGGAGGATCCAGCAAATCAGTTTCCGGCAGTAAAAAGGTGCCGTCCACGACCTGTTGAGCTCCTCATGCACCTCCGGGAAGAAAGGCACCGAGGCGGGGCGCTGAGAACCAGCGCGGACCACCCCGAGAACCAATCGTGCAACCTTGAGGGCTCGGGACACGGTGAAAGTCTTCACTCGAGCCCTACCCCTACGGCGGCCCGGGAAAGCATAGCCATTATTTCTGGATCCGATCCAGGCATTGCTACGGTCCCGGAGGAGAGCAGCGCAGCCGAATCTTCCTCTCCAGAAAGCTCTGGCTCACCCTCCGATGCTGCAATCGACATCCGATCGTCGGGGGGAGCCTCGGAAGAAACAGGTGGTACCCCCCGGAAGGGTCCAGCCTGCTCTTCCTGAGAGCTCCGCTGGTTTCGAAGTGCCGGCAGGCTTGGGCATCCCCGGAGGGGAATTTCTCACCGTGACCGTAAGACCAGTCCGCCCACCGCCAGAAAAAGGACGCCCCCGGCTGCCACCAGAGGGAACCCTAGATCTGGGCAGTGACACGGGCACTCCGCCCCCTTGCAGGTAACGGAGTCCGGTCCGCAACTCCGAGATGGTCATACCCCCGCAATGGGAGCATGAGCCATCCACGAAAGCCACCTCAGCATGCTTCATGCCCAGGCACGAGAGGCAGCGATCGTGACCATCACCCAGCGCCAGGTAACGACCGAATCCAGAATGCCCGGGTGATACGTTGTCTATAGCAAGACCCACATCGTCTTTATAAAGACGTAACGTCAAGTTTGCCAAGCAACGTCGTCTTTAAAAAGACGCACCCGAAATTGCTCTTTTAGGGGAAAAAGCTCTTTTAGCGTGCTGAGGCGCACAGGGGAGATGATCATCTGCAACACAAACAGGGGGTAGTGCAGCCTGATGTGTGCAACCCACTCGACACGGGAAACCACCACCGCTGAAGCGCCGTCCACCAACACGAAGAGCTCTCCAAGAGCGCGCTGAACTCGTTCAGTCTTCTCTCAGTAGAGTAGTCAGGAGCAGAACGATGTGATCGCCCGGCTCCGAGCGAAAAAGCGAATATGAGCCGCACCTGCGTGCCTACGTATACTAACACGTGATCAGCGGCAGCTGGATGCAATAATTTCATGCCAATGTGCATTGGCTCGTTTTAGTTTACACTCGAAGTAGATTGGGCCCTCTAAGCGAGATCCCAATTCGTGCGTCCTCCGACGTGACGTCGAGGTGACAACTGAAAGGGAAATTGTAGGTCAACTTCCACAAGTGGGGAAGTAGGAAGTTTCCAATAGCATTGTGAATGGCAGCATACGGTTTTTATTGTCCTGCGATAAAAAAGTGAAAAAACTTTCATCATGATGTAAACAGTTTGAATCCTAAATATGAACAAAAATTATGAGAAAAAAAATGCACAAATATTAACAATGCAATAACAGTACTTTTGGTCCCACTTATATTAATGGCATAACTACTATGTACTTGCATCAAAAACTAAGTACAATGTACTTATTGTGTTAATATTGTATTACAAAACACTTTTGCTGCTATTTAGGTGGGATACGGGTAAGGTTAGGCACAGGTTTGGTGGTATGGGTAGGTTTAAGGTTGGGTTAAGGTGTAAGGGATGGGTCAACAGTTTAATTATAAATGTAATTACAGAAATCAATCACAGATGTAATTACATGCAGATATTTAAAAATATATAATTACAATGTAAAAACATGTATGTACACAATAAGTGCATTGTACCAAATTATTAATTTAAATGTAAGTACATTGTAGTTAAGACCACTTAATATAAAGTGGGGACTGTACTTTTTTTTCCAGAAAAATCTGGAAGTGCCCAACTTAAATTAATACAATTAATATCAATACTAAAATAAACAATACTGACATTTTTTTAAAGAAGAAGAGAATTCTGGAAAAAAAAAAAAAATCCAATATAGTCAATATTGTCTGGGGTTTCATTTTAAAAATTAATATACTAAAATGAAAAACAATCTTTAATAATATTAATGATTATTATTGTATCGAATTACTGTTATATTCATTAAATTAAAAAGTAGATTGATATTAAATATTATGCGAAATAAGCATAGATAAATAAATATATTATACACTTAATTGATATATTTCCATTAATTTATATGAATTATAAAGTTATATTCTCGATAAATAAAATGTTAAAAAAATGAAAATAAACACTATCAATAAACTTATATAATGATATCAATTTTAACCCTGAGGTTCGTGCCACCGGGGGCTACCTCTCTCCTGCCAAAGGGAGGTCGACTGAAGTAGGTTTAGGCCCCAGGGTTAGCCAAAGGCGACAGAGATATGGAGTCCCACTGCCCTCAGATAAACTTATCAGCAGCCTCGAAGGGACGCCTTCCTGTCAAAGCACAGATGCCGCCAGCGCGGGCTGGGGAAACAACTTTAGTGGGCCTGAAGGAAAACCAGAAGCCACTGTAAAACACCGAGCGGTAGCCTGAGGACAGAAGCCTGCTAAAAGACAGGAAACATATGTTCACCCACAGGTTGAGGTAAAAGTTGGTGACAAATCTGGTGCCGGTGCACTTTTAAGGTGCTGGATTTGCCATTGGTGCCTTTAATCATAAATAATTTGAGGTAAATACGCATCTGTGCCTGTATAATTAGTGCTGTAAGTAATTAAATTATAATTAATTCTACTGGTAAGTGGTTGAGGAAAAGGATGCGGCTGCATCTGGTTCATAGAGTCGAACACTAATTGCATTAGCCCATTGATTCATTTACATGCACAAAATCCATTAATTCATCCCATATCCTTACGTGAGACCATCTTACAGGCCCGCTGAGTACATGTATAGACCGACACGAAGCATGTATTGAATACTGATGTCGGTGTTAATAGCACTGCCGATGGGAGCAATTGCACACTGCTTTTATGGTGCTACTGCAACACGGTACATGCATTTGTATATTTATTGGAGTGCAAGCACAGAAAGGAAGAGATAGAAGAGGGCAGGTATGGGGTAATGCTATTCACAGATTTACAATTTGCTCCATTTAGATGTGAGCCGATTAGAATGAGATTTTACTTGAAAAGGCAAAACATGATCACATGTTGTAGTTGTCAGTGTTTTGTGTTTTCATCATAGGAGGATTAATTACTAATTATTGAATTGCTAATCTGTAAAAGCCTACGCATCTCTAAAAATGAAACTGTATGACCTCAAAAAGACATCAGAATATTAAAGGGGTCATATGATGCTTTTTTAAAGATCATTATTTTGTGTATTTGGTGTAACATAATGTAGTATGTTCAAAAAACATTATTTTTCAAAGACTGTACATTATTGGAGGTCCTCTATGCCCCGCCTCTCTCAAACGCTTCGTTTTCTACAAAGTCCCTCCTTCCGACAAGCGCAGTCTGCTCTGATTGGCCAGCTGACCCAGTGCATTGTGATTGGCCAAACACCGCAAGCATTCGTCGGAAATGTAACGCCCCTTACTGTAATCGCGAGCTTCATCTTTCAAAAAATGTAAAGACAGGAAAGAATTTTCAATTAGTTTTACTATCAGTTCAAGCCCGAAAGGGCAATAGAGTCAGTAATGATGCAGTACACAAGCCGCGGTTAATGACTCTACTGTGATGTGACGCTGTCTCTCTCTCTCTCACACACACGCGCACACACACACACACACACACACACACACACACGATGCGCAAAACTCTGCATTTGAACAGTCAATAGCAAATACTTAAAATAATAACAAAACAGTAACTGATTCAGAAGCACCAGATTGTCACAGCAAAGTCAGAATCACCTCCTCTCCAAGGTTCACGAAACGATCGTCCATAAAATGCACTGCTGTTCTTTAGTAAGTAATCTTAAAGATTCCTAAATAAATCTACTTTCGGAAGGCCAAATAAAGAACTTTTGCTTTCGCCTAGAAACACACACCTGCACCTTGCTGCTTCAAAACTAACTGCGGTTACTGAAACCACGCCTTCTTTCTTTGCGTGCACATTTGGGCGCATTATGCAAATATTCCCACATAGTGACCTAGATATGTGGGGGCGTGTTAGAACGAGCCGTTTTAGTAGGCGTGGTTAACTCTGAACTTTTATAAAGAATATCTCTTTGGGTTTGTGACTTTAGTCTTTGCAACTTCAGGGATATTATTTGTGCACATCAGCTTGTAACACTCCAAAGAGAAGGAAAACTTGAAATCGCATCATATAACCCCTTTATGGAAACTGCACCAGAACATGTTGTTTGACGTGCTAATACATGGATTTGAGATTAGCTGCTAAATACAATAAAACAAGCAAAGACTGATGTAAAACAAAATATTTAGTTTATGTGCAGACAAAATTGTACAACTTGTTCATAGTCCAGGATACTTAATGGATTTTTTCAGACAACTTTTTCTCTTTATTTTTTATTTCCATCTTAAAAATAAGATAAACACTGACAAATTATAAAGTGTTAAAATATCTCATAAAAATGTTTGTAATTAATTATCCATTTTCCATATTCTGATTAGCATGTATCTTAATATTTATATATATTAGCGCTTTTTTTTAAAACGAATCCCAAGCCGTTTCATGTTGACGTCAACATGAAACATTAGTATATTGCCCGCCCACTTGTTGGTCTTCTGTGCCAATTGGAGCCCGGTTTTTTTTAAAAATAGCGGTTTCCCCGGTAACGCTGTACATAAAACAGCACTGCGCTCACAAACGCTGATTTATCAGGAATTATGAAATGAAAATAAGATCAATCAGACCAATCACGGCAGATTAGCATCACGCAAAGGAGGGGTTTGGAAAAATTAATCGCTGAACGAATCAATTGCGAGTCGTTGAGCAAATAAGGTAAAAATAAATGCATATTATAAGACAATGAAAGTGTTTTTTGACCTCGCATGCATGTCAACCTGTTGTTGGGAACTCCCAAAACCAAAATATGAACCTTTTGTAACAAAAACAACACAACAAGCTATTAACAATTTGTTTTTTTTTAACAGTCGATAATGTCTGGAAGTGCCCAACTTACATGAAAATGAATGCATTAAACAATTAAAATTAATGCATTAAAATGCACTAACAATTTTTACAATTATTTATTTATTTTTAAAGGAAGAAAATTTCTGAAAAAAAATATTCCAATAATAGGCTATGATGTCTGGGATTTCCCCACTTTACATTAATATTACTATACTAAAATTGAACTATAACTATAACAATTGTAATAATATTTCACAATATCACTGTTTTTAGTGTATTTTTTATCAAATAAATGTACCACTCGGTGCTCAACATTTAAAAAAAATAAATCTCAGAAGTGGCCATCTCTCTTTGCTCATCTCATCTCTTACATAAAATTCCAGAAAAAAACAAACAAAGAAACCTCAAAACTCTTCAAAAACATGACACATACACGCTGAAAGAGACACAGGAAGTGACAGAAGATCTGAGTTGCCATTTCCCAACGCACTGCCTTATTACCGACGCACACACCCATAAAGCACCTGCACACCACCCACCCCCTGCACATATGCTAGCACCAGGTAGCCTTGGGAAGCATGGTCCATAGCAGGTAATACCACGGTTAATGAAAGCTGAGGATGAAAACACACTGGCTGCCTGCCATCTTCATGCAGCTTTGAGTCTCAGCGTATCCATGGGAGACGACCTAACCCATCACATTGTTCTTCTCTCTCCAGCTGAGCCTATATAACTCTCATCTCTGACTCTCTTTCTTCTCATCCTTCTCTCTCTTGTCGTAGTATGGCCCACGCTGAGTGCTAGTTAGCCTCCTTCGCAGTTCCCCTCCAGTATGCGCTCCATTTCCCTATTCAGAATGAGATTACACCATCCTCACGGGGTTAGCATTTGATGTGCAAAATAAAAAGTTACTTTGTGTCCTTTTTTATATTATTATTCAGCTCATTCCCACAATGCACCTGTCTTGACCATAGTTCCCTTTCAGTCGGTCACTCTCGACGTCATGTCGAGATGACCGACGAAAATTGGATCGAGCTTAGAGGGGACCAATCATATTCGAGTGTAAACTAAACGTGCCAATGCACATTGGCATGCGATTATGGCATCCAGCTGCCGCTGATCACATCGCGAGCATAAAAAGGCAGCCGGTGCAACACATACCAGCTTTTCGCTTCGGAGCCGAGCGATCACATCGTTCTGCTCCTGACTACTCTACGGAGAGAAGAAGACTGAACGAGTTCAGCACGCTCTTGGAGAGCTCTTCGTGTTGGCGGACGGCGCTTCAGCGGTGCACTACCCCCTGTTTGTGTTGCAGATGATCATCTCCCCTGTGTGCCTCAGCACGCTAAAAGAGCTTTTTCCCCTAAAAGAGCAATTACGGGTGCATCTTTTTAAAGACAACTTTGCGTGGCAGACTTGACGTTACGTCTTTGTAAAGACAATGTAGGTCTTGCTATAGACAACGTATCACCCAGGCATTCTGGATGCGGTCGTTACCTGGCGCTGGGTGATGGTCACGATCGCTGCCTCTCGTGCCTGGGCATGAAGCACGCTGAGGTGGCTTTCATGGATGGCTCATGCTCCCATTGCGGGGGTATGAAAATCTCGGAGTTGCGGACCAGACTCCGATACCTGCAAGGGGGCGGAGTGCCCGTGCCACCACCTAGATCTGGGGTTCCCTCTGGTGGCAGCCAGGGGCGTCCTTTTTCTGGTGGTGGGCGGACTGGTCTTACGGTCACGGTGAGGAATTCCCCTCCGGGGATGCCCAAGCCTGCCGGCACTTCGAAACCAGCAGAGCTCTCAAAAAGAGCAGGCTGGACCCTCCCGGGGGGTACCACCTGTTTCTTCCGAGGCTCCCCCACGACGATCGGATGTCGATTGCAGCATCCGACGATCGGATGTCGATTGCAGCATCGGAGGGTGAGCCAGAGCTTTCAGGAGAGGAAGATTCGGCTGCGCTGCTATCCTCCGGGACCGTAGCAATGCCTGAAAATCGGATCCAGAAATAATGGCTATGATTTCCCGGGCCGCCATAGGGGTAGGGCTCGAATGGAGACTTCCACCGTGTCCCGAGCCCTCAAGGTTGCACAATTGGTTCTCGGGGTGGTCCGCGCTGGTCCTCAGTGCCCCGCCTCGGTGCCTTTCTTCCCGGAGGTGCATGAGGAGCTCAACAGGTCGTGGACGGCACCTTTTTACTGCCGGAAACTGATTTGCTGGATCCTCCTCCCTAACCACCCTCGATGATGGGGCAGCTAGGGGGTTACAAGGGTCCCCCCAGTGGAGCGGTCGGTTGCGATGCAGCTGTGTCCTAATACCGCCTCCAACCGGCAGGAAGAAAGTGCCTCCCCTCCGGGTCTGTAGGTACTCGACTGGCCAGTGATGACTACACGACCTGTGGAGAAGCTGCCTCCGCCTTACACGCTATGGCGTGATTGCAAGTGCACCAGGCCAAGGCACTGAGGGACTTGCACGAGGGTGGTCATGACACGGAAGTTCGCAGAGAACTCCGCACCGCGGCGGACCTCGCGCTACGAGCGATGAAGGTTACGGCATGGTCTCTGGGTCGTGCGATGTCCACTTTGGTGGTCCGGGAGCGCCATTTCTGGCTGTGACTGGCTGACATGCGCGAGACGGACAAGACACGATTCTTGAACGCCCCCGTGTCCCAGGCCAGCCTGTCGGCGACACGGTGGAGAACATGCCCAGCGGTTCTCCGCTGACCAAAGCAGACTGAGGCCATAAGGTCATCCTGCCCCGGCTTGCAGCTGCTGCCGTCGCCGAGGGCGGCCTCCTGCCACCGCCAAAAAAAGAGCAGCTCTCCTGCGGCCTCCAGCAAAGCTGTGACGTGGAGCCGGTCGCAGGGCAGCCGCCACGCCCGTCCAGGCCCCCGCCAAACCTGGTGGCAAGCGAGAGAGCAAGAGGCCCGAAGACGGGCGACCCAGAGGTGGAGGGACGTGCTCATCAGGAGATGGTAAGCACACCACTCCATCCCCCGGAGGAGGGCCAGGTGGAGAATCTGTCTCGGGCGTCGGTGGTACCCAAAATTCTTGACAAAGAGCAATTCCTCTATTTTTTTGGGTCCCCAGAGGGGACGGGGGTTTGTGGACGATCTAGTGCGTATCACACTCATCCTCCTTTCTCGCCAGTGAGCAGCAGTGGGCGGTACGAACCAACGGACTACCCACGCACCATCTGCTCGAACGCAGGTCAGTGTTACAAACACCAGACCCCGCCTCGGACCGGCTAAGAGACGCCCGGGCCGGGTCCCTGCATTCCTCTTCGCTGCCCCACTGCGGGTACGTCTGTAGTTCCGTTGATGCCACTAGCGCAATGTCTGGGAGCCTGGCTTGAGCTACCCAGCCCGTCGCGATGGCTCCTTCGAACCGTCAGGCTTGGCTATGCGATTCAGTCGCCCGGCGTTCCCCCAAGTTCAGTGGCATCCGCTTCTCAACAGTGAAGGCGGCCGATGGTTCTGTCTTGCGGGTGGAGGTCGCAGTCTTACTGGCGAAGGATGTGATAGAGCCTGTCCCTCCAGCCGATATGAAGACGGGTTTTACAGCTCCTACTTCATTGTACCCAAGAAGGGCGGTGGGTTACGACCAATCTTGGAACTGCGTGTCTTGAACCGGGCCCTTCACAGGCTACAGTTCAAGATGTTGACGCAGAAGGCATTATCTTCGGGTGTATCCGTCCCCAAGACTGGTTCGCAGCGCTCGACCTGAAGGACGCGTACTTTGTGTTGACCCTTCCGCACCACAGACTATTGCTGTGGTTCGCGTCCGAAGGACGTGCATATCAGTACGAGGTCCTGCCCTCTGGGCTGTTCCTGTTGCCCCGTGTCTTCACGTAAGGTGCGGAGGTACCCCTTGTTCCCCTGACAGAACAGAGCATTCGCATTCTCAACTAACTCGACAAAGCAGTCTCAGGATCAGTTGTGAACACAGGGATTTGGTGCTCTCACAACTCAGCCTGTTGGGCCTTCGGGTCAACTGGGAAAAGAGCAAACTCTCCACAATGCAGAGGATCTCGTTTCCCGGTATGGAGGTGGATGGCGGTCCCACTGAAACAGTTTAAGAGGCTCCTGCGGCATATGGCAGCTGCAGCGGCAGTCACACCACTGGGGCTGCTCCATATGAAACCGCTGCAGCACCGGCTCCATGGCCGAGTCCCGAGGTGGGCATGGCAACGCGGCACCTTCCGAGTCCAAGTTACACCGGCCTGCCGCCAAACCTTCACCCCGTGGTCAGACCTTGCGATCCTCCAGGCAGGAGTGCCCCTGGAGCAGGTCTCCAGGCATTCTGTGGCTTGCACGGATGCCTCAACCACCGGCTAGGGGGCCACGTACAACGGGCTTGCAGAGTCAGGGGTTTGGACAGGGCCCCAAACTGCACTGGCACGTCAACTGCCTCAAAGTTGCTGGCAGTGCACCTTGCCTTGAACCGTCTCAAAAGGGTGCTTACGAGGCAAGCACGTACTAGTCCACACGGACAACACAGCTACTGTTGCGTACATCAACCGACAAGGTGGTCTGCGCTCCCGTCGCTTATCGCAACTCGCCCTCCACCTCCTCCTCTGGAGTCAGAAGTATCTGAGGTCGCTTCGTGCTGTTCACATTTCTGGGCTGCTCAACCGGGCAGCCGACAGAGCTGTCCTGAGCTGCGCTCCCGGGAGAAAAGCGACTCCATCCCCCGACGGTCCAGCTGGTTTGGGGACGTTTCGGAGCCACTCAGGTAAACCTGTTGCCTCTCCAGAAACCTCTCACTGCCAGTTGTTCTTCGACCTGACCGGAGGGAAAAAAAACACAAAAAAAAAAAAAAACAATCGGCATGGATGCACTGGCACACAGCTGGCCGCGGGACCTTCGCAAGTATGCATTTCCCCCAGAGAGCCTTCTGGCACAGTTCCTGTGCAAAATCAGGGAGGACGAGGAGCAGGTCCTGCTGGTGGCACCCTATTGGCCTTCCCGGACCTGGTTCCCTGAACTAATGCTCCCCTCCATGACCAATTCCTCTGTGGAAGGATTTACTGACTCAGAGACGGGGCACCCTTTGGCACCCGCGTCCAGACCTCTGAAAACTTCATGTCCGGTCCCTGGACTGGACGCAGAGGTTCTGAGTGGCCTACCCAAGAGGTAGTTGACACCATCACCTCAGCGAGAGCACCGTCTACGAGACAAGCCCACGCTTTGAAGTGGAACCTGTTCGTTGATTGGTGTTCTTCTCGCCGAGAAGGACCCCGAAAGATGCCCGATCGTAGGCTGTCTCCCTCCACCCTGAAAGTTTATGTCGCTGCAATTGCTGCAAACCACGACCCCGTACAAGGGAGGTCGCTGGGGAAGCATGACCTGGTCGTCAGGCTCCTTAATGGGGCGGGAAGGTTAAATCCTCCACGGCCGCCCTCTATACCCTCTTGGGACCTGACTCTAGTGCTCACAACACTACAGCAGGGCCCATTTAAGCCTTTTTGCAGGCGGTTGAGCTGAAATTCCTTTCAATTAAGACTTTGCTCCTGCTAAGCATTGTGCTCCATCAAGAGGGTAGGGGACCTGCAAGCATTTTCGGTCAACGATTCGTGCCTAGAGTTTGGGCCGGCTGATTCCCAGGTGACCCTGAGGCCCCGGCCCGGCTATGTGCCCAAGGTTCCCATTACTCCCTTCAGGGATCAGGTGGTGAACCTCCAAGCACTGCCCTCGGAGGAGGTAGACCCAGCCCTGGCTTTGCTCTGTCCTGTCCGAGCCTTAAGGGGCTACGTTGACCGACGCAAAGCTTCAGGACCTCAGACCAACTCTTTGTCACGGAGGTGGCAGAAGGGGAATGCCATCTCAAAGCAAAGGATGGCCCACTGGATAGTGGACACCATCACCCTGGCTTATCAGGCACAGAGTGTGCCCTGCCCACTCAGGTTGCAAGCTCACACTACTAGAAGTGTTGCATCCTCCTTGGCGCTGGCTCATGGCGCCTCGCTGACAGATATCTGAAGGGCTGCGGGCTGGGCGACCCCTAAAACATTCGCTAGATTCTATAGCCTTCGTGTTGAGCCGGTATCCTCCTGTTTTCTCACCTCAAACGGGTAGAAGCACTGAGAAACCCCGGCTTCGGGTCGGCTTGCAAAAACCACTCCAGAGAGTTCATATAGTAGACCCTGTTGAGTTCCTCCGTCCCCTCGGCAGCCAGACATGGCTGAGCGTCCGGTGCCAGGCCTTCACTCGCTGAATACTCGAGAACCGGTAGAAGGCTGGGTTACATATGTAAGACCTAAGTGGATCTCATATGTGTAAAGTCCACGGTATAGCTTCAAGCCCGTGTTTCCCCGGCAGACTACTGCCATTCCAAGAGGGTTACAATCAAATCCATTCTTCCATATGCACCTAAGGGACGTCCATATGTGTATTGCTTCCGAAACCTCCTTCGGGAAGGATAGGGCTTCCGCAAAGTTCCTATTCCAAGTGGAATGGGTACGTTTTCCCAGTGTTATCCAGTCTTAATCATTGGGTAGTGCCATAGCAGCAGTAGATGGTCCTCTTGTGAAGAAGCCCTGGCCTACGCCAAAAAGTAGGGGCGCAGGTGGCTTCCACAGGATACTGGAAGGGGCAGTAGCTGTGGCCTTTGGTAGGATCCCAATTCGTCGGCATCCGGACGTGACGTCGAGAGTGACCGACTGAAAGGTAACGTCTCGGTTACGTATGGTAACCCTAGTTCCCTGAAGGAGGGAACGGAGACATCATGTCCCGTCGCCACAGCTCCTGTACCACCGCTGAGCGGCCGGGTCACCGGCTCGGCTCCTCAGCGAAAACCTGAATATGCGCTGCATCTGCTGCCTACTTATACTCACGCTGTGATCAGCAGCAGCTGGATGTAATAATAGCATGCCAATGTGCATTGGCTCGTTTAGTTTACACTCGAAGTAGATTGGTCCCTCTAAGCGAGATCCCAATTTCGTCGGTCATCCGACGTGACGTCTCCGTTCCCTCCTTCAGGGAACGAGGGTTACCATACGTAACCGAGACGTTCTTAATAATTCTACTTTAACTGTGGTATCTGAAATAAGACCATAGGTAAAACCATGAATGGTTTCTCATTACCAGTATAATTATGGTTTCTTTAGTGGATGATAATTAGATCAACCTTGTTTTGTTGAAACGCTACTTGCTTCCACTCACATGTAACACACAATATTGAGTTAGCTACTTAAGCTAAAATCTAATCCACTTTTAAAAGAGTTTAAAGTTGGGTAGATTCTGATTAGCGGTCAACATTTTTATTGTCTGTCAACTGGACAAACTGTTCTGAAAGTGATTTCAACAATATCATTCCTCTGAGTCGTTAACATTACGGATGTGTTGCGGACTTCACTAGACTACTAGGATTTCAATGATTATTAAAACTGTATAGTTATCATTCTTTGTGTGAACGTGTTTAACTACAGTGAAACAATTGTTAGCTTCACCAATTTTAAGCCATTTTAAAACTGTAGCTCCCCAAGCAAATGCTCATATGAAAGAGTTAAACATTGAAAATAATTGTTAGCTTTACTAATATTAAGGTATTTTAAAACTGAAGCTTCACAAGATAAAAGTTACTCCTCATTTAAAGTAGTACAGTTATAAACATTTGAAATAGCAACAATTGTTGGCTAACTAGCTGAAAAATCTAGCTACACAAATTCTAAGCTATACTTTTAAAGTCTAGTTCCCTAAGCTACAAACAAATTATTGTAGTTAATCTTAAAAGTTAGCTAAACCAAGTTAGCTAAAAATCTTGCTTCACAAGCTATTCTTGTGAAAAAGAAGTAACCTTTGCACATTTTTATTATTACAGAAACAATACAATTTAAAACACTATACTTAAGAGTGAACTGCATTGTTTTGGAAGCTTAATTAAATTGAATGTTGCAATATAAAAGTCTATTACAGTTTACATGTATATTAAATACAATTAGTTGAACTTAGAAATGCTTTTTTTGTACACTTAAGTAGGACTTAAGTACATCTTTGTAATTTCAAAATGATTCATACTTGCCATAATTACTTTTAAATCCTTCATAAATTGTCTTAAAAAGAACTTAAAGTGTATTGCTGAATGCCCATTTATAGGCATTTCCTGCATACAAAAGTGCCCATGCTTTCTTTTATTTTAAAAGCATTTAAGTGTGTTGAGAAACAGTCATGCAAGTTGACCAAGTACACTTAAGTGGCTTCTTTGTCACAGCCTTTACAAAAATTAGACCATTTTTTATTTTTTTTCCCCCCCCCCCCCCCAAAAAAAAAACGGTTACTATAATTCAAGCACTCCTTGTTAAGCCACAAATGTAACACGGATCATTGGCTAAACTAACCATCAATATGCCAAAAAAACATGGTTACTACACTTTATACTAATAACTACAAACAATGCGCATTAATTCTAATAAGTGGGAAAGTGCGTACTCATTTAAAGCTAGCTATGTTAGATATTAAATTCCCCCAGTAAAAGGTTGACCACCATATCGTACTAACAAAAAAGAAATTGCTAACCATGTGAAAGCTATTTAAGAACAAGCGTAAAAAACTGCAATATACTGTAGCATTTTGTTGACATGTAATAGCTCTCTGTTAGAAAAAGTAGTTTGTTACTGGAAAAGCTACACTATTTTAAACATGGGTGACCTACTGGTATGCTACTGAAAAATGTAGATAAGCAGCGGGGCGGGCTATAAGGCTGGACTTTTTATCGAGTTGTGAATTCCCTGAAGCTTTGGCTTTTGCTAGCCTACACACAAAAAAAACATAATTTCTCGACCGATATTTTGCTAGCTTCTCTGATTTGCATGTTAGTGCGTGTGGTGAAACAAAATTCAGTCTCAGAGAGTGTCATTGTTATGTTTTTTTTTTCTGTCATTCTATGATGCTGAGCTTGAATAACAATAACGTTTCTCTTTTAATGCTTGCAATACAAAAAATTCATTCCATGTTTGGCTACAAGGAAAAAAACTGCTTTGCTGAACCTGGCTGCCCCAGAACCAACGATACTTCACTTTGTCATGCCCATAGTATACGCTCAAAATGAGTCTAGACACATATATGCAACCTTACTAATGCACTATTACTCAAGGCACGGGTCTAGAAGCTTTTTCATACATATACCTCAAGAGGAGACACTAGTCAAGTGTTTTGCGAGTGTATCTGCCTACAGATGCACACCTCCCCAAGTTACATAGCATAAAAAGAATCGCCCCCTCGTAGAGAATAATCTATTACTACACCACTGAAGTCTTATTTATGATTCGTCTCATCGTCAGTAAGAAATTGTTTATATTGAACTGGAGCCCTTTATGCTTCCGTGATCAGGAGGAAAAGAGGGTTACGTTACTCACATTGATGATTCAATGTGAGCTTCCTACGACAGTTGGAGTTTGACAACCATAGAGATGGTGTATGAATTATACAGGCATCAGAACAGCCAAAGTGGGGACTGTCCCCTGCCTGCAAGAGTTGCAAATGTGCTTTCATCGCCAAAAAAATCAATGAGTAAATAAGTAAAAACCTGGAAAACTCTGGATCTGACAGTAAGTTGTTAAATGTGAACAGCAGAGATAGCATGAGCGCATTATTAATAATGGAATTGTACCTACAGATAAAAATAAAATCAGAGAGAAACATGCACACATACTGTATGTTGAATCTATGGTTTAATGGTTAGCACATGTGCTGACACATTTCGGATTTCAAGTTTGAATCTCGCACTTAAGCCCACAGCAAAGGAGCCGCATCAATTGATCAAAGCTGACAGTAAAGACATGTATAACATTACGCAAGAAGAGTTTTACATTTCAAATAAATGTTCTTTTTATTAATCAAAGAATCCTGAAAATGTAGGTTTCCATAAAAATATGCAGCACAATGACTGACAAAAATCAGTTTTTGAGCAGCAAATCAGCATATCAGATCAGGAATACTGAAGGATCCATGCGCAGCATTACATTTTAAAATATTATAAACATTATGATATAAGTAGACATTAGTAGGTGATCTCCGCTAACACTAGAATTTAGCCATTAAATCACTTGTTCAGCCATATAATCCGCTGAATTCTTGAGAATGGGATGCCGTCAGAGCGAATGAGACCCGATCCTGTCAAAAAGCTGATACAACATCACAATAATCCCAAGATAACTCCATGCTCTCTCAGCTTAATGATCTTGTGAAGCTGAAAAAGCCTGCAGTGTTTTGTAATAAACAAATCACTCATTAAAACGTTTTTAACTTCAAACCGCTGCTTCCGGCTAAAATACAAGTCCTCTATTCATAATATTGCTCTATCCACACAGCTTTTTACTTCACAAGATGTTCATCGATCGCCCGCACTGAAGCAGGCAGTCATGTGGAATTAAAACTTGTGGTCATCCCTATTACTAGACTGTGCTGACGACAACTCTACATTCAAATGCACTCATCCATTGTGAGCTAAGTGATTTAATCGATCAAATTTCTCCAAGAATCTGTTCCAGTGAAGAAACAAATCATCTTTGGATGGCCTCTCGAAGCGTGGGGACTAAATTAAAGATAATTTTCATGTTTGGGTTTGAGGCCTAGTGATAATAGATCTTTAAAATCTCCTCTGGTGTTACACAGAGCAAAATAATAATAATAATAATACAGAGTAGGTGTAAATGATGACACAATTGTCATTTTCCTTTAATGTTGCATTCCCCCTTAATGAGAATAATTTTAACATAGTTTTATATAAAGGCTGTCAATACTGCAGTTGTGGGAATAATTGCCCCCAGCCTTCTAAGCGGAACTTAAAAAAACCCCCTACAAAATATAAACCCCCCCCCCCCCCCCATGGCCTGCCATGGCAATATAGGTTTTAAGTTGACCCAGAGGCGGAGAACAGAAAGTGAGCAAGAGAAAAAGGAAAATATAAACAGCCTTTCCAGCTTCAGCTAGTCTCTCACCCTCTCCTTACACTGAGCATCAACGTCTGTCTGTCTGTCTGTCTGTCTGTCTGTCAGAGCAGTGCATTTCCAATAATAGCAGAGCCGACACGCAGACAACATACCCATAAACATCTGTTGTGTTCTTCCTCTGTCACAATACACCTCACCGCCATTAGATCCAAGCCCATGCTTCCCGGTGGGTAAAAAAACAGGTAAAAATATGCACACTTCTACTGCACTCTAATCCAAGACCTAAAGCCCGGTTGTCCGCAAGTAATAACTTTTCGGGGACAGCAAGGAAAGCGCTTTTGCTGACCGCATTCAACTTCTTTTATTATATATTTAGTTGCATGTCAAGCCATTGCCAGCCTGTCGTTACAGCCTGACAGCGGCAGCATTTGGAGCGTGACAAGTCAAATTTAAATAGATGCAGGGAGGGACGTAAAAAGCAGGGCAATTTCCATGTCTGCGCAGATGTAATCGAATGGTGTCAGCGGCATAAACAAATGTGTTACGGAGGCTTTTTTTTTTTTAGATATGATAAAGTGTGTGTGGTCACGGACCCGTGCACGCTTGTCACTCAGTGTTTTCAAATGAGATAGCGAGGCCATTTCGCGATTATGGAGAACATTTGGCCACATGGGACTTGTGGATATTTGGTTTGTCTGCGCCTGTGTGCCTGAAGTATACAGCTTTAGCACTGAAAATAAAACACTTATAGAGAAACAGCATTCCTGAAGGATTACGGCTCAGTGCGGTTTGACAAGCAACACTATTTTCTATAGGAAAACCTGCTTTTATTAACTAATCCAAGATTGTATGGATTAGATCAACTATAATGTCCATTATAAACCAGTATCCTCTCCTGATCTGATGCTTTATGGGTAATACTGAAACATGGCAAATTCCCTGCGGCTTTAAACCATGAATGGTGGTTCTTAAGTAGTGTGGCTTGTCTGGATGTGCACTTTGTTAAACTATAACCTTAGGGTTACTATATTAAGCGCTACTTGCTGTTCCACATGAATGTACAGTAGTATGTTAAAGCATAATGGTGAGCAACTAGACTGATTTTGAGTGTCTGCCAGGGAACTTCATTGTGGCTATTTGAAGAGGATTCACAAGTCAAGTATACTAGCAAATAAGTGCAATGCTATATAACAGTGCATTTAGGTGATGCCAGGCCCGGATTGGCTAATCGGTCTGTATTTTTGGCCGCAAGGGCCGGTGTTATCATGCCACTGGGTTGAAATATGGATGCTGTCCCTAGCCTGCCTGCACTCATAGCAGCCCCACTCTTTTTATTTATTATTTTCTTGCAGCCCATATTATTTTTTCCACTAGACCATATCAATAACAAATTCTCAATTGATAAGTAATCATTCTTTTTGCGCCAATAATTGTTTTATTTGTGAAGAAGCCATTTAAGGAACACTTTAAGACCAAGCTGAATCCTCTGCCGGCTGCTCCCGCTTCACAACGAGTGGGACTCGTGCTAACCGCAATTCCCTTCACCGTCCGAGTTTTGATTTTGCCAAATCCTTTTGGGCCAATGCAAACAACTTATTGATGAGCCCAACATCATGAGCCCAATCTACCTGAGGGAAGACGTCTTTCATTGTAAGTTAATGCTGTTAAATAGAGAGAGAGAAAAAAAAACTTCTAGCGTATTCTTAAACGTGAACCTCATTATTGAAGTACAAGAAGTACCAGAGCACCAGAAGCAGCCCACTCTCTCTCCAAGTTTTCTTCAATTGAAAAATATGCATTTTCATTCATTCAAAGGCTATATGGTTGTAATGATATTTTAGTTCAAAACTTTAAGTGCCATTATTAAAGGGGTCATATGATGCTGCCAAAAATAACATTATTTTGTGTATTTGTTGTAACGAAATGTGTTTATGCGGTTTAAGGTTAAAAAAACACATTATTTTCCACATACTGTACATTATGGTTCTCCTCTATGCTCCGGCTTTCTGAAACGCGGCGATTTTTACAAGCTCACGGTCCCCTCTGAACAAGCGAGGTGTGCTGTGATTGGCCCGTATCCAGGCTTGTGATGGCAAATACCTCAGTGTGGACGGAATGTTAAGCCACTTACCATATTGTGGATGCCCTGTCAGGCCGGACGATGATTCAAAAACATGAAAATCCATTTATATGGACATATTGATGGATTATAATGACTATACTGTCGTTGCATCGCGTAAACATAAAACTTGTCTGCATTTGTGATTGGAGAAATGATAAACAACAAGTGCTACTCTTCACTGCCCAAAAAACTCGCTTTAAATCTATAAAATATAAAAACTCTGAAATATAAAAGACTTACTTACAGTCTTTGCGTCAGAACAGCCGGCATTGTAGTCCACTCCCCCAGGATCAGGAAACGGTCCTCCATAAAAATGTGCTGCACACATCTGAATATTTGGGTTGTAGTGTTCTGTAACAGTGTTGTAAATACAGCTTAACCACTGATTTCTGGTTGTGTCCTTTTTTGGAAGGCCAAACAAAAGTAGTTTCGTTTTCACAACGAAACACAGCGTAACACACGGCGGGCTACAGTGAGCAGAGGCCGGGGGATAAAGTGAGGAACAGCCGGAGGGTTAGAGTGAGCAAAGGCAGGTGGGCTTTTTTTTGGGGTTTCGCCGAAGGAGTGTCCGGTGGGCTTGCGGAAACCACATGTGACGACCACGGGCTGGACTCGCTTCGTCCACGGTGAAAGCCGATCAAGCAATCCACAGCGCGAAGTTGATGTATTTCCTCAGCAAACAGCATGGATCAGCTTCAGACATGACGAAGCAGATATCGTCCTCTTTTGGAAGTCCAAACAAATTAGTTTCGCTATCACAAGGAAACACACAGCGCCTTCACGACATGGCACCAAGAGCTTGTAACACTCCAAAGAGAAAGGAAAAATTGAAATCACATTATATGACCCCTTTAACTAAAACTAAAACAAATGAATCACTGAATGTCCTTTTTTCCCATCTGAAGTTAATTGGCAACCCTAATGATGGCGTAATTATCTTTTGACTCCCCTGACAGCGGCACCTTGCTCAAGAAAAATAAATTCAGGTTGAGAGGTTAGCCGACAAAAAATTATAGATAAAAAAGTGCATAATAGAAAGCGCAAAATGTGGCACTGAAAGGACCAGTACCAAAAAATAAAAATAGTGGGCCGGTCTAAGGCATGAAACTTCCAGGGCTGAAAATGAGTCCCACTCTGGCCCTGGGTGATGCATACTAATAGATTTGTCAACAAAATGCTTACAAAAGTGTAAAAAGGTGGTGTGAATTGGTGTAAGTGTTGACCACTTTTTACAGGAATTTAACTGACTGTATTTTGCATAAATGCAGAGGCAAGAACATGTTTGTAAAATGTTAAATACCCGAATGTCTGCATGTGATTGCAAACAGCATGGCTTATTCTTCATCTAAGTCACAATTCTAGACAAACACTGTCTGATTAAACTAATTACACACATTTTCAGAAACATATTTGTGGGGAAGGATGGTCCAACATTGGTCAAAAGTCTTATAAGCAGCTAAACAAAATGCTTGGTAGAGGGTTTTCTGGTTAGAGAGGATCTACAAATGATTAAATTCACTTACCTTCACTTTCAAGCAATGTGAAACATTACTCAATTTATTCATTAAAATGCTATTATTTGTGTGGTATTATTTTAGCCAGATTGTGTTTATCTATAATTGTGAGGCAAATAAAGAATAGACTACACTTTATTAGTACTAAATACAGAAATCCATATACATTTATGCATGTACATGAGCTCAATAAATAAGAATTAAATATTGGGTAACCAACAAATCTGTTCATTAACTGATTCAAGTGATTCACTCAAAAAGACAGTAGCTGCATCCGAAATCAAATACTTTTCTACTATATAGTACGTGAAAACCGTATGTGAAAAGAGTAGTATGTCAAATTTATAGTACTCATGAAAGAGTCAAAAAGTACCTGGAAAACGTCTCTAGGTTACGTATGTAACCATGGTTCCCCGAGGGTGTCAAATCCATCCAAGTGTAAAATCCATCCAATGGAGCAGCGAGACGTCACGAGCAGGGTGACGTAAGCACCAGAAAGCATAAAAGCGCATCCGGCCGGGCGCAAACCAGCTTCGATGAAGTAGCGCCTGCAGGGATGCAGGGAATATGGCAAAGAGACGCAGCGTCTCGTTCCCTCGGGGAACCATGGTTACATATGTAACCTAGAGACGTTCCCCTTCAGGAACTCGAGCTGCGTCGAGTCGCTTTGGGAACGAGAATACCCACTGCGCCATACTACCAAGTCCCTGCCTGTGTGTGTATCCTATGAGCACATCACGAAGAGAGAACTTGGGAACCTGGGGTAGAAGCCAGGTCTAGGTTGTAAAAGCGGACAAAAGTGTGTGGAGAGGACCAGCCCGCCACAGCACAAATGTCCTGCAAGGCCACACCCAAGCTGAAAGCCTTGGAGGCCGCCATACTCCTGGTCGAGTGCGCTCTGACCCCCATAGGTGACGGGAGGCCAGAGGACTCGTAGGCTAGGGAGATGGCCTCGACCACCCACCTACCCATAGTCTGCTTGGTCGCCGGAAATCCCTTCTTTTGGACCAAAACAAACAATAAGCTGATCTGCCTTACGCCACGGGGAAGCTCTGTGTGCGTAAGCGTCCAGTGCTCGAACTGGACAGAGCAGATTAAGCCTTTCTTGGCCTACTTCCTGGTACGGAGGAGGACAGAATGCCTTAAGTACTATGGGCCCTGGTGAAGAAGTGGGCACCTTAGGGACATGTAGCTAAGGCCGCCACGTATACCTTCAGAGTGGAGGGAGATAACCCTGCAGAGAATCGCCCCTGCAGAAACTCCAGAACTGAACCAACTTGGCAGTTGACTGGGTCTTGCAGTCGCTGTCTGCACCATGAAGCGAAAAGTTTCCACTTCAAGGCGTACTGTTTCATAGTGGCGGGAGCTCTGGACTGGAGTATAGTCTCAACAACTCAGTTGAGAGACCAGATGCTAGGAACTGTGCCCCCCTCAGGGGCCATGCCCACAGCTACCATAACTCCAGGCGGGGGTGAAGAAAGGTGCCCCCCCTGCCTGAGAGGGGAGGTCCCTCCTGATCGGAATCTCCAGCGGGGAGCCGTCGAGGAGGGACACCAAGTCCGAGAACCAGCTTGTACAAGGGGCGCGAACGCAGACCCCCCTGCCGATTGATGTAGGAAACCACCGATGTGTTGTCTGTGCGGACAACACATGATGCCCCCTTAGGTCTGGAAAGAAGTGTGTCAGATTCTCGAAACACGGCCAGCATTTCCCGGAAGTTGATGTGCCGAAAAAAATTGATGATGGCTTTCCCACAGACCTTGGGCAGAGCGGCCACTCATGACCACTCCCCAGCCCGTGAGAGAGGCATCCGTCATTAGCCTTACGCGACGACAAGGAGCCCCTAACATCAGGCCTTGAACCAGGAACCAACGTTTCTTCCACATGTCTAAGGCACGTAAGCATCGCCGCGTGACCTTGATCATGCAAAGCGGATTCCCCCTCGGGGAAAATTCTTTGGTTCTGAGCCATCACTGCAAGGGTCTCATGTACAGCAAGCCAAAAGGTATCACATTGGACACAGCTGCCATCAGACCCAACAGTCTCAGAAACTGTTTGACAGTGAGTGATTGGCCTTCTCTTACCCTCGTGACTGTTGTTTTTTTTTTATTTTTGGTATTTTTTTGACTCGATTTGAGCAGGAGACAGACGTGCCTGCATCGCGGTTGAGTCCCACACCACGCCTAAATAAGTGGCTCTCTGTAGTGGAGAAATGAACTCTTCTTGGCGTTTAGTCTTAACCACAGCTCTCTCATATGGAAGAGGACGACATCTCGAGGCCGAGCCGCCATCTGCTCCGATTGAGCTAGTGTTAACCAATCGTCGATATAATTGAGTATGCGGATGCCCTGGAGTCGCAGTGGAGCCATAGCAGCATCCACACACTTCGTGAAAGAGCGGGGTGAGAGTGCAAGGCCGAAAGAAAGAACACGATATTGGTACGCTTTGCCCCCGAAAGCAAACCGCAGGAACTTCCAGTGTTGAGGGAGGATGGAAACATGGAAATAAGCGGCTCTGAGATCTATCGTAACAAACCAGTCCTCGGACTGGATCTGAGATACTATCTGCTTGATAGTGAGCATCTTGAACCGAAGCCGTTTGATAGCGCGGTTCAGAAGACGGAGATCTAAAATCAGACGCAACCCCCCCCATCCTTCTTCGGAACGATGAAGTAACGGCTGTAGAACCCGGACGCTCTCTCGAGAGGAGGAACACATTCTATGGCCTCCATCCTCAGAGAGCATCTACTTCTGTTCCATTACCAGAGCCTGCTCGGGGCACACTAGTGTGGGGATGACCCCGTTGAAACGAGGCGGACGAGAACCGAACTGGATTCTGTAACCTTTCTCTACAATCAGCAGGACCCATTTTGAGATATTTGGTAGAAGTTTCCACGCTACCAGAAAATCTACTAAGGGAACCAGCCTCTCGAGGCTGGCGTCTGGTATTATTAGAGGAGCCAGTTCGGTGCCCTGAAGCGGATGATATATATGACCGGCGGGCGACAAATCTGACTGCTGTAGCACCCTCTCTTGAGGGGGGGGCGAGCTCTCCCGTGCCGTACCGTTGCCGGGCGGCAGCTGGGAATTTCGCTCGTCGGAGCTCACTGAGCCCTGAAGCTTGAGGTGGCAGGGGTATCAATGAACCTTTGTGAGGGCACTGAAGGAACAACCGACATGACTGTTGTAGCACCCTCACTTGAGGGGGCGAGCTCTCCCGTGCCGTACCGTTGCCGGGCGGCAGCTGGGATTTTCGCTCGTCGGAGCTCACTGAGCCCTGAAGCACCGAGGGTGGCAGGGGTATCAATAAGCCTCCGTGAGGGCACTGAGGAGGATTGGGCACCGTATACTGAGGTGTTATCCTTTCCTCTCCAGGTGGGCTGCCCTCAGGGACCTGACAATGGTAGGACCATTTAGCCGAGGTCCTATTAGACAAATAACGGTCTGCAGATCTGTTTTCGGTCTAGAAGACCCTGACTGAGAGCGTCGCCCCGACCCTCGTTCTTTCTGTGGAGGGGTGCGGGTTGCAATGCTCTGTTTTTGAGACTGGCGATATGAGGAGCTTTATGACTTGGGCTGCTGCTCGCTCAGCAGCCCCACCCCTGAGCAGGTCAGCCTGGTATGCTTGTAACACCGCCATGGTGTGCAAACATGCGCCAGCCTGACCTACCGCCGTATAAGCTTTCCCAACCAGACTCGATGTAAGCCTAACGGGCCTGGTGGGAAGCTTCGGGGCCTTCAGGGACGATGCTGAGCATGGGGAGAGATAGCTCGAAAGTGTCTGCTCCACCACTGGCATCGCCCCATATACCTTATCATTCAGCCCCATGATGTTCTTTGAATAATTCGAGACTGTGGGGCTGTAATACGGGATGAGTACGGTTTCTCCCACGATCTTGACACCTCAGCATGGAGATCGGGGAAAACGGAAGGCCCCCGTCGTGAAGGCTGTGATCTGGATTCAGAACATGCTCGTCTAATTATTTTTAGGACGAGCGTCCTGTTTCTAGGCTGGCCAAACGATATTTTATTTTGGCACGAAACACACCCCATAATCACGAATCACACCTCATACGCGAGGGACTGTGGTGGCGAGTCCACAGTCTCCTCTGTCTCGACACTCATCACATCCACCTCCTCGGAGGAAGATAGATGAAGCGTCTGGCTCTCTCTCTCTTTGGGGGGGGGAGCTTGCGCAGCGAGAGCTCGCAGTGATGACAATCAGCTGCTCGAAAGCTGACCGTGCATGCTACGCTACTAAACAAACGACGCACAAATCGTGTGCATCCCCCGCCGCCAGATATCATGGGCAGGGAGAAACACAGCATTTGTAATGCCGTTCCCTCGCCATAGCTTTCTCATTGTTTTATATATACGAGTGCTTGTGCGGACAGACAACAGTAAATAGACAGACACATACACAGAGCGCTACTGAAGGGCAGAAGCTGGTTTGCGCCCGGCCGGATGCGCTTTTATGCTTTCTGGTGCTTACGTCACCCTGCTCGTGACGTCTTGCTGCTCCATTGGACGGATTTGACAAGTGCTTCAGAACTCGGTCACGCAAGGGCATTCCCCAAAGCGACTTGACGCAGCTCGAGTTCCTGAAGGGGAACTACTTTACAATCCCATGAGGCCATGGGAGAATGGCAGTAAAGCAACGCGACAGACAATGACATGATGAATTTAGTGCATTCAGATTACATTGATACTGTATAAAACTTTAAAAACTTTAACAGTCATGAAGAAATTACTTTCAAAAGAATTATCTACTCAGAAAGTATATGATTTTAGACAGAGCCAGTCAATTGTTTAGTTCTTGAATTAATCTGTTTTTTGAATGAATCCTTTGAATGATTCATTGACTCAGAAGTCCCTTAAAATCCTCACCACTAATGCTGTTGGACTGTACTATCTTGGGATGCTGCAATATGAATTAGACTGCTTTGTTTCAATTCAAGAAACTGCTGTATTGTCACATAAAAAAAAAGAAAGAAAAAAAAGATGACTCTTACCAGTTCACTAAACTTCTTTAAAGTAAGATCTCTGCATAGGGTTGCACAGCTACCCGACATTAATCAAGTAATGCACATCAGGGGAATAATTTATTTTTGAAACAAATCCAGGACAAGCAGCATCCAGCAATGATTTCTGCATAATTGCTCCCTATGTGAGAGCAGCAAGTGCTCAGTAAAGAGAATTTACAGTTTATATAATCAGATGTGATGTTGCTATCAGCAAACTGCAGTTGACAAATAGTGAGTGAATTTTACAATATCAAGCAAGCGCTGCGTCGATAGCATACGACAAAGATGCATAGCCCAGATTGCATGCATATCAGTTTTATAAATCGATACAAACACATAAACACTTGAAATAAATTGTATTTTTCCAGTTTATTCAATTTACTTAATTCAAATGAGCTAATGCAACACTTTTTTCGATGTGTAATCAATTTAAATTTGTAAAACAGAAGTTTACTTAGACTAATCAGTTTGTGCTTGGACTATATCTCCATCCGAACAGGGCACGTGCAATTCCCAGCATGCTTTGCATAGGACTGGGTGGGTAGAAACAGAAAAGCTGAATTCAGAATAGTATGCTACGCTTACATTTTCTGACATATAAAGATATATGAAGTAATGAGATCCAAGCATGAATGAATCACTCTTTTTAATAACTTAGTTTATCCAGTTCACAAAACAGGTCTAAAGCCCTTTAGCGTTCATGTAAAATTTGCCTAAAACGCCTAAAAAAGGCATACCCAAAGTAAATTGCATGCTGTTCTTGAACCATTTGGAGTAAACGCATGGTTTTGGTCTCTTTTGAAAGGATTCTTCTGTTTAATCACTGTAAGTCTTATTGGTATTGAGTAATAGAACTTTGAACGCACTGAAAAATAAAATAAAAAATCTGCCTACATTTTTTTTTGTAAACAGATGCCTGCAGATGACTATAGCTGGGAGCTATTAGCTGGAAAATACATTTGGATCACATAATAAAGTCTTACCAAGCAAAATGTTTCAAATTTGATAACAATACCTTTGAAAATGAGTGTTTTACATATGTTTATCTAAATTTATGTCTAGGCGCTTTCCAAAAAAAGCCACTTGGACACTCCAAATGACCCTTTGTAACCAACGACACATAAAATGCTGCAATTCTTGAATGCTTTAATGTACATTCATAATTTTGGGCTCTAATGAACGCTTACACTTAGACCTATTCAATTTCTTATCCAGATTCACTGTCAATAATTGCTGACAAATAGTAACTGAAGCATAAACACATTATGTAGTGGTTTTTACTATTTTTTTCAGAGGTGCTGTCATCATGTCCCTCAGTATATGGCTTTTTGCTGACTGGCTCCCAGACTTCACTCGATTCAATGTCAGATGATTGTCTGTGATATAAAAAAAAGCAACACACACAACAAAAGTCAGCAGGAACACCTCAAATCACAAACACATATAACATGCACACACACACACACACACACACACACACACATGACAGAAGTTAGCAAGAACACCTCAAACACAAACACATAAAACACACACACACAGAGAAGAGGTGTGCACTACCTGACTAACTGGTGCCACAACAACAACCTCTATCTGAACATCAAGAAGACCAAAGAAGTGGTGGTGGATTGACGAGACGGACCAGTGAGAGCTCCCTCATCACCATCAACGGGACTCCAGTGGAGCGGGTCAGCAGCTTCAAGTTCCTCGGCGTTCACATCACCGAGGACCTCACCTGCACTACTCACACACAGTCAGTAGTGAGGAAGGCCCACCAGTGTCTCTTCTTCCTCAGGCGACTGAAGAAATTTGGTCTGAGCTCAAACATCCTCAGACAGTTCTACAGTTGCACTGTGGAGAGCGTCCTGACTGGCTGCATCACCGCCTGGTACGGGAACTGCACCGCTCTCAACCCTGCAGAGAATAGTTCAGACAGCCCAGCACATCGTCGGAGGTGAGATTCCCTCCCTCCAGGACCGAGGCGGGCGAACTCGACGCCCACCTCCGAGGAGCAGAGCGTGACAGGGAGGGACTGACGATATGCCAGCATCAAGGACCCAAGCCAGATAGCAAAACGATTAAAATAAACCCACACATATACACACCAGAACACTGACCTAGGGCACGCACTGTAGCAGTGTCTTTGCACACTAACAAAACTACTGCAGCTGAGCGAAGAGTGGGAAACTTCATATAAAACTACCAGTTACATCACTGATAAGTCATAATAAAAGCTATTACATTTGTAAGTCTCTTTGGTATACGTGTATTAGGGTTATATTTGGAAAAGGTGTATTTGTGTACAATTGTTAATTGTGAAAAATGTATATTGTTATTTATGAATGCTGGACTTTTCAAATATTGTTGCTTGCACTGCCATGGAAACAGAGTTTGTACACAAGAATTTCCACCATCGTACACTTGTCGTGACAATAAAGAGTTTATTGACACACACACACACACACACACACACAAGAGTTGGCAAGAGAACCACAAAAAACATACCTCAATATATCAGTAAAAGTATAATATACATAATTATATGTAAATATATATAAATATAATATATAATATAATAAAGTATAATATAATAAAAACACTTATTTTTGAGTGTGGTGACCTGTCTCATCCAAAATCATCTCCTCTTATTGCTTAAATGGATGAAATATCGCTTGACTCCGTCAAAAAACACTTTTCCCTTTTTCGGCCAATTTTATTGTTTATACATTGTTAACAAACTTCTTAGACAAAACGTTTGTTTTTTCGCGTTATCTTTGATCGTTTTTTGTACATAACCAACATTCCATGTTATCTCTCATAGGAGTCTCATTACACATCAGACGCACCAGTCCCATTATCCTTGCGCACGGACTTTGTGCATGATAGGTAACCTGCCCACTTCTAAAACAGCATATATTCTGTTCCAGCAGTTCATTGGCGAGCAGAAACGGAAAGACAGCTGTTGGAATGTAATGAACTAGTGGACTAACAAGAGGCTTCATAGGTGAGTTCTTTCAGTTTTGTTATTGTTTATTTGGTTGTTGTTGGTCTGACAAAGACAATGATTGTACCTGCTGTGTTGATTGTGGTTTCACGAAGTTAACCTCAAAGTAATGAAGTGTACCGGGGGCGGCACACGGATCTCGAACAGGCAAAGGATTCAGTCATAAAATCTGACTGATCTGACTCTCAATTCAGCTCACAGCAGTTCACAAGATTAATAAAAATGAAAAAATAAAAAAAAAAAATAAAAAAATAAGATATATTATATTATTATTATTTTTATTTATGGTAACACTTTACATAAGGTTCAGTAAAAATTTTGTTAACATATTATAGTTAACATGACTAATTGAACCAATGCTTCTAGATTAGGCTATTTATTAATCGTAAATTCATGGCATTTCAACATTAATAAACACTATTAAAATTAAAAGTTGTATCTGCAAATAGGCATTAATTCCAAATTAATTACAGACTTTGCAATATTACCTGTAAGTCTTTCATTTAAAAAATACCGTTTTTTTCATAAGATAAAATGCTAAGCATAATAAACAATACAATACCACTAAATATAATTTAATATAATATAATTATTCTAAAAGCATTTAATTTATTATTTAAAATGTTACTAATACATTGTTATATATAAAAAAAAATTGTGGATTCATATCTGTTGTATCTAACATGCACTAACAATGAACAGTTGTACTTTTATTAACTAATGTTAACAGATTAATAAATACGGCAACAAATGTATTGCTCATTTTTTGTTAATGCATTAAATAACATCAACTAATGGGACCTTATATATAATATTGACAAACAAAACACACTGATACAAATCTAATTTTTAAAGTTACATTAAGTTTAGGGAAATAATTTTTTGAGCGAATCATAAATTATGCAAAAACAAACCAAGCAGATCTTGTTCAGGTACAGTAAATAGTTTTAATTTTGTGCTGTTGCGTGAAAAACCATGTTCATACAAATGTTTCCTGCTGTTTTTACAACCCTCATAGGAATTCAGGTCTGAAGTGGGGGGTCTGTCTCTGTGATTAAACCGTCGAGCTGCGAGCCAATCTGGCAGGCCGCAGCGCGAGACCAGTTTTGGGCTCGCGTTCAATAACGTACAATACAGCTGACAAACATTCATGGTTGCGCTGTCACTGACACGCATGACCAAATGTTACTGCGAGCGAGGCTTCTGATCGGGAAAAGAGCCTCTCACGGTGCAGGCTGACAGAGCTGAGAGGTAATCATCTGCCATGGAGTTTAAGCACATCAGTGCATACATATTCATTAAACCATCAAGCCCTGTCACAGAATACAATAGGAACCAGGAACTGAACGAGAGAGAGAGAGAGAGAGAAAGAGAGAGAGAGAGGGAGAGAACTGAAGAGCTTGAGACGCAAAGGACCTACCAGGAACTACTTTACTTAATTTAACAGCTTTATTTAATTCATCTTTTTATTTACAGTATAATTACAGTTGATTTGATAGCATAGAGTATAAACACACATTAAATTAATCAATTTTACTTCCATAGTGTGACCTAATTAGGAGTGAAACGCATTCAACAAGATAGAATGAAGCCAAAACAAACACAATTTCACTAAAGTAATGATTAAATTACCATTTAGCAATTGGTTAACATTAGGGATGCACTGATATTAAAATTCCAGCCAATGACTGTTATGCCCAGTATGCAATAAATGCTTATACATATTAAATATCTAAACTATTTGCACTGAAAACAAATGGGAAAGAATTTCATCTAGTGGAAATGTTTGGTCCTGCGGCATTTACAAATCTTTTTTTTTTTTTGTTTTTGGAAAGATATCAACCTCAATTGGAAACAACCTCGTTTACTTTTTTTTTTTTTTACTTCCATTTTCTCTTTAGTTTTAGAGTAAAACATGTTTTGGAAAATAATTATTATACATTTTAAAAAATAGGACTTTTTATTTTTAATTACAATAAACAAAGTGCTTTGAGTGTCTAGAAAAGTGATATATAAATGTAACATATTACTATTAAACTATAACTTAAAGTGATAATAAAAGGTAATAAAAGTAATAATGATTAAAACTACTGCAAAAATATAATTGTTATATAGTGCCCCAAAAATATGAAATATTCTAAAAACCTTTTAAAATAAAATTAAGTACATTTAATTTAACTTTTTTTTTTTATACACCATGAAAAAATACCATAGGGGATAATATTGGCTGATTACGATTATAGTACCAATATATTATATATTAACATCATCCAGTAATCCATGTGACATAGGTGTAAAAGGAAAATGTATTGCATAATTTAATGAAAAGGTCCCACTTTATAATAGGCGGCCTTAAATACATTGATTAGTCATGAAACTCTAGATGGTGCAGACTGACGGGGTGTTAATGTAACTGATGAAATTCAGAGAGTTAAACGACTTGGCACAAGCTGATTGGTTCATGTTGCATACGCAGCCAATGAGATTGCTGCTTTACATTTAAGTGGCTGGTTAGCATTCGCTTGAGCATTGCAGTGCACTTTCAGAGTTTCTCTGAAACCCTCCACCTTCCCCAGCTTCAACTGTATAGATCTGGGGGTTATTTTATATGCTATTTGTGCAGCAGCAGTATGTCTTAAATACTCACAGCGCCGTATGCATTCCTGCACTTGCTTGCAGCAGCAGCAATAATCTACAACTACAGCAATAACCTACAGCAGCAGCAATTCAGCAGCAGCGTAGCAGATCTATTCCGCATAGACCAAATACATTAACATTGTCATATCCATCACCATGCTAAAATCTTCTGAGAGTTGTCATGATTAAACTACTATTTACTTGCATCAAAAATAAGTATACTGTACTTATTGTGTTCATATTGTATTGCACAACACTTTTGCTGCTATTAATGTGGGATATGGGTGGTTAGGGACAGATTTGGTGGTATAGGTAGGTTTAAGGGTGGGGTAAGGTGTAAAGGATGGATCAACAGTATAATTATAAATGTAATTACAGAAATTGATTACAGATGTAATTGCAAGCATGTATTTTTCAAAATATAAGTACAGTGTTAAAACATGTATATACACAATAAATGCATTGTATCAAATGGTTAATTTAAATGCAAGAACACAGTAGTTAAGCCACCTAATATAAAGTGGGACCAATGAGGAAAATTGAAAGTAATTTTTAATTCAATAAATCAATCACTATAAGACCACAAAAGTGCATAAAAAGGTAAAGAGGATCAAATTCATGTTCACTGTTTGTAGGCCTAGCATTCCAGTAATCTTATATCAAACATGTAAGCATGACTGCACATCCATATGTCACCACAAACAAAAACCAAACTGATATATGGTGTACTTATCAAACAGCCCTACAAATCAACCGCCTTTTCAACATCACTGTCACTGCTGACCAATCAGAATTGACTGTGAAGCATGTACACACCTGCCTTCTTTTTCTTTTTCAGTCAAAGACACTTGACGTCACATTTTCAAGAGTCTGCAGGTGAAGGTAGAAAACACATCACACACTCCATAGGTGTGGAGATGGCCAAGGATCACAAAACAGTTTACTGTCTCAACCCTGCAGGACTTGCCCATTCAAGACCTGCTGAATCATTTAATGAGACACATCCTGTGATTTTCCCCCTCTTACTGAAGGCTCACGAGTTGACAGGCCTCACTTTTCCGTTGCCATTTTTAGCGTCTGTCTCTTTCAATTACCCCGAACTCAACCGGAGACAAGAGTCAACTCCAGAATGAAATGTGACAGTGTGACAACATCGAAACTAGGCTCTTTTCCCTTACTTTTTTTCCCTCACTTTATCCATTGCTTCCTCCTTCCTGGGGTGTTCCTTTCCCTTGCGTTTTTTTATACTTGAGATGAAACGGCAAAACGGGGATTGAAACCTGTAATCAGACACAGATGTGGTGTTCTACATACAGATGAATGCCACCATGAGCGACACTCCACTGAGGTAATTCCAGCAAACAGGCAATTTGAGCGCCCGCAACAGCAACTTAACAGTGTGAGTCCACATTCATCTCTGAAGAGACACTCAGGCAAACCAAGTTTATAGGCTCTAATTATCCCTCGATAACGGTGGAGAACTGTGAAAACACGTTAACTCTATTTTAGCTCTTGAAGCGTGTCAGAGCGCCAGCGAACCTGAATTTTCGAGACGGGAGGGAATGAAAGTCCTATCTTGCTACCCTGCAACACGTTACCCTGCCTGTTTATAAGAGGAAGAAGTCCTCTGATCGTGATGCTTGCTTAGATTCCTCGACTCTTGCTGGTCTCCGTATGGCGAGGAAAGAAAGAAGAAAGACCGCGGCCTGCTGATCACACTCCCGAACCAGAAGACTGCTTTCGGCGAGCCGTCCAACTGTGCGAAGCATCGTGAAGTGTGTATCCTTGTCTATTGCTGTAAAAGCAGCGTTGTTGTAACATTTTCCACCATGCGTGCTCTTAAATAATTGACCAGCGCTTTGATTCTCATTCTTTTCAGTAAAAAATGTCTTGTTTCTTTGATAAAGGAATCATCTGATGTCAATCCCATTGCCTGTGTGAGATCTAGGCTCTTTGGGAGTCTCTTTTATGTCCCAGAATGCTGTTCTTACAGACCACGCAAATTGCATTGTGGGGGAATTCGCTAAGAATGAATTTGTGTGGTTTATTTGCTTGCACTGCATTGTTTTCGTATCCACTTCAATGCAAGGAATTATGCAAATCCCTTAATGGTGCTTACCCCCCCCAAAATACATTGTATAAATAAACCCATGACATTTAAATGGTAGCTGTGGTTGCTAGATCTTTACTGTAAAAAATATGGCAGCAACATTTTATGTTGTATGTGCCTGAACTTAAATTTATATGTCATTAACTGATATAATGTTAATAGTCCATCTATTTTGGAATAATGTATAATATATCGATAACCACTGTAATAATAGAGGCAGTAAAAGAGACACATGGTAACACAAGTGACACTAAAATAAGACAATACATGTGTACAAACTTAATTACAAAAAATAACAAGAAATACGATTATGTATACAAAATACCATCAAATATAAAATGTCACAGGATATTGTGGGAATGTCAGTTCATATAATTTTTTACTGTAGAAGTTGAATGTTTGTTTTTACTTCCAAAATCTGCAAATTGAACAGCATTTTACTGTAAAGTATCGTAAAACGTCCGGTTGGATTATTACATAACTATTTTACACTGTGACAATTTTGTATGAATTTGTACATTGCAAAAAAGCACCAAAACTTTTAGAAGAAAGAAAACACCTTGGTAACACTTTATTTTGATAGTCCCCTTTAGACATTCTATTAATAGTAAGTAACTTTGCAACTACATGTCAACTAGCAGTTAGTAGAGTATTAGTAGACTGTCTGCTTAATATCTTCTAACACTTTCTTTGTCAACTTTTTGTCAAACCTACCCTAACAGTCTACTCTGAGAGTTAGTAGACATGTAGATGCAAATTAATGAGAATTAGTTGACATGTAGTTGACATGTAGTTACAAAGTTACTTATAGTTAGTAGAATATCTAAAGTGGACTATCGAAATAAAGTGTAACCAACACCTTTAAACATCATTGGGCTGTACAAAATGTACAAATGATATTATATGAAATCATACAAATTAGCCACGACTTCACCAAAAAGTTACAAATTCCCATGAGATTGTGTTGGTTTTTTACTATGGAAACTTTCCATTCAGGAAATTATAATTTGATCATTATCTGACGAATAACTGCTGCCATGATCGTTAGAAAACATACTAATGTTTCTAGTCAAAAAATTGCATTGAAGCCTGACTTCTGTCAAAGCTAATTGTGCAAACAGCAGTAAAGTGTCACAATCTTTAATAAGCCAAATTTACAAAGTTGTTAGTCAGAAAAATCAACAACAATTACTAATTTAAATATACATATTGTAATATGCAAATGACAGGTGGTTAGTGATTTATTTTTATTTTTAGCAACAAAATACGTAGGGACGCACTAATATTTCAATTTTGACCAATATCTAAACCAATAATTATTGTCGTGCTGTGACCAATCGCGGATAATTCGTAAAATTTTAAATGTGTAATGTCCAGTATCAAAAATAAATATTTAGAAATTTGCTAAAGATTACATAGAACATTGTTATGGAATTATTAAAGCTTTTCATGATTAAGTATGTGTTAAACAACATCAGAGGTATTCTAAATGGAAAGTAAGCATGCGCCTAACTCCCCAGTGTGCTATCTTAGCCATACATAATTAAAAAATATCCATTTGGCTCACCCTGTACCAGCTAAATTTAAGTTAGCCTATTTCCTAGAAATACAGCTTACAGAAGTGACGTTTTAGCTAAACGTTGTTTTTGTAACATAAATACATGCATGTACCGTATATGCAATAGCAAGTTATAGCAACTACCTAACACCCCTTACACACACTCTGCATACATGATTGTACCGTTCCTCCTCGCTTTGCTGAGCCTGAAAAGCTCATCCTATAGGGTTCAGATATGAATGGATTTAAAACTATCGTGTAAAACCATGGAATCGAGGAAAAACTAAGCCCGGGGTAATAAATGTATGATTTTTTATCCTCGTCTGCCGAGAATTGATCCTAACTGAGAGTTCCACGCAGAGAAAGCGACACTAGTGTAATAAATGTTGTCTGCTTGAAGGATGCATCTCAGGGCCCTGGTCTCATGCTCGGTCTGCGCCGTTTCTTTATGTATTCCATTCTCGCCAAAACAACCCCTCTCCTTCTTGAAGAAACACCGTTGCTACTTTTCTAATTGTATTGAAGTGATAAACTCGGTTTGTTAATCTGCTGGTCTGAAATCAGTGATAATACGATCTAAATTATGCGACGTGTATCGGAAATAGTATTCATTTCTTATTTTAGTTCCATTTTAATCCTGTTCACAAGGTAATAAGGTAGTTTCTGATGCATAATCGCCTCGATACCACGTTCCTTATCCACGATGTTGTCAATCATATTCTGCTTATGTCACGTGAACATGATTCACAAGATTATATTCAAAACACTCTATGTATTAGCTATGTTGAATGGCAGTAAGTCCCCCGCGTCAAGTCAGCCCTTTATTTATACTAGCGCTTTTTTAAATACCTATTGTTGTCGCAAAGCAACTCGCCCGCTTTTAAATATATGAATAGGAGTGGTCAATAATGCCAAGGGACAGAGTAAAACACGCATGTTGCAGGTTAAAGCCGTGGTCTCATTGAAGTCAGTGCATTCAACCGCCAGCTCGTTTAAATAAGATCTTTTTGGTCCCATTATTCACCTGTGATATGTCGCCAGGTAAATGAGGCTGGGTCGCCAACTTTAAGCCTCGATTCGCCCCCTGAGCGACCCACAGCGGTCAGGAACCAAAACTCCATCGGTTACAGAATGGAGAAAAAACCTTGGGAGTAACCAGGCTCAGTCGGGGGGCCAGTTCGCCTCTTTACTCAGACAACCGCAGCGTAGCGAACCAAACGTCCATCCGTTAAGATCTGTATCCAACAGACGAATGAAACAATATTCAAGCCTGCACTTACTATCTGATGCATCAACTTTTACAAAATTGGTAGTTCTGTAGTTTGGTTCATGTTTTGGCATCATCTGAGGTCCGCTGAGGCTGCAGCATCGCTCTCAGGTGTTCTGAGTATCAGCCCGGTCTGTAGCCACGGTGTAAATCTCCGCGTTCATCTCGCCGTGACATCAATAGAGCAGAGGACCCATAATACAAAACCTCGACTAATTGTTTACGTGCGAGCCTGCGAAGTTTTACCGGGGGGATGGGGAAAGATTTAGAGGGAAGAAGGAGGGAAAAAGGAGGGGGGGGGGGGAGGACCAAGCAAAAGGAGGTGGGGGACCAACGAAGAAATACTAATGTGCATTGGGGATCAGATATAACATGCATAAAAATTCTGAGATCTTAGTGAATGCTTGACAAAGAGGATGGGTCTTTTCCTCTAATTTAAAAACCAGACGTGGTGCCTGAATGAACCCCGAACGGGATCAGGAAGGCTATTCCAGAGTTTGGGAGCCAAATTGCGAAAAAGCTCTACCTACTTTAGTGTACTTTGCTATCCTAGGTACTACCAAAGTCCAGAATTTTGCGACCTTAGGAAGCGTGATGGATTGTAGCATGGTAGAAAACTAGTTAGGTACGCAGTAGCTAACCCATTAAGGGCCTTATAGGAAAGTAATAATATTTTGTAACTGATACGGAACTTATAGGTAGCCAGTGCAGAGACTGTAAATTTGGGGTAATATGATCATATTTTCTTGAACTGGTAAGGACTCTAGCCGCTGTATTTTGGACTATCTGTAGCTTGTTTAGTGAAGATGCAGGACAACCACCTAGCAATGCATTACAATAGTCCAGTCTAGAAGTAATGAATGCATGAACTAGCTTTTCTGCATCAGAAAACAGGTAACATATTTCATAACTTGGAAATGTATCTAAGATGGAAGAATGCTGTTTTGTAACAGGAATTGATTTTCAAACAAGACAAGTTTGCTATCTAACTATACACCCAATTTTTGACTGTAGAGAAGTAACCGTACAACCTCTAGTTGCAAAGTGTAATCCCGAGAGGCGTTGTACTGTCTTTGGTCCAATAAAGGAGATCTCTGGCTTATCCGAAGTTAGAGAGAAAAATTTGGTCATCCAATCTTTTACATTTTTTAACACATTCTGTTAGCTTAGATTATTTAGAAGTTTTATCTGGTCTTGTTGAAATATATAGTATCATCGGCATAGCAGTGGAAACTAATTTCATGTTTTCTAATAATGTTGCCAAGTGGCAACATGTATATTGAAAAAAGCAGAGGACCTAGGACAGATCCTTGGGGCACTCTAGGTGAACTGGGGGAATCTTTGAGATGACTCCCCAGTAAATGACAAGTGTAGCGATCGAAACATGTAGTCGAACCCATCTAAAGCCTGCCCTTGAATACTTGTATAGTTTTGTAATTGATCTATGAGTATGTCATGATTTATAGTGTTGAACGCAGCACTAAGATAAAGTAAAACTAGCAATGAGACACAGCCTTGGTCTGACGCAAGAAGCAAGTAACTGCTCCATTATTAGAATAATAGTGTTTGTATAATGCATCATTTAGATCATTTTTGTTTGTTAACATGTCAAACTCAACTGTTCATTAAATAATTAGTATGTTTGTTATATAATATTAATGAATATGAATAATTCATCTTAAAAATGTTCAACCAAAAAGTGCAGAATTTCTTTGAATTGTTCTGTAAATCAATGAATTGCAATAAATCCCATCCCTATTATTAACTAAAACTAACAATAAAAATATTAAAAAAATGTTGTTAATTAAAACAAGGTAAATCTAAATATTAAATGGAAAACTTTAATTTAAACTTAGAAAAGCTGTCTTGGAAACTGAAATAAATTACACTTGGTAACAAAAACTTAAATAAATAAAATAAAGCTAAATAGAAATAAAATCTAAAACGGTAGCTTGTCAAGTTACACGGTCCTTCAGTATCCATGCGGGAATGTATATCATGTCTGTCTATATGCGAACCGACTCAGAAAATCCACAGGAGTCCAGCCGGAGTTCTGCTGGAGAACAGAGGGAAAACGGAGTTAAAGCCCTTGAAGTTGTAATGCAGGCCAGAGTGACAGTCCTTCAGCCTCCATTAGTGGAGAGCAGAGAGAGAGAGACGAGTAGATTGAAGGATTGCTGGTGAGGGGGAGGTCTGGATGACCTGGGGGAGTTTCAACCATCTACACATTGACAAGAGAGAAGAGGACCACTTGTCCCTGGAGCCCCACGAGGTGAAAAAAGCCTGGACTGGTTTCAGGCACACATCCTCTTCAGATTCACACATTAGCATGAAAACAAAAATGACATATGCTGTTCATGCTACGGGGCAATTCAGTAGGAATGAATTGCATGCTTATAAGCATGCACTAACATGATGTGATCTGTGATTAATAAAGGAATGATTCAAAATTCAAAAAATTTTTTGGGGGGTGAACTAATCCTTTAAAACCAATGAAAAACAATAGCTGTGTTACTGTTTGTTTGGATCATGAAGCAAAGCAGCAGTTGAAAAAGACCAAGGAGTAGTTTCTGGTTCGCTCATTAAGATTGTGATTACTTAGAACCATGCCAAGCGACATGATTTTGTGATTAGTGGAGGTTCTTAGCACATTCCGATATATATTTAGCATGAGGGTGCTTGCATTTCCCACATTATCACCCTGCACTTTCGGCCTTTTTTCTTCTTCTCCGCTTCATTTCTACTGCCAGTCACAATGTATTCTGCATTTGATTTATAGTTGCTCTTCATGTTTGTGCTGGAGCCATAATTCAGGGGTGGGAAACAAAGTCTCTTGGGCCTGGATCAAAGCCGGCGCTGTTCTCACATGGGTCCAGGTGTTTGAGAGTCACGGCAGGAAAGCAATAGAGCCGAGAAGCCCAACACTCACAGAATAAGATGAATGAATGAAAGAAAGCCATGATCAGAATGGAATACTAGCTTACTACTAACTGTATACTGCTTAGAATACACTATTCTATGTATTAAAATAGTCTGTGAAACTATACTCATGTAAATATATCCATTATTGTTGTTGTTGTTACTATTAATAATATTATATCAAATATATAATATAATCTAAAACAATATAATTAATAAAATATATATACACACACACACGCACGTTTAGTATAACTTAGTATATGAATAATTATAGTTTGTTACTTCTATACACTACCGGTTGGCCAATAAAGCAATCACAGCAGACTGATTTCTTTTGGCAACTCACTAAATCCTAAATTGCTTCAGGGGATTGTCACTGTATTAAGTCGCTTTGGATAAAATTATCTGCTAAATGACTTCTTACTTCTATGTCCTATAGGAAAGCAGTATAAGATCCGAGACAGGATACCACAGGGATTATGGGATATGAGGTGAGTTTCGAAGTAAAACCACTTAAATGTATAAGATATCGAGAGACTGAGACATCACACATCCAGGTCATGCAGGGCACTAAGTGAAGCATGAGACCTTTGCTAGCAGTCAGTGATTTTGCGCTAGCTGCCGGCGTCTAAAACATGCATTGTTGCACAGCGGGCACGCAGCATGTGTGTGGCCTTGAGAAGAACTGAGTTCATACATCCAATGAAAAACAACATGACGCCGGTTGTTAAAAGTAACTGGGAAAATAGTTCAGCAAAGTTAGTTCTGCACAAACATGGTAAATGTCATGCTTGAGAGCGGGAGTGCTGTGCATTGTGAAGCAAGAAAAAAATATATTATCATCAAGCAACTGAGATGAGCTTTCATGGAGACTCTAAAGGTAAGGGACATTCAGATGCCTCTGGGTCGGGCAAAAATCTTTAGAACTAGCTCCCTTTCATCAAACTGGCCATGTGCTACAGAATGTTGAATTGGAATAAAAGGAAGTGGAATTTACTGAATTGCAATTTAAAGTAATGCAACACTGTAACAATTTGGAGCTGGTAAGATTTTAATGTTCATGCTTATGCTAATGCTCACCAAGGCTGCATTTATAAAACAGTAATATTTAAAAAATAACAGTACACTTTAAAAAAAACAATTTTTTTATTTCAATAGATTTAAATTTATTCATATGAAGGCAAAGTTGAACTTTCAGCATCATAGTTACGTTAAAAAATGAATTTTTGAAGTTGCATTCCCTGAACTGAACTGATGCTGCTGGAATGTAAATTGAATTTGAATTAATTGGCATTCTCAGTTCAGTTCTGAATGTGACCCTGATGCATAATAATAATTAAAAAAATAATAATGCTTCTTGATTGACCCCGAAGCATCTCTCATACCCTCGACCGCCATCATTATGGTCTCACAATGGACTGCTGAAAAAAGCTTGTCTCCAAAGCCAAACAACAGCTCGAATCCCACAGGAAAACAGGGCAAGTGTCTTCCTGAACCCATTAAACATTAACTGAAAGGTCTTTTCACTTCAGGGAGTTCCTTCAACCAAAGACATTCATACTGAGCGTGCTGAATGTCACACGGACAAAAAAAAAGGCATATACAGTATGTTTCTTATCTACACAAGTTGCTCGCTATTGTGAGCATAGCATAAATAAAGCTTTTTAATTGGGGGCTGATGCATGTGACCTGAGAAAAACATGCCGGGGACAGTTTTAGCTGAGATTCGTTTTCTCTTAAGTCTAATTTTATTATAGTACCGCCCTAAGTCCTAATGTGTGGACAAAGAAGAAAGAAGAGAAGAAGAAAGAAGTGTAGAGAGGGAAAAAAGCAAAGACACCAGTGTACGATTTTAATGAGGTGGTCTCCTCGTTTTCCTTTTTACTGAATCTAAATGACCCCACCCCCATTTAAATACAGGTGCATCTCAATAAATTAAAAAGTTGTGGAAAAGTTCATTTATTTCAGAAATTCAACTAAAATTGTGAAACTCGTATATTAAATAAATTAAATGCACACAGACTAAAGTAGTTTAAGTATTTGGTTCTTTTAATTTTGATGGATTTGGCGTCCACATTTAACAAAAACCCACCAATTCAATATCTCAACAGATTAGAATACTTCATAAGACCAATATAAAAAATATTTTTAGTGAATTGTTGGCCTTCTGGAAAGAATAATTTACTGTACATGTACTCAATACTTGGTAGGGGCTTTTTTTTTTTGCTTTCAATTACTGCCTCAATTCGGCGTGGCAAGGAGGTGTGATCAGTTTGTGGCACTGCTGAGGTGTAATGGAAGCCCAGGTTTCTTTGACAGTGGCCCTTCAGCTCATCTGCATTTTTTGGTATCTTTTTTCTCATTTTCCTCTTGACAATAACTCCATAGATTCTCTATGGGGTTTAGGTCTGTGAGTTTGCTGGCCAGTCAAGCACAGTAACACCATGGCCATTTAACCAGCTTTTGGTGCTTTGGGCAGTGTGGGCAGGTGCCAAGTCCTGCTGGAAAATGAAATCAGCATGTCCATAAAGCTTGTCAGCAGAAGGAAAAATGAAGTGCTCCAAAATTTCTTGGTAAATGGGTGTGGCCTTGTTTGCGGCCGGTGACGTTGGTTTAAAAAAAAAACACAATGGACCAACACCAGCAGATGACATTGACCCAACACCCAAATCATCACAGACTGTGGAAACTTAACACTGTGACTTCAAGCAACTTGGGCTATGAGCTTCTCCACCCGTCCTCCAGACTCTAGGACCTTGGTTTAAAAATGAAATACAAAACTTGCTCTCATATGAAAAGAGGAATTTGGACCACTGGGCAACAGTCCAATTCTTCTTCTCCTTAGCCCAGGTAAGACACCTCTGACATTGTCTGTGGTCCAGGAGTGGCTTAACAAGAGGAATACAACCACTGTAGCCAAATTCCTTGACACGTCTGTGTTTGGTGGCTTTTGATGCCTTGACCCCAGCCTCAGTCATTCCTTGTGAAGTTCACTCAAATACTTCAATCGATTTTGCTTGACAATCCTCATAAAACTGCGGTTCTCTCAGTTGGTTGTGCAACTTTTTCTTCCACACCTTTTCCTTCCACTCAAATATCTGTTAACATGCTTGGATACAGCACAATGTGAACAGCCAGCTTCTTTGGCAATAAATGTCTGTGGCTTACCCTCCTTGTGAAGAGTGTCAATGACTGTCTTCTGGACATCTTTCAAGTCAGCAGTCTTCCCCATGATTATGTAGCCTATTAAACCAAACTGAGAGACCATTTTGAAGGATCAGGAAACCTTTGCAGGTGTTTTGCGTGCTTAGCGATTGGCAATGTCACCAGATTATAATTTGTTTGAGATAGTGGAATGTGGTGGGTTTTTGTAAATGTGAGCCGGAAACCATACAATTTTAAAAGAACCCACAAGACTCACTTAATACTACGTCCGTTCTGTGTGCATTGAATTTTTAATACCACGAGTTAACAATTTGAGTTGAATTACTGAAATAAATGAACTTTTCCACGACATTATAATTTATTGAGATGCACCTGTATATCTGTATGTGTAAACCCAAGCTGAGAATAAAGGTCTATCACATCTAAGGTCTATCTACTGTGCTCAATGGGAGCCTTCAAAAAAGGCGGGAAAAGGCCTTGAGAGAGAGAGAGAGAGCCCGGCATGCCTCTCATGTATTGCCATAATTTCAGTCGGGTATGAGAAGGAGAATTGTGAGGCAGAGTGCATCATACACACTCCTGGAGGTTTGAGATAGCAATGGCAGTTAAATTGTACCGTGGCGTTGTCAAATAAATACAACCATTGCCAACTGCGTGGTACTGAGAGCCAAGGGTGTCAAAGCCAGGCAGTGCTGTAGGTGCAAAGCAATGGCTTTCGCATGTTTATCATATCAAAATATGCAGTATATTTTGTTTGAGTTATACAGTACTGATTTATTTGATGCAAAGTACTGCACTGTTTATATCATACTGTGGGGGGAAAAAATCCCAAAATAAGTTACAGAAGTGTGACCTGTGTAGAACTAGTTACAAACAAGCAATTCTTATGACTGAGTTATTTTTAGTGAATCAGAAATATACAGCACAACCAGTGTAGTCTGAATCATGAACAAATGAATCTTTATAACATTACCAGACTAAAATGATTTTTTATAAGATCCATTTAAGTTACTCAGAAACATAGAGCACAATCAGTGTAGTCTGATTTACAAAGAACTCTTCTGTTCAAATCCACGAATGCCTCATCAAAACCATTATGTGCAACCAGGCTGTCCAAAATATCAAAAAAAATGGACTCTTTTGAGAAGATTGTTTTCTTCTTTTTACTGACTCACAAACAAACAAACAGCAAAACCAGCACAGTTGATTCACAAACCGAAAACTCTTAAGGCATGTTGTTCACCCCAATAACGGTAAACTACAAGCTTTTTACCATAGTATACCCAAGCTAGAATGATAATGATACGAAGAACAAAACAATGAATCTATATGAGCAATTATTTTTAGTGGGGCTCAGAAACGCACAGCACAAGCAGTGTAGTCTGATTCACAAATATTACTATATGGAGTCCATTCTGTTTAAAGATTTAGTAGGCCTAATCAAATACAATAGAATACACAAAAGGTATGGGGAAAAATGCAACGCTTAATATGGTTGCTCAATCGCAGGAAGCCAATCGCTAATCAGTAAAGTCAGCGGTTCACATGTATGCTGACGGTAGACGTCCGTTGGCTATAAAAAAGTCAGCGCTCGTGAGACTTTCGTGCTCAGGACGCGAATGTGCACGAATGAATCTAGCCTGATTGACAAAAGCTTTATAAACGCTATTTGTAGCAAAATAAACAACATTTATGTCAGCTTTCATTGGTGATGTCAAAATAAAATTTAATGCAGCTTAGTGAACCAGTTTGGAGAATTGTGTTTCCCATTAAAAGTTGATAGGAGCTGCCTGATTTCTGATGCCCGAGAGGCATTTCAAAGATGGCCGCCGAGTGACATGACTTGACTTAAAGGGGTCATATGATGCGATTTCAATTTCTCCTTTTTCTTTGGAGTGTTACAAGCACTTGGTACATAAAGAAGATCTGTAAAGTTGCAAAAAGACTAAAGTCTCAAATCCAAAGACATATTCTTTATAAAATTTAAGAGTCAACCACGCCTACCTAAAACGGCGCGTTCTAACATGCCCCCACACGTTCTACGTCACGATGTGGGAAGATTAGAACACCGCCCAAATGTTCACGCAAAGAAAAAAAGCATAACTTTTATTCTCGCTGTAGTATTGTTGCTGCCGCCATGTCGTGAAGACGCTATGCATTTCGTTGAGAAAGCGAAACTACTTTCTTTGGCCTTCCAAAAGAGGACAATATCCGCTTCGTCATGCCTAGAGCTGATCCGTGCTGGTCGCTGAGGAAATACATCGGATCGCCGGATCGGCTTTCACCGTTGACGAAACGGAGTCCAGAGTGGGGTCGTCACTGTGGTTGCCGCAAGCAAGCCTGTACCGCTCCTTCGTTAGAATCTGCGGCCGCCGCCGCTCACTCTAGCCCACCGGCCTCTGCTCACTCAAGGCCACTGTGTGTGACGCTTTGTTTTGTTGTGAAAGCGAAACTACTTTGTTTGGCCTTCCAAAAGAGGACATGACTAGAAATCAGTGGTTAAGTTGTATTTACAACACTGTTCCAGAACAGTTCAACCCAAATATTCATATGTGTGCAGCACATTTTATGGAGGACTGTTTTCTGATCCTGGGAGAGTAGACGACAATGCCGGTTGTTCTGACTCACAGACTGTAAGTAAGTTTTTTTTATTTTTAAAGAATTTGCCACTGACAATTCAAACGAGAGTTTTGAGTTTAGTAGTTTTGCTTTGAGGGCAGTGTTTAGAAGTAGCGTTGGGTTTGTCTTTTTCTCGTATTCACAAAAATGCAGACATGGTTTGGTTTTTATGTTAGGCGGCATGATGCAATGCGTGTAAAAAAAGAAAGTACTAAGTCATTATAAATCCGTAATTATGTCCCATGGATTGCACACAAATGCTTGGTGGTAATGGGTTGGTTTTAATGTTTTTGTCTCGTCGCTTCGGCCAGACAGGGCATCACAGTATGGTAAGGGGCACAGCCGCACATCACACCACATCATCAAATAACATTTTCCTCACACAACTTGAGGTATAGGTCGGCCACCAACACATGCGATAGCCCTGGCCAATCACGAAAGCACCACCTCGTTTTCAGGGACCGATGAGCTGTCAACAAATCGATTTCATTCAGAAAGGCGGGGCATAGAGGAGCAACAATAATGTACAGTATGTGGAAAATAATGTGTTTTTTGAACCTTAAACTGCATAAACACATTTCATTACACCAAATACACAAAATAAAGTTCTTTTTAGCAACGTCATATGACCCCTTTAACGGGACTTTGGCCCTAACGAAAGTGTGACCAGTGTAGAATAATTAAAAAATAAACACTTATTATAAGCCTGTTCTTTATAGTGTATAAAAAAAAGATACAGCACAACCAGACTAGTCTGATACACAAAGAACTGACTTTCAGGAGCCAGGTCTTTTTAGCAAAATCAAAGCAAAGTGTTAGAAGTATTGATACGGGATATGTGTCTGAAGCCTTATTCTTTAAAAGAATCCAAATGAACAACAATCAGTGAAGTCTGATTCACAAACAAAATACCCTTATGAGTAGATATTTTTAGTGACCTTAGAAAACATGCAGTGGACCAGTATGGAAGATTCACATACAAATGATTCTTATGAGCCAGTTCTTTTTAGTGACTCAAAAACATACAGGACAACCTCAGCAATCTGTTTCAAACAACTGGCATTTAGTGAAATGTACAGTGCGACCTGTGTAGAACTAGTTACAAATAAATTACGTTTTTGATTTAGTGAATCAAAAATATACAGCTCAACCAGTGTAGTCTGACTCATGAACAAATGACTCTTATGAGAGTTTCTTTTTTACACTATGTTTACACTATGAATAATACCTATTGTGATAAACTACAAAGAGTTCACATTAGGAGGGGGGGGTGGGGTTGGGGACATGAATGGCAAATAAATAACAGCAGATCAAACAATGCATGTGTTATTTTAAGCATGGTTGACACACTAAAGCTGCTTATTCAGAGATGCTTACGGACAGTCAAACAAACCTAGCTGAAAGAGACGAAGGCAAAAATAATTTAGCTGTCAAATCAGCTTTGAAGGGTACTTCTATCAGACTGTTGCTCACGTCAGGCTGGAACACACGGACTACAAAACAGTATAATCAAAGGCAACAACTTCACTTAATAGCTCAAGATGTTCTGTGTGGGACTATCATAGCAATATCCAATCAAATCCAATTAACTTCTTGGAGCCTCCCCTCCAGAAAAGTGCATTACAGCAGGATTAAGCTGCTATCTGTACTGGACTTGATTAACGACCATGTTAATTAATGTTGAAGGGGCTCGTTGGAGCGGTTCCTCACGTTCTGCCGCTCAGTGATCCAGCGGCGATGTGGGGACCAGGCAAATAGAACCATCACCAGAACAGACAGCCTGTCCCACAAACACATGTATACTTCAAAAGAGTCTTGGCAGTGGAAGAGCTAAAGTTTGGCCATTGAAGTACTTCTAAACTTCTAAACTATTGTTAACTAAATGTACTACATCTATTGAACTATTAAAACTACACTAAATTGTTTCCATCAACTGAATTGAATTGAAATAGATAGATAGATAGATAGATAGATAGATAGATAGATAGATAGATAGATAGATAGATAGATAGATAGATAGATAGATAGACAGATAGATATGGATTGTTGCTTTGGCAACTAACTGAAATAAAATAAGTTTAATTTTAAGTACTAACAATGCAAAAGCTTAAACTGAAACAAAAATAAAGTTGAACATAAATGTATTTTTTTTAAATAATGAAAATGACAGACAACACAACAAAATGACTAAAATGTAAACTATAATTAATATGAACACTGTAAATATAAATATAAAAGCTAAAATATCATTAAATACAATAATAGTAATAAAATAGTACTTAAAACACACACATACACATACACATACATACACACACACACAAACCAAAATATTGTTCATAAATAATGATGAAAAAAATCTGTCTGAATGAAAACCTAATAATTATTTTTATTTTACTGGAAGTAAATAAACAAACAAGCAAATGTCTAAATTATTTAAAAAATAGTACATCAAGATCAATCATGTTACAAGCAAATTTGGGCATCACAACATTATAAAAAAATGCATATTCATGATAAAAAAAATTACATTTATCTTTTTAGTATAAATGAAAAAAATGGGAAAAAGGAGTAAACATGAATAAACACTCATATTGACTGATATAATATACATTTAAAACAAATAAAACATTTAAAGAAAGAAAACTAACACTTGCTGAAAAATGATATGACACCAATGTACTGCATTATAGATCCCTATTCATAACCAACGAATGAAAATTCAGGAATCATCATGAAAATAGCTTTATATTATGCAACACGTGAATCAAATTCAAGTCACTATAAAATGACCAATATATAAACAACTGTGATTGCACATTATTTAATTCTATAATAATGAGGCAAGTTGAAATGCAAACAAATAAACTGTAAGCATTATACCCCTTAACAAGAAGTCATATCGTTTTCACTCATTTGTACACATCCTGCTCTGTATTTCCTTTATCACTCTTACATGAAAATAACAATGCATAATGTCCAGCCCAGACATTTCCATGCAAATATATCTAATAGTATAGCAAAATCACTACCTCTGAAGCTCAATGTATATTTCAACAGCAATAACAGACTCTCCAGAGAAACTGAAATATTGCCTCAGTGTTTTCAAGATTCTAATCAAACGTGAACATTTGAATAAAACAACTCTTTATCTCAAAAACAACAAATTATATCCAGAAAACATGAAACACCAAGCGCTACCCTTTATTCACAGCATTGCCACTCAAGATAGCCTCAAGGTAAAGTGGTTCCCCCTCATCGGAAACCATGCGAACAAATTTAACCGATTGCAATCTTGGGGCAACAGTTCATCCTGTAGTTTATTCAAGCTCTAAAGAGACTCACAAACCATCCAAAATTGTGTAATTATGAAATCTCCATCACATAACAGAATCTGATTAAACGACTTTTGTCATTAATTACTATGAAAAGCTCGTCTCAGATTGGCCCACCGAAGCCTTTTGGTGCTAGAAACAGCTGTTAGCTCCACAGGTACGCTAGTGCTAATCTGCGTTAGCCGCTGATGGATATAATTAACAGTTATCCAACACGTTCTCATTTGTCTTGTTAAGAAAATTGCAGATAGGGTTGCAAGATGCTCTCTGCTGGAAACTTCAGGGTTGGGAAGGTGATCGGATCATTGTAGGTCTGAATTGAATCAAAATGACACTAAATACACCAGAGTTTGAAAACATGCTAACTGGTTTTTAACGGATTCCCCATCTTTTCAATGACCTTTTAATGAATTTTCAAATCCTTTATCCAGTCATTTCCATTGATTTTTAATAGGGATGCACGATATTATTGGACTGATATTGGAATCGGCCGATAATGGCTTTAAATGTAAATATCGGCATTGGCACGATATGAAACATTATGCCGATATGTCTTGCCGATAAAAGGAATACGTTAACTCGCATGTGTTCAGGGTGTGCTAGTGATTAGATCACATCAGCAGTATGGCTCATTCTTGAAGCAACGTTTTGCCTGAATGATGATTAGATTGACGGTTTGGATCGCTGCATTTAATCTGTGAAAGCACATACAGAATGACGCATCCGGGTGTGTGATAGGGTAAACAGTAATTGCAAGTGCAGTGGCAGCCTCCCCCAGGTCCTAACGCCATTCGGTATAAGGACGTTATGTTCATCTGTAGGGGGCGCTGTTTGCCTACTTCTAATTAAATTAAAAGTAAAATAGCTTACTCAAATAGCATTTAGACCAGGGGTGGCGAACTCGGTCCTTGGAGAAAGCCTTCAGCCCTGCAGAGTCAGCTACAACCTAATTAAAACCTCACCTGCCTGTAACTTTCTAGTAACCCTTCAGACCTTGATTAGCGTGTTCAGGCGTGTTTGATTAGGGTTGAAGCAAAACCCTGCAGGGCTGCGGCTCTCCAGGACCGACGTTCGCCACCCCTGATTTAGACTGTGTTTCTGATTAAATAAAGCAGTAATTGATATCATAAAATCACAAGTATGTTTTGGTTTGATTTAAAGGTCAGAAGCTATAGCTTACATGAAAAAAAAAAAAATCACAACGACACTTTAAATTAAATAAAAATTAAATAATTTTATATATACGGATTTATTCATTAATGTGTAATATGTTTTTTTTTTAAACAAATAATAAGCGCTAAAAGATTTTCAGAATTTTTACAACTATTTTGCTTTAGACCATCTACAAATGTTAAATCTTAAAATAAAATGTTGGGGTTAACACTGCATCTTTCTGGGGGGGGGTAGGGGAAGGGAAATGCAAAGAAAAAAACATGCAGACGTGAAAAAAAAATTAAAAAATTGCAGATGCGTCCGCTGCAACAACACCAGACCCCCCCCCCCCCCACCTCCCCCCCCACCTACGCGATTTGCGCAATCCACCCAGCGTAGATTCCGCCCCCCACCCCCAAGGCGATTTTGCGGATGGCCCCCCCCCACCCCCCCACTAAGAGCGATTTGATAGTGGCGGCGATTGTTTGCGCGAGGAGCGACGTAAAAAAAAAGGGAAAGGAAATAAAACTAAAATGCATAAAGAAAAAATAAGCAAAGAGGCGAATTTATGGCAAAGAGCAGACGTTTGCGAGCGGCACTGACTTGCCCGATGTGATGGAGCGCAGTGCGATGAAGCGGATTGGAAAAAAACAAAAAAAAAAAAAAAAAAAGAAAACAAAAAAAAAAAAAGAAAAAAATAATAAATGCGAGGCGAGAGCTGCAGATGGATAAGGAGCAGCGGACCGCGAAGGTGCACCGCGATTTTGAAAATGAAAAAAAGGAAAAAATGCAGGTTTTAGAAATTTGCAAGCGTGTCCCCAATTGTGTTTTTATTCCCCCCCCTCCCTTTTGCACGCGAATTTGTTTCGATCTGCAGAGCAGCGACGGAGCGAAGCGACTAGCGAGGAAAAAAAAAAAAAAAATGCAGCGGCTATGGCGATGGATAGAACCCCCCCCGCGATTATTGATTTAGAGCGGCGACATAGCTGAAGTTTTTGTTGATACCTTGCGATTCGAACACTTGTATTATAGTTTATTGATAGTTATTTTCAAAGCTTCAATGTACTGTCAAAAAAACCTTCATTATTGTTTATTTAATTCTAACAAACAAGTTCTTGTTAAAAACTAATCAAAATGAAAAATATTTTGCTTATAATTTCTGCACAGGAGAGACTTGGTGATGTTTCCAAACAAAAGGAAATATATCGGTATCGGCCAAAATAAGTTGAAAAATATCGGCATATCGAATATCGGCAAAAATTCAATATCGTGCATTCCTAATTTTTTTAAATTTTTTTAGAGATTACGCTCATGAGGAGTAATTTTAGCATTTAGAGTTTAGCAGAAGTAGAAAAATGTATAAAACATGCATGATTTGAACCATTTTATTGTTATATTTTACTGAATGATACCAACTTAAGTTACATTTTCCAGCAGGATAGTCAATACCAATACACACAACATTTTACTGTGGCAAAAAACATTTGTACTCACCTGTTTAATGACAGTTCAATCAAGACTCCAGTAAATCCAAAAAACTCCAACCTCTGATCCTCCGTATTAGAAATCCACACCCATCCAGCTCATACCTGAAGCAAAAATACAGATTTAGAATTCAGGGAGAAGATAAATCGGATTACATTTCTGATAATATCAAGCTTCTTTCATATCGCTATACGATTGTCATTTATTGCTTTGAGATAAACTTTTAGATTGAGGCTCTCTCAGATCACATATTTCAATGCTTAAAAGAATTCAGAGTTGAACGAGTGTTTGGGAAGAGACTTTGAAACTGTAGTGAAACTGCATTTATCTCAGTTAGGGTGACAGCTGTAAATTTCACATATCATTTCAAACTAAATAATAAGAGAATTAAACTTCCAATTTATATATGCTGAAAACTATGAAAGCCCATTTCCTAACAAAGACTTTCTTCATTTTTAAAAGCTATGCAATATTTTTTTCTTCTTGCAGTTCGGAGAAAAATAAGTCAAAATTGCAAAGATTCTTGCAAAGAAAAAAAAAAGATAAACTCGCAATTCTGACTCCCCCCCCCCTCACAATTCTATTTTTGTTTTCAAAACACATGCAGAATAAAAACAAAAATAAAAAGGTAATTCAGATTTTTTTTGTCTCGCAATTGTTTCTTTGTTTCCACCACAGGAAAAAAAGGAAAATGTGACTTTTTCCTCACAATTCTTAGGGGGAAAAAAAGTCAGAATTGTGAGACGTAAATGTCTAATTGTGAAAAATTGCTAAAATAAATACAAATAAATAAATACATAAATAAATAAATGCGTACATAGTCAGAATTTAAGATTTCAGAAATCTGCATGTTTTCCTCCAATTTCGTTTACATCCCACAATTCTTGTTTGTTTGTTTTTTCCCCCTAGAAAAAGAAGGTAATTGTGTTTTCTATCTCATATGTAATGTGAGTTTATATCTCACAATCCTGACTTTCCCACCATTGCAAGTGAATGTCTTTATCGCATTCTCTTAATTCTGATTTTTTTACGGAATTTTGCAAAAAAAGTCAAAATGAAGGCAAAAAGTTGCAATTACCAAGCTTCAGAAAACAAAGAAAATAGCAGTATTCAATTCAATAAAATACAAAGACTTAAGTGAATCAGTGAATTGTTTTCATCAACCAGTTCTTTGAAATCAACCATCTGAACAAACTGACTCACCAAAATGAATCATGCTTTCCAATAACCTGATTCATGAAAATGAATTATTAGAAGCATTTTTTCTATTAGCTATATACTTGACACTAAGACAGAAAGACACTAAACTAAACTAGACAGATGCCATCTCATCTACAGGCTGTTCTCAGACATTAAAGAGTACCATATATTCGGGAGCAAAAATTCAGATCCTTCCCAGTTCATAAATGATTGAGGATCCTTAGTCTTTCAATATTTATTGATCCTTTCTGGCAAGGAAGAAAAGTCTGTCTTTTCTTAGAATCTGTCTTGCTTATTCAGGCTCAAAATTACTTAATATCCCCTTTGGAATGTCATCAGTGTCATCAAGAATGGCATATTTCTTGAATACTGAAATTTATTTGATAAAGACTGCAAATTCTGATTAATGTCATATAAGAGAGCTATGCCTCGTGTTCAAAAATGTTCAGCCAGTCAGAAGAAAAATTGGAATGGGTAATTTACAGGCCATTACAAATTTGAGTTAGATGACATTCAACACTAATATGAGAAGTCTATTATTTTCCATGTTATGTCCCGTGATAATAATGATTTTCATTTCTTACCTTCCACTTTTCATATTGCTTTTTCATTTTCCACACAGATAATTCCCATAACCAATTTCAGTAATACGGCCAGCTGTGAAAGGCCTGGATTATTCCATATTATTCTTTGAGGTCACACACTTCTAAAACCCCTTTTAAACCATTTATATATTCTAAAAGCCAAACCATTAAAATAGGACGCTTTTTATGGGTCATATACATAGTTCTGGGACACTATTTAAGTATAATAAAAAAATAATATAATAACTGTGTAGAATATTATGTGTGTTTTACTATTATTATATACTATGATATTATATATAATGAATGTCATGCATTAAATTTCATACTTAGGCTTGTTTATGGTAAAATCCTGAAAATAATTGTAAAATTAATAACTATCCATTAAGATGGTATCTTATATATGAAACTCTAAAATATATAATAATAATAATACATGTAATGTAATATACATTTCTTATAATAAAATTAATATAGTTGATCAGAATCATGTCATAATCGTATAATGTGTAGGTATGTAACATGCTATGGAGCGTGTTTTTCAGGGCAGGGGACCCCATGAGGGACTGGTAGAAGAAAAGTCAAGCACCAAATATGAGATATCTTAATGAAACTAGTCAGAGCAGTCAGAACCTCGACGGGGCAGAGGCTTCCAACAGAACAATGACGCACACAGCAAGAGTGGATTATAGACAACTCTGTGAATGTCATTGAGTGGCCCAGCCACAACCTGGGATTGAACCCAATCAAATATTTCGGAAAATATGCATTACTGAACATAATGAAAAACACATGGAAAAGAAGCTTGAAAGTGTTCGGGAAGATTTCTTGGGGATGATAGAGAAGACTATGTGTGGTTAATTGAAAAATTGGGGATAGGAGAAAAGCTGATCACATCATAACAAAAAAGAGACTGGCAGGTGTCCCACCCACCCCGGGAGCCGCGGCGCGCCGCGCAGAGGGTCCGAGCGGGGGCCCCCTTGGGCCTCCCTTCGCGATCGGTAGTCGTCGACACGACGCGCACAAGGCAGGAGAACGAAGGGCCTGCGAGTCGCACCGTAGCTAACATCCACCCCCCCCCGTTACCGTGAGTATGCCCCCGCCAGACATATGCCCAGGAGCGACAAGGGCAGAAAAGCGAAAGAGGTTTATACATTTCGAAGGGTTGGTGCCATTTTGCTTTAGTCAAGTAATTGTGTGCATGAGGGCTGATCGAGGTTTGCGTGATGGCGTCGAAAACAAGTACTTTCAAAAGCATAGGTTTAGACAGGACGCACACACAGACTTGTGCCGGCGAAGGGGGACACTCGACTAAATTTTGCATAGACTAGGCACCCACTTATACACCGCCCCAGGATGTACATCTAGATGCTGTATCCGAATCCTCTATAATAGTATATTATATAGATATATATCTCTTCATACTTTAGCTTATAGAGCCTTTCATGAAACATGATGTTAAAACGTGAAGTGATGAAATGCAAATGTAAGAAAAACAAAATTAATATAAATTTAGATAACTCTCGTGTTCAGGTTAGAGGACCGGATTTGCGCAGCAGGAGCTCAGCGGGATCAAAACAATATTTAAGCCGATAAATAAAATAAACTCAAATCACCCCCCCCTCTCCGGTGTCGTCCTACGTATCGCGTTGTCAACCTTTGGACTATTACTGCTAAAGTTGTTGCGAGCAACAAGATAAAGAAGATGGGCTTCATTTGTAGAGAATATTTACAAGAGAGCAGAGACAACCTAACGCTATGAGGTAGTTACCCATGATCTTACTCCGCATTGCATTTCGGGAAGGCGCCACCATATTAACAGGATACGCTATCCGTTCCCATGGTTACTCCTCATTCTCTATAAGGATAAATGCTTATCTTTTTTGTTTTTGCCTTTAAGTTAAACAACCATTCATTCTTCATTGTATCATTTGCAGGGAAGAGAAGCTATTTTATCGCACTGCATGACATGCACTGCATTTCTCTCTTAGGTTTTGTAGAATTAGGTTAACGTTACAGGGTTGCAAACCGTTACCGAAGTTTAGCGTGGAAAACAGTGTTGCCACTGGAACGCTCGATGTGCTCAGTACAAAATCATTGGAACATTATCCAATTAAGTGGTGGTCAACACCGCGCACCAGAAAGGTTCGAATATCTATTGTTTCTTTTGGCACTAACTTTGAAAAAGAAAATGACAAAGTATAATTGTTGTCATATAAATAGTAAATGATTTCATGGCTCACAGAGGAGAAGGAGAATCAGAGATATGTGGGTCACATTCACTGCGAAAACACACCGTCAACACACGAGGAATAAAAGAAGTAATACTGTACTTTGTTATCTTCAATTTAGATACTTACTGACAAGGACAATCAAAAGAATCCCTAGGAGTTGGAGGAAAGTTCTGTGTAGCAATGTTTCAAATGCTGGTTAAGTGCTAAGGACAGAACCGTGAATGCCTAAAAGAAGACTGCACGCAGACTAATGAGCCAGGAATGTAAAGCGTTTCCCTCTTTAGAAACTGTTAAATTAGGAAGCGCTTCTGGATAAGACCAGCGATTTCTAAAGGTTCTATTTTGGGCCCATCGTTTTTCCACACATATTATGCTTATTAGAAAGGAGTGTGATACAGAATAAAATGTGGTTCTTAAATGCAATCAACTGTCTCGGTGCATTAAATGCAGCGTTTTATTGGGTTGTTTGATGAGGAACTGCTTAACGTGTAGAATAAAAACGCGGGACGTTCACATTTGATAGTATATGCTATCTCACCTAGTATAAGCTTTACCAGTATTTGTGTTCTTTGAGAATCAAATGTCTTGGTAATTACCAGCCACACTTAAGGCATGTTAGAAAAGTAACTGTTAAGTTTTTGCATAGCATCACAAGCCTAGTGAAGAGTCAGCATGCTCGCACCAAAGAAACGGGGTAATGTTAAGTATATAAACCAACCACATCAAAACATTACTTCACTAAAACAGCACACCACGCCACCATGTGACATCTCACGTTGATTGAGTTGACGCATTAAACGATTACTATTCTGTCGTCTTACTACCAACAGAGGCCTCCTTAACAACCTTGGGTTTTTACACATAGAAAGGGCAAAAAAACTTATAGCATTGTCCAGTTTTCTATCAGAAAACGCAGAGATGGATCACCGAGTTACTATTGCAATTCTCGATGCAGCACGAATGACATATAATGGTGACTTTTTTCACAATCACGACAGAAAATCTAAATACTGCCCTGAACTCAATAGCGGAGAAGCAGCGCGTTCCTCACAGTATGGCGGATAAGCAAAGCAGTTTCCCAGAACTCAACGTGGCGTTACGTCACATTCTCATTCTTTATATCTCAAGCTTTCTTCATGCTGTCTTTGTACTGTGGAGTACAGCGGCTCACACAAACTCGCCTCCGTTCAACACTCTTTGCCTTTGAATCCCGCACCAGTTCCTTTTAATTGAAATTCCATTGATATGTAGTCTACTGTGGCCAGTTTAAACCTTGAAGTAATCCAAGTGATAATAGTTTCATTGTTACTGTGGTTTGAAATGGCTGTAATGGGGAATCCTGAAGACGTGCCGCTGTGATTATTGACAGCTGGGCCTCTGGGGCGAATCAATTGATATTTTTCCCCCCGCTCTGATTTCTAGGCCTGCCAGGTAGCCAGCTGTCATAATTAAGGCCATCCAGACAGATATTGAAACACAGGCGGAATATTAATGGCGTTAGTGTGTCGCATACAAACACAAACACACAAATGCATGGGCGTTCACAGCACTTCTAATCCGCAATCTGTAAATGAAAGACACAGTAATGATGATTTAATTTAACATATCTCATATTGTTACCAAGTTTATGAACCTGGCATAAATATTACGCGATAGCTTCAATGCAGTTCTCTGTACTATCACACTAATAGCACTCAATTTGAGTCGAGTCTTTGGAGGTGATAAGGGGAAATTGAGACAACAGGGCAAACATGGGGTCAGAGGAATTCTGGGATTTGCTTATGAATACTGAACAGCCACTTTATAGACCACATCAATATGAATATGGAGTTACTAAATATGGCATTCATGATGTCTACGAACTTTAGTCAAATCTGTGTTTTCTTAAAGGGACAGTGTATTCATTTATGTGATGCTGATGTTTTCCATGCAATGAATGTGAAGGGTGACCAAAGCCTGTCAAGCTGCAAAAATGACAAAAAGCACCAAAAATGTGGCCAATACGAGTATATTTCTAGCATTCTGAAATCCATTATCCATTGATAATATTTTGTCAAATCTCATTCAGTGTCACGCTAGTTTGTAAATAATGCAATAATTGGTCAATAATGCAATAATTACAGCATTCCAAATTTAAATGTGTGCATATTTAGAGGTATAAAGCCAAGAAGAAAAATATTGCACTGGCAACTACCTGAAATACAGTAAGTTGAAGTACTAAAAATGACTAAAACAAACTGAATACATGAAATAAAAATAAAGCTATATAGAAATTTAAAAATCCTAGTAAAATATGCAACCACATTAAATTAATTTAAAATAAATTAAATTTCACAAGACAAACTGGTTTAAAACAAAAATAAAGCTAATTCAAAACACAATAAATACTATAATAGTGTATTTATAAAACGCTGGGAACAACATAATTGTAAATAATGCAGAAATTCATTTTGGATGAACTATTCCTTTAAGATGATTAATATGGACATTCTTATGCTTCACATGTTGACATCCTACATTATAGATTAGTCTGTCCATTAGTATGCGGCGTACATTTACTCTGTCTTCAAAAACAAAATTTATATTTCAGATATTCAAACCTTCTCTTTAAGTGATGGACATGACATCATTTAAATGCATTTTGGTTGCCATGGGAGACCTCCTCATGCAAAGTTATGGAGCACGAATCAAAGAACGAGAGATAGTGTGAAATTCCTTTACTTCAAAGGCTAGCCTGGTCTTTCTAATTCTTTAATGTTGGCATCTCTTTTTCTTCTCGGCCTATAACTCTGCAGTGTCAGAGCCTTTGGCTTCAAAGTGAGGCGATCTGTCGGCTGGCACGGTTCCTCGGTGACAGACATGGCAAGTGTCTTGGACTCGGGGGTCCTTCCTATAAGAGGGGTTCATGTTTGAACGAGTGAATTCTGTCCGTCAGTATCCACTGACCCCTCCGGGGCCGCCTGGGGCTCCATCTGAGCCGTGGATCCTGCCAGACAACAACTTGAATAATGGAGCTGCCGCTAGTCCACTTAAAGTAGCCCGCCGGGAGAAACATTTTAAAGGCACAATATGTAATTTTTCGCCACTGGAGGGTGCGTATTCAAAATAAACAAAGAAAGGCAATGGATAAACAAAGGCGTAGTTTGAGGACGCAACGTTGATGCTTTGACTGAGTGTGGAGTCATGGGAGTTGTGGTCTTCATCCCCATAGTCGATGCAATCCGACGGGACTCGGGCAGAAATCATGTTCATGGATGAGCTAATGATTTATTAACGTAGTAGAATGAAGCAGGGTGAGGCTGAAAGCCATCGAAGCGAAACGAGGCCGCTGAACGAGCGTGACACACGGCTCGAAAGCAGCGGAGCTTTTATTATGCCACAGTCGACCGCTTCAGCTCCTTCCGGTCGTGCGTATGTGGGGGGGGGGGGAAGCAGCGCTGTTTTATCATACTAGAAACCTTTGAAAGTTCTGTTAAAATGTTCTGTCTACTCTGTGCGGCCGTTACCGGTCTATTAAAACGCACAACATATTAAAGCGTCTTTGGTGTTTCCATGTTTTTTACTACAAAACCAATCGAGGGGTTATGACGTCATTGGCAGGCGACACAATGACACTATAGACACGGTCCGTGTCACTAGTTAAAATTGCTTATTTCTCTGGATTTAAACATTCTTCGAAAAATTTGGGATAATGTAAGTACACAAGTCAGCAAAATATGTAACACTGTTCTAGTGGTTTTTGGATATTTTAATAAAAAAATCGTACATATTGTGCCTTTAATGCTCAGAGGTTGCTCATTCATGGCTCAGGAGACTTGCATTTCATCAGTCTTGACTTAGTTCTTTGTTTTTTCTGAAATTACTTGATGAAATGAAATTAGAAACAAATGATACAATTGGCATACAGTAATTGAACTATAAATATTAATGCGGATTGTACAGTCCACATAATTTGCTTTTAGAGATATCTCACATCCTGGAGCTATAAAAATATTAATACTAAAAAAATAATGTTAAATTGTTCTTTCTTTTACAGTTTAGGATATTTAATGGAGTTTTAAGTCATGTATAATTTAAGTATTAACTTCATCTCTGATGTTTTACAAAAACGTCCTTATGAATATGGATGGATGGATGCTCCCATATTTTGCTCCCCATTTAGTCTCTGTGCTGTCAAGGAGAAACAATTGAGACTCTGAAGTGATTGATTGATTGATTGATTTTTATTCAATTTATTATTCATTCATTCATTTACTTAATGTTTTGTTTGATCACTGGCTTCAGTATCTTGGTTGGTTTACAGTTCGTTAGATTTTGAGAACAATATATTATGAAACTTCAGTATTGTATCTTAAGCAAAGGTCTCTATTTCTTTTCCATTAAATCTAAATGTTATTGAGATATTAAAAACCTCTCACTGGTCATTTTTTGATCACAGATTTTGGTATTGTAAGCAACATCTTCCATTTCCAAAGAACTGTAGTAGTGAAAATACATCTCAGATGTTTCTCCTAAAATATTTTAGCAAAACTTTGTTATTTTGTCTTTGAAAGGCTGAATGAGAAAAAAAATGGAGGTCATAAAGAGACTTCTGATAGCATTTTGTATCAAAGTGAGATTAGTGTTGTCTGCAAGAAAGAACTGAGATTCTAAAGTGATCTAATTTCTGATTTTTCAGTACTTCAAGTTTAACCACAGTTTAAGACATTGTTTTGACATCGTTGTGAAACTGTAGTGTAGTATCTCAAGCTAAAGTCTCAATTTATTCTCCACTAAATGTTGTAAACGGGACATAATTGAGATAAAAAAAAACTGTGGTATCATAACCATCCTCCATTTTTCCTTCTCATGGGTAGTGGTTCACAGATTTTGAAATCATAAGCAACATCCTTCATTTCCTTACAGCTGTCTAGAAGGGAAACAAATGAAATATTGACAAGATATTTTTGACTTTTCCTGCATATGAGGAAGAGTGTGGTTGAGTAGAACAGATAATACCGAAGCTGAGTTTATATGCAAAAGACACGAAGCCCGAAAGTGACAAGAAAATGAGAGGCGGGGCAAAAGAAGAGGAGGCTCAGTATGGAAGGAAGGTATATGAGCTATATTGGATCACATCCATGAAAAATAGTGTCTTAGATTATTCGGCGTGCTTTTATTTCCAGGGCACCGATGCAAGCGTGTTTGAATAATGCATTGAGGTTCAGTCCCCACTTCAATAGATTTGTGCAATCCACTTTTACCAAATTAATGTCGGCTCCGCAAAATATGGCTGTTTTTATTTCCTGCCTGCATGAAGTACCAGGAAGTAACAGATTTGCATGATAATCAAGATGGCAGAGACAAACTTGAATACATGAACGTATGTGACTCCAATTGAGCATCTGCCTCTAACATTGATTCAAGCGCGCAGAGAATAGAGCGTGAATAATAGTCAGAGAGAGAGAGACAGAGGGAGGGAAACGGAGATAAATAATGGTATCACTGGTTTCACCGTCACAATAGCAGCGCTGATTAATATCGCAGGAACTAAACGCCTCGCTAACCGACAGGACAGTACGACTGGCGTCATTTAAACTGGCCGTTCCACCTCCAGCCTGTTCTTTAGCTGGCATCTGACACCTGGCAGCTCTTAAACCCACTGATCTGAGGCCAGCTGGATGGGCTCAACAGCCTGTCCGTCCCACTCGCGCTCAGATCCTAATACAGACTGACCCAAATGAGATTCACACCGCCTGCCGTGCTCATGCTAAGAAACCGAGGAGGATTGTCCAGCATGCTGAAAGTGAAGCCCTTTGTTATCCTTAATCAATTGCAAAATGTTTTTTGATTCATAATATAATATGATATAATATAATATAAATATAATATAGGCTGACCCAAGGTGCATTTAAACAAAAATAAAAGGTAAAAGCAGCAAATATTATGAGAATATTAGAGAATTAAAATAAGTGTTTTCTATTTAATATATTTTAAACATGTATCTCTTCTGTGATGGAAACGGAAATTAGCAGTCATTACTCTTGTCTTCAGCATCACATGATCCTTCAGAATCAGTCTAATATGCTGATTTGCTGGTTAATTAAATATTTATTCTTGTTACTATGTTTTAAAAAACAGTTGAGCTGCTTATTTTAGTGGAAACTATGATATATTTTCCACTATTTCCAGATAATTTGATTAATGAGAATGCCTCACACAGAATTGGCCATTATCCAATGTATACCTTTGTAATTACGTCTTTATGTATACGTTGTTCATCATTACTACGTCCGCTGAATATAGTATATTCATAAGTATGCTGACCCCAACATTTTGAATTGGTTAGTAGTGTGGTATATTAATTTAATTACATTAAATTAGCGGTCTAAATTTTATTTTAAAAAATATATGTGTATGTTGTTATTTAGTTTTTTTTATTTTATAATAAATATTTTAATTGATAATATTTACAGTAATAATTACAACACAATGTTAAAATATTGTTCTTTATAGTTTATTATTCATTCATAAAAGAAATACAGGACCCCAAACTAATTAATTACTATGTATACAGTTTATAAAGTTAAAGTAAAAATGCTATTTATTATGATACAAAATTATAATTCTATTATGTATATTATTTATATTATAGTATATTGATATTATATTATATTAATCCCAATGATTATATGTGACCCTGAACACAACCCTACACTGTTTTTTTTTTTTTTTTTTTTTTTTTTTTGAAAGGAGATTTCTCAATAAATAAGCTTTCCAACGATGTATGGTTTGTTAGGATAGGACAAAATTGGCTGAGATACAACTATTTGAAAAACTGGAATCTGAGGGTGCAAAAAAAAAATCTAAATATTGAGAAAAATCGCCTTTAAGTTGTCCAAATGAAGTTCTTAACAATGCATATCACTAATCAAAAATTAAGTTTTGAGATATTTATGGTAGGAAATTTACTAAACATCTTCACAGAACATGATCTTTACTTAATATCCTAAAAATGTTTGGCATAAAAGAAAAATCTATAATATTGACACATACAATGTATTGTTGGCTATTGCTACAAATAAAAACAGCACCTAGATGGTTGTGTGGTCATGGTACAAATGATTGTATCTTGTTTAAGGACTGTTTACGTATTCTTTATTATTTTTTTTTTAACTTACTTTTTTTTTTTTCCCAGACTTTTTTTTTTTTTTTTGACAGTGTTTTTTTTGTTAAAAATCATCATTGTTGCATTTAGTTATCATGCAACAGATACATTTTTCTATTCTCATCATCATCTCAAACACTAATTACTAATTAGCAAATAAATTAACTCATTGCCTTGGAAACAAATGGGAAAGCTGGGAAAATAATCAAGATGAAGAGATTTTAGCAGCAAACAAACACACAATGACACCAAGGTAAACACACGAATGCTCTCCTGGCTTCAGGACAAGGTGCATTTACCTAAAGCCCCTTCAAATGAGAACGCCTCATATTCCAAACACACTGGCACTGCTGAGCGCCTTAAAACAGCAGCGGATGAAAATAAGCCTGACACTCGGCGAAGTAAATTGTTGCGGATCAATTGAAAATGTCACCTTCACGGACAGATTGATTAAACGCAAAGTGCTGAACGCTCCTTATCCCCCAGAACCGCGGCCATAAGTCTGGGATGCAAAGCAGTCTGGGAATGTGGCGATGGCTGATGAGCTGTAACTTGAAAATTACAGCGCACAGCCTATTCTGTTCCTGTAAGCACTGAAATACATGCACAGACGTACTTATTTGTGCCTTTTTTAGTGCTTTTAATATTGATGTTAGAAGGTGCCAAGATGAATTTGCCATTCTCTGTCATTTCTCATCATGATACATTGTGTCAAAGAAACCGAGGCACTTGAATTTCCTATGAATTGGTTTCTAGTGAACGTACATCGAGAAGGTTATTTAGCCTTAGTCACTTCAGATGATATATCCTGAGAAAATGAGGGCCATTTCTCATTTGATCTTTTACGTACTTACAAAGAGATCCGAGAAGTACTTGCAATGTTTTATTAATGATATATATAAAGTTATTTGCATTCCAGAATCGTAACTTTGCAGCTTGCACAAAAGCACAACAGCTTTTTTTATTTTTTTTATTTACAGAAATTACACAAATCAACTTTAAATCACTTATACTATAAAAAAAAGCGAAAGGCCAACAATAATAGTGTATAGAAGGCGAAGGAGGAGAGCGGGAGGAGTGGAGGAGGAGGAGGAGGAGAAGAATCAGGAGAAGGAGAAGGAGAAGAAGAAGAAGAAATAAACAAGATATAAACAAAATTGAGAGCAATACTCAGAATTCTGACTTTTTCCCATCAGAGTGGAAATTCGGTTTATATATATATAAACAAAAATGTTCATAAAAATACTAAAATAAGTTACAATATTTAAAAATCAAATACGGATATACAGTATTTAAGAGATTTATTTATGGAAAGACAAAATACTGATTAAAGAGATAATTGATAGTTTTGTTATCATTTACTTGCTTCTTCAGACAAAATATTTTGAAAAACACTTAAAAAATAAACAGCATTGGATCCCATATGGGGGGGGGTAAACTGCCTTTCACAAGATATCTTTATGTTCCACAGAAGAAAGATACAGTTTTGAAATGACAGGAGGGTGCGTAAATGATGCTGAATTTTCATTTCTGGGTGAACTATTTTACAGTAAATAGATTTCTCTTTTTTGGCCTTTCTGACACTTTTATTTGCAGTATATATAGCGGGCTATGAAATGACTGAAAAAGAGTGGGAGAGAGTTTTCGCAGTGTTTGCCTGGATGTTGAAATCCATAACACCGGGGGTGGCTCAATCCCTCAGACTCTGACATGATTCCTCAGGTCATCGGCATATGTTTCGCCCAAATACAGCACTCTCCAAGCAGGTAGTACACTCTCTCACCCGCTCCCTTCCTCTCTTTTCATCTCCAGCAGTCTTGAAGTCCTTGCTATCTTTCTCTGAAGGACAGGGCAATTTATAACGGCCACCGGATTGTGGCTACTGTGTTTGTCGGCCTCTGAACAGCTGCCAAGACCTGAACTGATACACTCCCGGCTCGCCCTGCCTTCGCAGTGGATGCTGCAGTTTATGAGTCCCTGTAATGATTAGCGTATTATTACAAATGATTGTTTGGTTCACAGATCAGCTGGAAAGGGCTCATAAAAAACTATTTTTAAAAGCTGGGATCCTATTTTGAGATTTGAAAGATGTCGGCACGCAATGCATCATTAATCTATGAGTGAGCGATGGAAGAGGAGCCACAAAAAAACATTTGAAGGTTCCAAGGTCTTTCATTTCAGAAGTATAAGCGTATTTTGGACGCTTGGAAGCGTATTATCTCCAATAAGGTAGAAATCAAATCCCTGGCGATTTTTTTGGAGGGGATACAGAATCTGAAGAGTTTACAGGTTGTAATGAGCCTCAAAAACCACCAAAAAATTGATACCGAGAACCCAAGCGCTGGGAACGGCGCTATCATAAATCAAGTCCTGAATGGGGTACATTGGAGGTAAACAAGACCATTCAAAACTACACAATGCAACATGTTTAGTGAGTAAAGAGTCATTTATCTGTGAGATAAGAGCTTCAACCAGACCTTGGTGTGTATGAGAAGATTAATCTTCTTTACTCTGCATGGTTTACCCTGTTGCAACAAATTAAAGCTATAAGGCCCATTGCACCGCACTTAAAACGGAATTGAGCTGGAGAGGCACTGAGAGAAGAGAGAGCGAGCGAGAGATACAGTGGTGTGAAAAAGTGTTGGCCCCCTTCCTGATTTCTTATTTTTTTGCATGTTTGTCACACTTTAATGTTTCCGATCATCAAACACATTTAAATATTACCCAAAAGATAATGCAACTAAATACAAAATGCAGTTTTTAAATGATTGAAGTTCATTTATTAAGGGAAAAGCTGTCCAAACCTACCTGGCCCAACGTGAAAAATTAATTGCCCCCTCCTGTTAAATCATGAAAGAACTGCAAGTAACCACATTATTTTAGAAAGCTGAGTTAAATTTCACTAGACACACCCAAGCCTGATTACTGCCAGACCTGTTGAATCAAGAAATCACTTAAATAGAAACTGTCTGACAAAGTGAAGCATGCTTAAAGAGCAACACATCATGCCGCGATCTAAAGAAATTCAAGAACAGATGAGAAAAAAAACAGTTGACATGTATCAGTCTGGAAAAGATTATAAAGCCATTTCTAAAGCTTTGGAACTCCAGCAAACCACAGTCAGAGCCATTATCCACAAATTGAGAAAACATGGAACAATGGTGAACCTTCCCAGGAGTTGCCGGCCAACCAAAATTGCTCCAAGAGCACAACGACGACTCATCGTGGAGGTCATAAAAGAACCCAGAACAATATCTGAAGAACTGCAGGCCTCACTTGCCTCTATTAAGGTCAGTTTTCATGATTCAACAATAAGAAAGAGACTGGGCAAAAACGGCATCCATGGGAGAGTGCCAAGGCAAAAGCCACTGCTTACCAAAAAGAACACAAAGGCTCGTCTAATATTTGCAAAAAACTGACTTTTGGGCAAATATTCTGTGGACAGATGAGACAAAAGTTGAACTTTTTGGAAAGTGTGTGTCCCATTACGTCTGGCGTAAAAAAGTAACACTGCATTTCAGAAAAAAGAACATCATACCAACAGTCAAAACATGGTGCGTTAGTGTGCCTGATCTGGGGAGGAACTTGTGCAGCTTTCAGGACTGGGACGACTTGCCTAAATTGACTGAACCATGAATTCTGCTCTTTATCAGAAAATCCTGAAGGAGAATGTCGGCCATCAGTTTGTGAACTCAAGCTCAAGCGCACTTGGGTTATACAGCAAGACAATTATCCCAAAAACACCAGCAAGTCCACCTCTGAATGGCTCAAAAAAAACTAAATTAAGGTTTTGAAGTGGCCAAATCAAAGCCCGGACTTAAATCCGATTGAGATGCTTAAAATAGTCCCATTCATGCTCAAACCCGCCAATGGGGGCTGAATTAAAACAATTCTTGTAAAGAAGAGTGGGCCAAAATCCTTCCCACGATGTTGAAAGACTAATTGCCAGTTATCGCAAACACTTGATCGCAGTTGTTGCTGCAAAGCGTGGCACAAACAGCTATTAGATTTAGGGGGCAATTACTTTCACGTAGTGCTAGGCAGATTTGGACAGCTTTTTTCCCTTAATAAAAAAAAAATCATCATTTAAAAACTGCATTTTATATTTACTTGCATTATCTTTGTGTAATATTAAAATTTGTTTGATGATCTGAATCTTTTAAGTGTGACAAATATGCAAAAAAATTAAAAAAAACAGGAAGGGGGCAAAAAATTTTCCCAACCTGGTATACATTAGATTGGGCAGCGTAGGATGCGTTCGCGTTGGTAAAAAATTTTGATAGTTCATAATGCTGTAGATACATTAGGTTTGGGCAGGAAGCTGTTAAAAATGTCAATTTTGTGATACCATTTACACTGCAGCAGATATATTTGCACAGTCAAGACTGCTTTATGGCAGCTTTACGAGTTAACAGGTCCAAATCAAGACAAGTGGGAAAACTGTCAAAAGATGCTGTTAGGCACAAAACAAGTTAGAGTATTGTTTTTAATGCTGGCTAGCAACATTGTAATTTGCACATATGGAACTCAATTGAGCGAAATGAGACAAGCCCTAGTCTGACCTTCACTGATAAAAAGATAACTTTTTTAATCACACGGCAAGATTGTATTTGTTTTTAACTAGGTGTATATACAGTATTTAAGTGATCAAAAAATCTGCCAGAGCAGTAAAATACACTTAAATATCCATAATCTGGAAACGTTAAATATCCCATGCAGAATTAGTTCTGTAAACTTTCTAGAAATGTATCTACATTCTTAAAAATAAAGATTCTAAAAAGGGGGTTTTGCAACAATGCCATAGAAGAACCATTCTGGGCTCCCTAAAGAACCTTTTGGTACAGTACATAAAATAACCATTTTTTTTTTCTAGTATGAAGAACATTTCAATAACCTAAAAAATATATTCTACTAAAGTGTTAAAAAAAGGATTCTAATAATGAAGTATTCGTAGTGAATGCCATAGAAGAACTGTGTGTTGTGCCTCTGCGAAACGCTTTAGGGGTAACATGATTTAAAAAAAACAAATCTTGCTCAACTGTTCACTTAAAGGTGCATTGGAGAAGCTAAAATGGTTATTCTATGGCATCACCACAAAAATCTCCTTTTTATTTTTAAGAGTGAAGAACCATTATTTTTAAGACAGTTTTACTGGAAAATAATTTAAAGTCACTATGCTACATTAAGATGTTAATGTCCTGATCATCCTATCAGGGTCTATTTTTGGTGATAATGACAGTTTTGACAGTTCATTATTATACCTTACATATATCCTTAGTGTGGTAAAGCATAAACCATATGACATATGTAACATTTTGGTCATACCTTCTAATCCTTATATTGTGAAAAGATGGCAAACAGTGATGTCAAAGCAACAAAGGGAGAATATGGAGGACAAGAGTTCACCGGGGGACAGAGGACACACAGGGAGAACAGAGGCTTTGTGAGAGAGAATTAATATCAGCGTGTCTTGCAAGGGAATATTTTTAGAGGCAGAGCGCAAGTGAGCATCCATCAGTTGGACCCAGTGGCCGTACAGATGCCCAATCGGATCTCTGAAGGGAGGGCGGGACGGGGGCAAAGATGGGAGTGGTTTGAACCATCACCAGAGCCATGTGCTCATGCCAAAGCGAATCTCATCTCATCTCCAGGCGTAAATCTAGTCAGCTTTGTTTTCCCCATTGGCAAGAAAAGCCGGGGCTGAGAGACAGGGCAGATAAATCAGATCGGAGTCAGGCTTCCCGGGCAAGCGAGGAAGGTGGGATGGGAGCAGAATTGCTACACGGACCCCTGCCTTTAATGACATACACTGGGACTGCAGAAAAGTGTAAATCTGGTCCCTCTCTTTCCTCCTCCTTCCTGGTGCAAAGTCACCTCTCGCTCTGAAAGCAAACCGAATGTCAATGTCGACTAATGTGGAATCACAGTCAGCTGTGATAATTGCAGTTCTAAGTGTTCTCATTGTTCTAATTCTAGAACTCCAGATGGAGTTGAGTGTTGCTTCCTCTCAACCCAATTTATGTCAGTGGTTCTTTTTAAGAGACGAAACCCACAGGAAAGACATCTCTTTAATATCTCAACTGCTTCTCCTAGATAGGAGTCCTATCATGAGGAATCAAATTGTCCTTGATCTTCTGAGATAAAAGTACTTAATATGAATATAAAAACTTTTCATAATTCAAAACATCCTATAGTACAAAAAGAGCACTGATTGAAATAATGCTGCAAAAAAACCTCATTTTGAACTCTTGAATCTTTTTGAAATCAGGCAGATGTCTGCATTTAAACATTAGAAGGTCAGAAACCAGTCATGGTGGTCCGCCCAGTCATTGCAAGGTTGTGAGAAGAAAGGTTAGAGTTTAAAGGTTAAATATGGAAAAGTTCACTTAACATATGTTGTTCCTGACTGTGTGTGGCACCTACTACTCTGCAGACATTTCTGAAGGATGTGGAAAAGTTCACCAAACTTATGCCATTCTTGCCTGCATGTAGCACCTACAGTTCTACAGACTTTTCTGAAGGATGTGGGAAAGTACACCAAACATATGCACTTCCTGACTGTGTGTAGTACCAACAACTCTGCAGACCTTTCTGAAAGACCTCCACATTAAAAACAAAGAGCTGAAGTTTACCTTTAGCACTGTCTCTTATCATTTCCTTAACAGTTTGTGTGACAGGTTCCAGTTGTTTAAGCCTGTCAGACTTTGCAAAGAGTTTGATATTTTTAGATGAGGACAATGTAAGGGTCAAAGAGATTGTAGCAAATGGCCATGTAATTATGAGTGGTTCTGGCACTAAAAACTTTACCAATGCTGTAAGTGGACCTCTCGGAAAAATTAAATAATAAAAAATGTATGATGTGACCCCTTTAAGTCTCTTGCTTCACAGATGTTTCTCCTGAGGAAAAATACCCCATTAATCTCACATGTGCCATCACTGGAATTTAAGAAAAAATATCTCAACGACACTACAAACTGTGTTCAGATGCAAAACCTGAAATATTTATTCAATTGCATAACATCTAAAACATTTCCTCACATTTCCTTGTATTTTTAGATTTACATTTAAAATCAAATCTGTAATCTTCAGTATGTTACCAGACTTTCAGTCCCCACGGTATATATTACCAAATTTGGAAAAAAGGGACCCTATGTGTGTCTTGGGGCAAAACATTACAAAAGACACAACTCCACGGTCAAGATTTAATCAAAGCTCTTGGGTCACGTGCGTGTCAATAATTCAATCTCACAAGGAAGACTGCAGCAAATCTTTTTAATTGAAAAGACCTGGCTGCATTGATCTGTCCGAACATGCCGAGAGAGGGTGGTGTGCGGTTCAAACACAGATCAGGGGAGCTCCAATGGTGTTTGGCTCATGGGTATACTTGATTGTTCCATTGAAACCTTAGGCGGAAAATCCATCTGACAATAAACTTAAACAACATGATCATGGTGCCATATCAAGAGCTAAATTCAGACATGAACCAAAGGGTTTGAAATGCATTTTAGCCCCAACAAGTTCCAGGCTACTTAGTAGCAGAAGCATTTTTGCCTGTAAACATGAATATATCAAAACTGGATCCCAAAATAACACATTCCATATACATTTTTAACCAAGATTTTAGGCCGTAAGCAAAGATTTTTGGCGCATGTAATGTTGGATTCTTATTTTGTAATTCCATGATATAAGTCCTGCTAGAATGCTTCTGGAGGATGAAATATTCATGCATGCACAGATACACAGTTGACCTGAGTGCCTAGGGATGTTCCACCTCTAGATGGAATGAGAGACACAAATCTAATGGCAAAGCTATGTGCAGGCTCTGGAGAAGGGATGTTTGGATAATGTCAGGATGAAATACTTGACCTTGCGCTTTCATCCAGCACAGAGGGAAGATTCAGAGAGCGATCACTCCATACAAAAGGACAGTCTGAGAGCCGACTGGGACTGAATGGGTGGAGCTGGCGTGCTTGTGAGAGCTGCACCTCTCATTTGGAGTGAGTGAAGTTTCTCATCTTTTGTGTGCCTTGTTTGTGCCTTATATAGTTGCAGAAGGTGAGGGACATATCGATATGGCAGAGGAAGAAAATTTTCTCAAATGGCAGAGATGAATAGGAAATTCGAGAGAAGAGTACAAGCAGTAAAAAAACGAGTATGAGGCATAAAATGGCAGGTAGAGCAAACATAGGAAGAATCTCAAGAGTTTGAAATTGTAAAAATATAGTTAACTCTTTCACAACATTACAACTTTTGATTCAAAGTGAAATAAGTACTTAAAATAGCTTAATGTATGTATACCTAATGTCTTTCATTATGCAATAAACTACTTGCAGTATATAGCTTTACAAATGATGTAATTGAATCCAAAATGACAGTATAGTTAAACTATTTATCTTAAGTCATGGATACGAATAATGTATCTTGAATCACATTTTATGTATGTAGCAAATCATCAAAACATACATCAATTTATAAGCTATTTAAAACACAATTCATAGAGATAATATAGTCTATCTAAAAAAAAGAAAAGAAAGAAAAAAATGTTTTTGGTTTAAAAGAGAAAAGTTGCTTAAAAGAAGCAGAAAAATGCTAATGAGTTTTAAAAAAGTTAATTCAACTTTATTTATAAAGCACTTTCAAGACCACGATGTGAAGACCAAAGTGCTGTACAGGAAGACTAAATAAAAATATAAGAATAAAATCAATCATAAAACATTATAAACATATACCACAAGAACAACAACGAACAAATTACAAAACATTTTCAAATGCTAATGAAAACAAATTAGTTTTAAGCGCACTCTGAAATAATGAAATACAGGAAGTGTAGGAGAAGATTTTACAGACCGAGGAAGGTCATTCCAAAGCCTTGGAGTAGCAACAGAAAAGGCCTGATCACCTTTGCATTTTCGAGGATCGAGGAACCATCAGATGTAATTGATCATTAGAACGCAAAGACCTATTGGATTGATGCAAACTGATTAAATCAGAAATGTACTCTGGTGCTAAACCATGCAAAGCTTTAAAAACATATATAATAGCACTTTATAATGAATCCTGTATCGTACAGGAAGCCAATGTAATTTGATAAGCACAGGAGTAATATGCTCTCTCTTCTTGGTACCCGTTAAAAGCCTAGCCGCTGAATTCTGAACAAGCTGTAGGCAAGAGAGAGAGGCCTGACTAACACCCAGATACAATGCATTACAATAATCAAAACAAGATGACATAAAAGCATGCACAACTTTCTCCAAGTCCTCAAAAGAAAGGATAGACTTCAACTTAGATATAAATCTAAGATGGAAAAAGCTATTTTTAACAATGGCATTAATTTGACGATCAAGTTTGAGCTCAGAGTCAAAAATGACACCATGGTTTTTCACTCTAGAAAGATTTTTCCCAGGAAGTAACCCCAGGCTGTCAGTGACATCATCCACACATCACTTTTTACCAAATAGAATAAACTCAGACGTATTCTCATTCAGTTGGAGAAAATTATTAGCCAGCCAACACTTAACCTCAGCCAAACATTCATACAGAGATTGAATAGATAAATGATCCTTGCGTTTCAATGGTAAATACATTTGTGTCATCCGCATACAAATGATAATGAATGCCATGTTTTTCAAAAAATGTATCCTAGAGGAAATAAAGGGAAAACAAAACCAGTCCCAGGATTGAGCCCTGAGGAACCCCACACATGAGAGGGGCAACAGATGAAGAGTAATTCCTTAGACTGACTGAAAAAGTCCTATCTTTTAACATAAAGAAAACCATTCTAAGGCTAAACCCTGAATGCCAACATAGTCTCTAAGGCGATCAATGAGAATCTTATGGTCAACTGTGTCAAATGCTGTGGTAAGATCTAAAAGTAACAGAACAACACAACTTCCAGAATCAGCACCACGTAGAATATCATTAGTAACCCTCAAAAGAGCTGACTCTGTAGTCTGTACCGGCTCTAAACCCTGACTGAAATCTATCCAAAATGTTGTTCTTCACCAAAAAAATAAATAATAATAATAATTAAGCTGTGCATACACAATCTTTTCCAGTATCTTTGATGTAAAAAGCAATTTTGAAATGGGACGAAAATTATTCATATCAGAGTCTAAACCAGCTTTTTTAAAGAAGGGGCTGGATAACTGCATGTTTAAAACTAGGTGGAATAACACCAAATGTCAAGCTACTATTCATAATAGTCAAAATGCATGTACCAATAGAATTAACCACCTCTTTAAATAAACGTTATTGGCATCTACCGTGCCGATGACTATCCAATCACAGCGCGACCTAGTGGGCTTCAAATAGATTCTTTGAGATGTGCATGTTACATATGTGAGAAGGGCGTAAAACAAGTTAGTTGATTTGGAAGAACAGAGGGTACAATGAAATCATTAGTAATAGATGAAACGGGGAGTAATTCGCAGCTTATCCATGGTGAATAACTTATTCATGGGGGCCCGGGCTTTATTTTGTATTGCAGCACGCACAGCCTCTTACCCCCCCCCCCCCCCCCCAGCATATTATTTGAGATCTTTTAAATGTAGTCAACAGACAGGGATCATCGCAGAGAGTAATGGCATAACAACAGGATGTAGTACAGTATATTACAGTAGAAAAAAGCACTCTAGAATTATAGCAGTTCTTCAAGGTAATATCAGAAAAATAATTAGATCTAGCTAATTTAACAGCTCTTTGGTATTCACTCAAACTACTCTTCAAAATCTCATAAGAAACCTGTTTACTTTCAGCCCTCCTGCACTCTTGCCTGAGAGCACGGGTATTACTGTTCAGCCAGGGCTGTGTCTTGACCTTTTTATTCCTAATTTCCAAAGGAGCCACACGATTTAAAATATCTGAACATGTAGAGTTTTCATTGACCAACCCTTCAGGTCCAATACAAGGAGAGGGAGACTCAATCAAGGTAATTAAAGGAAAAACTTCAAAGGCCGCTGAAAATGTACTAACAGTACAAGGAGTAAGACCACGAGAAGCAATAGAAGAAAAAACATTCATAATCTGAGTACTACATGGGAAAGTAGGGCTAAAAAAAGACAGTCTTGTGGTCAGAGAAAACAGTGTCTGCAATTTTCACCCTACTAACTGAAAAGACCAAAGATAATAGAAGGTCAAGAGTATGACCACACTCATGTGTTGGACCAGAAACACACTGTAAAAGATCAAATGACTCTAATAAATTTAAAAATTCAATAACCAGGGGATTTGAAGGGCAACAAACATGTATGTTGAAATCCTCCAAAATTAAAATATTGTCAAAATAAGAGACAATAACAGATACAAATTCAGAAAACTCCTGAATAAAATACCCATGAATGTTTGGGGGTCTATAAATCAAAACACATAACACAGATTTAAAAGTATTCAACATAATTAACTGAGTTTCAAACATACAATTAGACTCGGAAGGTAAAAGTCTGCATTTGAACCCGTCTTTAAAAATTACAACAAGACCCCCACGCTGGCCAACAGACCTGGGTGTACTAAAAAAAACTACAACCAGGAGGAGAAAGTTCAGAAAGAGGAGTCGTTTCACCGACTATGAGCCAAGTCTCAGTTACAAATAAGAAGTCTAATTCAGGAGAGAGAAAAAGAATTATTTGATCCTGCATGAATCAACGCATTGTCACTAGAATGGAGTCAGAAAAGGTACCAGTGGTGGCAAAGTGGTACGTTACCCGTGACTACGAATGTGTACAGCGTAAAAGCAAGGAGGCAGAAGCTGCGATTGTATTGCATTTTTAGTGAAGCAGGTTTGTGATCCGCAGTAATCTCCATCCGAAGCCAGAGGGACGCGCTCGCGTTGAAATCCAATTGCCCTGCAGAAGAACCCAGGAAATACCTTAGCGGTTGCTGAATAAACAGAAGATTTAACTGCTTTGATTAATTCAACGTGACTAATAAAACACGGCTATTACAAGATATGTTTATCGGAGTTGTCTTATTATAATTAAAAAATTATATATAATAATACAATGCTAAGGACATAGCCTTTATCATGTAAGAAGTACATCATCTCACAGAAGGATTTATTCAAAACACTCATGACGTTAGGAGTGAGTTTGGAGTAAAAAATCTATTCAAATGTGGTATTTGACATGAATTCGATGGACGCAGCATTTACTAGAACAGAGCCGTAGTCATCTGACAAGCACGGTAAAAAAGCTTCATAATCGCAGAATGATTTCTTCGATTTCATAAATCGCGCGATTAAATTGTCTGCAATTATGAACGCGATTTTGCATAGCTTTCAGTGAACTACGGCTCTGTGTAGTAAAAAAAGCAGGTGATGGAGATTTACTATTAATCACAAAACCGGCTTTACTGACGAGATACGCATAACAATCACATTCGATTAATCGTGCAGCCCTAACCGGACACCCCGGCAGGTAACACATTTCCCTCAGAGTGAATGGCACCCGGCACACCGGCAGGTAACACATTTTCCTTAGTGTGGCTTGCACATAATGAGGATGCAGCTGGCAGAAGCGATCGTACACCAGGGGAGAACAAACAGTACGAGTGATAATACAAACAACGAAAACTAAAACAAATAACATTGACTGACTGCGACGGCAAGCCGGTCAAACATCTTGGCGCCATCTTGAGTCTTCAGTAGCCATGTGACTGAGTAAACTCAAAATAAATCCAGGATATATTCCATGAAAACTTGTTTTAAAGATAAGTTTTTTTTTCTTTCTTTTTTTCCAAAACAAGGGGGGAAAATACTAATGAACAAAAGTGATTTTGTAACATATAATTTGTATTTTTCAGGTGTTATACAGACTGTAAAGTGAACAAAAGGCCCAGGAATGGAATTGTGCCATGACAGCAGGCATCTCTGGACACATAACACCTGATATTACTACCTGCTAGGAAGGCTATTTCTAACACCATTATGTTGTTGATGTGACAATGTGACAAACCCTCTAATTTCAGTTATTTTCGTGTGTATTCAAATGATAATAATAATAATAAATACCCAACAATGCACCCCGATCAGTGATAAAAGGCCATAAAATTTCAGTCAAAAGCAACATAATTTCAGTTTTGATGAATTGAGGGTTTTTTTTTCTTTCTTCAAATAGGTATTCCACAAGGGTCTCTTATAGGTGCTCTTGAATAGTAATTCCTTTTGTATGTTTTTTTCAGTGTGCCAGAAATGTTGAGGGAACCATTAATTTCACATGCTTACACACAGAAGCACCATGCCCATTCAAACTGGCACATGCCCTCTCAGAGAAAATCAAATCTTAAATAATAAATACATACAATCATACAAGACCACTAGTTTTTACTTAAATAAATAAATAAATATTTTTATCCTGTCAAGTTCATAACCAGAATAGTTATATTAAGAGTGAAATTCTCCAAAATGGCTGTTGATCTCTGTGGCACTGTTGAAAATGAACATATTGCACTATTTGAGGATGTGGCAAGTGCGATAATGAGTGTTTTTATTGCTCACTTCAGGTTTTTTTATACAACATCAGCGCACAAAATGATCTTGCAAAGTCACACGCTTTGTACCCTCTTATTACACAAACAGCACTGGTGTGTAATTGACATTAGTTGATAGGATCAAGGCCGACAACAGGTGGTTCACACTGTTAGCAGCATTGATTTGGTATCACTGTGAGTCACTGCCGTCTTGTTGATGAAATGGGAGGTTTAATAACGTTCCTTCTCAATTAAACTCTTGAACTTTGATATTGGAACAACAATATGACCTTTAACACTGACCTGAAATCAGCTCTACGGTCTTGCATAGTATATTTAGATGAGTTTTGGGTGAAAGAAGCAAAACTTGGTCAATGGAAGGTCACTAATACTTTCTATACTGTACATATGCATATTTAAGAAGAGGGACGGAAAATAGGACTGTACATTGGTATTTCCAATTATGGCTAATGCAAATGAATAACACACTCTACATTACAATAATTTTGCTTTACAATCCACTTTAGCCACCCCATGCTTTGCCATGTTGACACAGGAGCAAAACCAGAACATATCGTCCAGAGAAAGGCCTGTATCAGCAAGCTTTTAATCATCCAAGTATTTTCCTCCAGCAAACATGGATCAATATGTAGTCTAAAAGAGAGATTTCATTACTGCCCAGCCAACAAGCTCTTTTAATTACTGTTGAAGTGCTGTTCAACTTTTCAAAACTAATTTCATGGCATCACGCCATGCATACCGGACGGCAGTATATTTCTGAAAGTTTCTATCGTACAGTATATTTACACCCCTCTCAAATTCCAATAGATCAATGAAAAATGCTCACTGTGCCAAACAGAGGCTGTATATAAAAAATTTAAATGCCTCACAGACCATATAAAACTCTAATTAATCTGTTAATATGGAATATGTCACATTTTGTCAGACTATGTCTGGAATTTTTCCCAACCTTGCCAATGCTGGCCAATCACAAGCCTTATTTGCTCTTCTGAGGGCAGGACTTCCTCCTGCAAATGTAACATTATGTTGATGCTTCAATATATTTTAATATAACTTTTAAAAAGTATAGCCTGAATGCACTGTAAGTCGCTTTGGATAAAAGCTAAATCCTTTTAACGTTTGGATAAACGTCTGCTAAATGCATAATACATAAGTGTATTTATTTATTTTATTTAATATTTTGAAGATTGTCCATACCTACATGGAACAAAAACAAAATAAACGCAACACTTTGTTTTTGCCCCCATTTTTCATGAACTCAAAAATCTAAAACTTTTTCTATGTATACAAAAGGCCTATTTATCTCAAATATTGTTCAAAAATCTGTCTAAATATGTGTTAGTGAGCACTTCTCCTTTGCCGAGTTATCCATCCACCTCACAGGTGTGGCATATCAAGATGCTGATATGACAGCATGATTATTGCACAGGTGTGCATTAGGCTGGCCACAATAAAAGGCCACTATAAAATGTGCCGTTTTAGCACACAGCACAATGCCACAGATGTCAAAAGTTTTGAGGGAGCATGCAATTGGCAAGCTGACTGCAGGAATGTCCACCAGAACTGTTGCATGTGAATTGAATGTTCATTTCTCTACCATAAGCCGTCTCCAAAGGCGTTTCAGAGAACTTTGCAGTACAATCCAAACGGCCTCACAAACGCAGACCACGTGTAACCACACCCGCCCAGGACCTCCACATCCAGCATCTAAACCTCCAAGATCGTCTGAGACCAGCCAACCGAACAGCTGCTGCAACAATCGGTTTGCAAAACCAAAGAATTTCTGCACAAACAGTCAGAAACCATCACAGGGAAGCTCATCTGCATGCTCGTCGTCGTCATCGTAACCGACTTGAGTGGGAAAATGCTCACATTCGATGGCGTCTGTCACTTTGGAGAGGTGTTCTCTTCACGGATGAATCTCGGTTTTCACTGTACAGGGCAGATGGTAGACAGCATGTATGGTGTTGTGTGGGTGAGTGGTTTGCTGATGTCAATTTTGTGGATCGAGTGGCCCATGGTGGCTTTGGGGTTATGGTATGGGCAGGCGTATTTTATGGACAACGAACACAGGTGCATTTTATTGATGGTATTTTGAATGCACAGAGATACCCTGACGAGATCCTGAGGCCCATTGTTGTGCCATTCATCCTTGACCATCACCTCATGTTGCAGCATGATAATGCACGGCACCATGTTGCAAGGATCTGTACACAATACCTGGAAGCTGAAAACATCCCAGTTCATGCATGGCCAGCATACTCACAGGACATGTCACCCATTGAGCATGTTTGGGATGCTCTAGATCAGCGTATACGACAGCGTGTTCCAGTTCAACTTCGCACAGCCATTGAAGAGGAGTGGACCAACATTCCACAGGCCACAATCAACAACCTGATCAACTCTAGGCGAACGAGATGTGTTGCACTGTGTGAGGCAAATGGTGGTCACACCAGATACTCACTGGTTTTCGGACCCCCCCGGACCCCCAATATAGTAAAACTGCACATTTTAGAGTGGCTTTTATTGTGGCCAGCCTAAGGCACAACAGTGCAATAATCATGCTGTCTAATCAGAATCTTGATATTCCACACCTGTTAGGTGGATGGATTATCTCGGCAAAGGAAAGTGCTCACTAACACAGATTTAGACAGATTTGTGAACAATATTTGAAAGAAATAGGCCTTTTGTGTACATAGAAAAAGTCTCAGATCTTTGAGTTCAGCTCATGAAAAATGGGGGCAAAAACAAAAGTGTTGCATTTATAATTTTGTTCAGTGTATAAAGTTATATAAAAACCCCCCCCCTACAAAAAAAAAAATATATTGGTGGTGTGTGTGTGTGTGTGTCTGTATGTATGTATGTGTAAAGAGTTTAAGCTTTTAGAAAACTGGTCCAACAAATTTTTTGGCTATATCGCCCGCACTGCCCTAATATATATCTATATAGATATATATACTATATAAATTTATATAATAATAGTATATATATATATATACACACACATATATTTACATTATTTTCACAACATTTAGTCATTTTGCAGACGCTTTTATCCAAAGCGACTTACAATTGGGGAATACATAAAGCGATTCTTCTTAAAGAGGCAAACAGACACAGGAAGTGCTTGTAATACCAAGTTTTAGGCATTGTTCAAATAAGTACAAGCTAGAAAGGGAAGGAATAAATAAAGATTTTTTTTAAAGATGAAGTCAAGTAGCGTTGAAAGAGATGAGTTTTCAGCTGTCGCTTGAAAATTGTCAGGGATTCAGAATTCCTGATAGGGGTGGGAAGATCATTCCACCAGCCAGGAACGGTGAATCAGAATGTTCTGGAAAGTGATTTTGAGCCTATCTGTGATGGTACCACGAGGCGTCGCTCACTAGCGGATCTCAGACTTCTGGAGGGGATGTAGATTCGTAGTAGTGAGTGGAAGTAGGCGGGTGCTGAGCCTGTGGCTGTTCTATATGCAAGCATCAATGTCTTGAACTTGATGTGAGCCGCAACCGGTAGCCAGTGCAAGGAGATAAAGAGAGGTGTAACATGGGCTCTTTTGGGCTCGTTGAAGACCAGTCGTACACCTGCATTCTGAATCATTTGTTTGATTGTGCTTGATGGAAGTCCAGACAGAAGAGCATTGCAGTAGTCCAGCCAAGAAATGACAAGGGCCAGGACAAGAAGTTGTACAGCATGCTCCATTAGGAAGGGCCTGATCTTTCTGATGTTGTGCAATGCAAACCTGCAAGATCTAGCAGTTTTTGCAATGTGGTCTTTGAAAGTCAGCTGGTCATCAAAGATTACACCAAGATTTCTGACCGAAGTCGATGGGGTAATTGTAGAAGAACCTAGCTGGATGGTGAAATCATGCTGTAGAGTTGGAGTGGCAGGGAAGACAAGAAGCTCAGTCTTTGCCAGGTTAAGCTGCAGGAGATGTTCCTTCATCCATGCCAAGATGTTTGCCAGGCAGCCTGAGATCCATGCAGCTACTGTTGGATCATCTGGTTGAAATGAGAGATAGAGCTGTGGATCATCAGCATAGCAATGGTAGGAGAAAACATGTGCCTGTATGATGGGTCCCAGTGATGTAGCGTATATGGAGAACATATACCTAAATATTAATATATATATGTATTATGTAGTATATTAGGTGATATATATATATGATATGATATAATATATATATATATAAATGTATATATATATATGTAAATGCTCATTGTTCTTCTCTCTTCAGCCCTTGACATTTTCCAGTGAACAATCCAAGGTGGCTCTTGTTTTGACGTTGCTGACTGGCCAGGCAGCATTGTGGGGAACAGCAGTGCGGGAAAACAAACACCCGTGCTGCTCATCATTTCACGCACTCTCGGAGGAGATGAGAAGAGTGTTCGATCGTGCCTTGATGGGCTGGGAGGCAGCTTGGGCATTAGCCGATCTTCGCCAGGGTGATCTAACGGTCTCAGAGTATGCCATCGAGTTCCGTACCCTGGCAGCTGAGTACAGGTGGAATGAACAGGCGCAGTGGGACATGTTCCTGCATGGGCTCGCTGATCGCATCAAGAAGGAAATATTATTGTTGGAACTACCTAAAGACCTGGATGGTCTCATAGCTCTGGCTATTAGAGTGGACACATGTTTGTTGTAGCGCGATCGACAAGTTGCACGTTCGTTTGTTTATCCCACTACTGACATTTCTGTTCCTTTTTCTAGTGATGCAGTCAACTCTAAGTTCGATCCTGAGCCCATGCAGGTGGGCAGAGCTTGGTTGTCCCGGGAGGAGAAGGATCATCGCCGGGTTAATGAATTATGTTTGTATTGTGGAGTGGCCGGACATTTTGCTACCCGCTGTTCGGTAAAATCCAGAGCTCAACAGTAGATCAGAGGTTACTGTCGCGTGATATTAAATCCTCTTCTGGTATTCTCCTCCTGGTTCGACTGCAATGGGGGAGTACTCATCATGCCTGTCAAGCCCTGGTTGACTCGGGAGCTGAAGGTAATTTCATGGACATTCAGTTTGCCTCTCAACTTAATCTTCCTGTTTCTCCTCTTGCTCAGTCCATCTCTGTTAGCGCTTTAAAAGGTCAAGCGCTACCTACTATTACCCACACTACCGGCCTTCTCACCCTCATCACGGCCGGCAACCATTCTGAGGAGATACAGTTCCTGCTCATATCCTCACCACTCGCTCCAGTGGTCTTGGGTCATCCTTGGCTGGTTCGCCATGGACCTCACATCGACTGGCTATCTGGCACTGTGTTTTCCTGGAGTAATCGTTGTCATGCCGTTTGTCTGTTCTCTGCCTGTTTGTCTGTGTCTTGTTCTGTTTTACAGGAGTCGTCAGTGAATCTGTCAAACATGCCCAAGGAGTACCTGGACCTGAAGGAGGTGTTCAGTAAGTCCCAGGCTGCCTCTCTACCTCCGGATCATCCCTATGACTGTGCCATAGACCTTAGTACTAGCTCATTCCGCGCTAAAGCAGTTGTATTCGCTTTCTGCTCCAGAAAGGGAGGCCATGGAGAAATAATTGCTGATTCTCTGTCACCCGTTTAATCCTCTTTCTCGTCCCCTGCAGGTGCCGGATATTTTTTGTGGGGAAAAGATGGCTCGCTGCGCCCGATTTATTGATTATCAGGGCTGAACAGCATCACGGTAAAGAATACTTTTCCTTTGCCGTTGATGTCTTCAGCCTTCGAATGGTTGCTGAGCGGCCTTATTTACCATACTCTATTTGCGTAAACGCCTACATTTGGTCCGCATACGGGGAGAGGATTTTGAATGGAAACCACCTTTAATCCCCCCCAGGGGGTACTTCGAATAGATCGGGTTATCCGTTCGCTTGTCCAATCACGTGGCGGTTTTCAATGCATTAGTCAATGACGGCTGCGAGATATTTTTTGGTAAAAAGATCAGTTATATATGTCTACCTGGTTGACATATTGATATTTTCTTCTCTCCAGGAACATGTGCAGCAGGCGAGTGCTTCTTAGGCTGCTAGAGAATGGGCTTTTTGTCAAGGCAGAGAAATGCGTTTTTCATGAACAGTCGGCCCCTTTCCTGAGGTTCATCGTTTCGTCCGAGGGGGTGCATATGGACCCCGATAAGATTAAGGCTGTGATGGATTGGCCAACCCCTGATTCACGCAAGGCCCTGCAGAGGTTTCTGGGGTTTGCTAATTTCTATCGACATTTTACTCGCAACTTCAGCCAACTAGCGTCGCCTTTGACAGCCTTGACCTCCACCAAGACGTTCAGCTGGTCTAATGCAGCCCAGACTGCATTTACCAACCTCAAGAGTGGCTTCGTTTCGGCTCCCATTCTCATTGCCCCTGATTCTTCACGTCAGTTCGTGGTGGAGGTCAACGTGTCACAGGTGGGGATTGGTGTGGTGCTGTCCCAGCGCTCCCTCATGGAGGATAAGGTGCATTCTTGCGCATTTTTTTCACATCGTCTGACTCCTACCGAACAGAATTATGACATTGGCAATAGAGAGTTGTTGGCGGTTAAGTTGGCCTTGGAAGAGTGTCATTGGCTGGAGGGCTCGGGGGTGCCTTTCATATTCTGGACCGATCATAAGAACCTTGAATATATCAGATCCGCTAAACGTCTCAACTCTAGGCAGGCTCGGTGGACTCTTTTTTTTGACCGTTTCGATTTTTCCATCTCTTACCGCCCGGGCTCCAAGAACATCAAGCCAGACGCCTTATCTCGCATTTTTGACCAATCCAAACGTCAGACCACTCCTGAGTGCATTTTACTAGAGAGACTGGTTGTCTCTATGGTAACTTGGGAGATTGAGTCTAAGGTCCGCAATGCCTTACAAGGGGTAACGCCTCCGTCTGGCTGCCCATCGGGTCATTTATTTGTGCCAGAGGGGTTATGGGCAGACGTCATTCGTCGGGGTCACACTTCTAAGGTCACTTGCCATCCGGGGGTGAATCGTACCATCTTGGTGGTTAAACAGAGGTTCTGGTGGCACTCCATGGCTCGTGACATTCGGGATTTTTTCTTGTCCTATTCCGTTTGTGCCAGTTGTAAGACTTCCAATCGACCTCCGGACGGTTTCCTTCAACCGCTGTCAGTTCATTCGCCACCGTACCTGGAAGAGAGCCCGACAGATTCTTCTCAAGGTGGGGGTGTGCACCAAGGCTCAGGCCGATTCCCACCGGTCAAAGCCTCCCGTATACGTCGTTGGTCAAAAAGTGTGGCGTATCCTCTCAAAATTTCCACTGCCGCTCCGTTTGTAATAACTTTATTGACACCGTGTTCCTGTCACTAAGATCATTAGCCCATTGGCAGTCCGCGCTCAACGTCCTCCCACGTACAGGAATTCATCCTGTCGCCCATGATCCAATTAAAGCCTGTTTTTCATTTCTAACGATTAATCCGCCGCCCCGGTTCCCCCACCCATGGGCTGCGACTATTAGACGGGGAACGAAGCCTATGCGGGTCAAACGTATTTTGGGACCTCAAGTCGGAAGGGACGCAGTTTCACTACCTGGTTGGCTGGGAGGTTCGGTTTCGGAGGAAGAGTTGGTTCCTTTCTAGGGACATCTGCTCTCTCCCGTACGAGATTACATCGGCAAGGTAGTTTCTCCAGGTCGCGCCAGGAGGCCTCATAGGGGGAGGGGTACTGTCATCGGTTCACATATCACCGGCCTCTTCTTTCTTTTGTGTACTGGCCACTGATGAGTTTTAGCAGCTTTCAGCTGTGCTCAACGTGCGCTCATACTTAAGCTCGCTCTCCGGTTTGCTTGTCTTTGCAGAATCGTTGTTACTCATGTGTGTGTTTCCGTTCATTTAGTTCGGACACCTGTTGTTCTTCAGCCGTAGCATTGTCACTACCTTTTTGCTATTACTGTAAGACTAGTCGGGCTCCTGTTTATTCGTGTTTGGAGTTGGATTACTGTCACGCTTTGCAGCCCTGCGCTATCGAGGAACTGACCACTTCTTGCATCCACAATTCTTTCCACCCGACATCTTTGTGTTTATACCTGTCTGTCTAATAAACTGTATTTTCTGCATTTGCGATTGAACCTCTCATCATTTAACCTGACACACACAAACACGCACCACACACACAAGATATATACAGTAATATAATATATATATATATACTATATATGTTACCACCACCACACACAGTCCGCTTTCCATCAATAATGTCTCTGCATCAGCTACATTATGTTTAAGTTGCAGTTCCATGGCTCTCCAGAAAAATGTGCTATTTTCACTCCTTCCTGTGCGTTACTATCACTGTAGCAATAGCTGGTGTATGCAGAGATCCTATGAAAGTCGTTTATTGGCTAATGCGATAGCATTGCTCACTGCGGAGCTGTTCGACTGTCACACTGCCCCTAGGCAGTCCCTAACTCAAAAGCAATCAGAGTAACAGTCAAAACTGCTAAATATAAACTTGCTGAAAATTCGGTTAGCCAAAACACTGCAATGCATTTCAAATCCATACATGTGCTTAAATTGTTTAGAGCATGCAAACACATGGATCATTACCGAGGGCCGTCATTCCATTTGAGTGAAATCACAAAATAAAACTAAACTTCTTAGGTCTGATAGTTTGTATTTATTACAAACAACAACAACATCCAAATAATAAGATAATGATATTGTTTTTGATGTTGCTTGAAGAGTAATATGATAAAATTAAAAATTAAATGTGATGATTATTATTATAATAATTGTCTGTGATTTAATAATATAGTAATATTTTATAATAATATTTAATAATAACAGCAATGATAATTGTATTGTTGTTGTTAGTGCTGTTAATAAGAGTCAAGTCAAGTCAAGTCACCTTTAGTTATATAGCGCTTTTAACAATACAGATTTTGTCAAAGCAACTGTACAGCATTAATTTGGAAAATAGTGTGTCAATAATGCAAATGAACAATAGTAAACACTCAATTTTCAGTAAGACAGTAAGACCAAAGATCTATTAATTATTTTTTTATTATAATTATTTATTTTGTTTTTGTTGTTTGTGTGTAGTTGTTCATTGTTTCATGGTGTATTCCAGAAAGGAGGTTCAACAAACTCTGAGTTTAAACTTGAACTCTGAGTTGATTTACCCTGAGATGGGAAACTCTTTGAGTTTTCGGTTTCTGAACAGCTGAACAGAGTTAGTTCAATTCACTCTGAGTAGGTTGACTCTTGCCTTGTCCAAATACACACACTTGCAGTCTTTGCACTTGAGCACTTGACTACTTATATGACGTATTTCCCGTATTTGGTCCAAGTGTTCAAGTGAGCATGAAGACCACAAGCGTGTGTCGAACTTTTCATTACCTGATGGGACACACTTATAGAGTAGTAAAAATGCAAGTGTTTACAGTGTTTTTTTTTAAATTTTAAATACTTTGCATTTTTAAATCAACTTCTAAATGTCTGTTCAGTAGTCCCTATAACAGATGACACAATTTAATTTGTGGTGCTTCTAATTAAGTGATGAAAAGTAGTTGCAAATGTTGTACAAAAATAAATATACTAATCTTTGCAGTAAAATTTTTACTACCAAATTATATGTAATCTCTAATTATTATATGAATATTTAACTTACATTGGAAAGTTTTACGTGACCCCTCGCGAGATCTCGACAAAAATCTCACCATTTATTCCAAAACATGATGCATGATGGGATACACCGAGCAGTATTCTAGATAGTGTGGGATTAGTGTGCGTTAAGGGCCCCGCCTTTGTGCATTTTTAGACCTAGGAAATCTTGCTCACATACTTCCTGCACGCGCACGTGCTCTCAAAGTGGCCAATACCCACAAGGTGGGTATTTGGACATTCAATAAATATCATTCAGTGTATATCTATTTGAATGTGCAGCAGCTTTTCCCACATAGTCTAATGCTTTTTCACATAATTAAATGTTCTCTAATCCAACATGCTACATTTGTTAATTAGGGTAATGAAAAACATTTGACTTCTATTCAGAAGCCAACAGCAAGAAGGCAGAGACTCGTAAAGTGGGGGGAGAACCTGCACCAGCACCACTGACAGATGAAGAGGAGATGGCCACAGTACCAATATTAAATTTAAATCCAACAGGGAAAATAATAATTTGTTGCTTTTGTATTTGTAGAACATAAAGATGACCAAATAAACTGTGAATAATTTGTATTTATTTAACAGCTGTGGTGGTGGTTACAGCATATATCCTGCACTACCCTTCCATCTGGCATCCTTCCATTCCATACAGTAATTAGCTTCATTTTCGGAAGGTGTGATGGTGAGAATGTGTGTGTAATCAATGCATCCAACCACACGCAACCACACTGGAAATCCTTAAGGAAATTCTAATTATTAGGTTACTTAGAGGTCGCAACAAGATTTTATCAAGTGAACGCCATTTAAAAATGGTACCGTTCAAATAAATATGCATGTGGATATGGCAAAATAAATAAATTAGATCAAATTAAATTAAATCCTCTCCTGATGTAAATGTAACTCCCCGCGAATTAATGCAGCCTCCTCATCTACAGGATCCCTTATAAAAAAGACATGCCATTTTTGTCACATTTACCACACCATGATGAAAATTAAAGTGGTCTGATGAGAAAAATAATCTTGTTTCCATTTTCATTAAGATTATTTTTCTTACCCCACTGGCAATTAATTTTACTTGTTTACCCCAGGAAACAGGACTAAATATCGTACATATTTTTATATATATATAGAATGCATCATGATTTAGGAATTTTTAGATATTTGTATTTGAAATAAGGCAAAAATCTCAGCAATAAAAGCAATTTTTGCAGCGTGAATGAATGAATGAGGTATTTAAACATTGCTTACGCTTTAAAAAGGGGGAGGAGACTGAAAGAAACTCTGGGTTTACCGAAGAAAACCTGCTCCTGACCAGGTTAGGTTTACAGAGTAAGTTACTATGGTAACTTACCCAGAGGTTTAGTTTTGTCTTTTACTGGAACCGAAAACCTTGAGTTTCCCTTTTCTGGGGATAACAAACTCTGAGTTTCCAACAAAACCCACTTTCTGGAATACACCCCAGAACAATATTAAACAATAGATAAATGAATACTTCCTATTAAATTAATACATAATAAATGTTTAATGCATGTAATAAAATACTTAATAAACAAAATTGTCTGAATACATTAGAATGATTAAAAATGATGATGATGATGATAATTGGGAGATAATTGAGATTATTATCATTAATAATAATAATAATAAATTATGTTGTTGATATATAGGCCATCCACACACAAAAAAAGACAAATTATAGTATAGGAAAGTGTAATCCATCCAAGTGAATGTTTGTATTAATTTATGAGTAGCCTAACTGTCCTTGCTTTGTCCTTGAGTTTTTAAAGCATTTTAGCCCCTTTGTAAGTCCAGAATTAATCAATTACAAACAGCCGCAGCTCTGGATGAGCCTCAGACTTCCTCACACAGGAAGTGTCAACCAATCAATAAACGACCGCACGGGCTATTACAGCCTCAGCTCACACTTCAGGCCTGAACATGGGTGTCACTACAACGCTGAGCTTCTACACACACAAAAAAGTGCCTTATTAATATTTCAGCCCTTATACAATATTGAGGGATTGGAAAGGCAAGAGATAAGACGTTACTGTGAGGCTTCAACCTGAGAAGAACAACTTTACTTGAACACTTGAGGCAGAAAATTGTGTGTGTGTGTGTATGTGTCTTACACTCAAAAAAATTAAATGTGGCTGCTGTTGGTCCAAAGAATGTAACTACATTTAAATTAAATAATTCCCTTATGTTTGTGTATTAAAATTAAAAGAGTTGTGTTGACCAAATTAGAAAAAGTAATATTTCAAATTTACACAGTTCACTTAAGTAAAGTGAATGAAATGGAGTTGAGTTGCTTCTACAGTACCGCATTTTGGTCAGCAGGTGGAGTAATATCTGCACATGTGCAGATGTACAGCACATTCAAAGATCACTCTTCAGCGATCAGCGCCATTTTTGAATCAGACGAAGATCACAGTGCCAAACGAGGAATGTTCCCTTTCATGGGAACTTTGAACTGCATCCTCTAGGGGTCGCTATGAAGAACGCCTCGTCGTGACCCGTGTCTGAAGCATACATTGAAAAAACACCAACTCGTTGCCCGGCGACAGCCATGACGTCACTACCAGTGCGAATATAAAATAGGCGCCGGGAGCACACATCATTCTCTTATTCGTCTTCATTTGACTGTTTTGTTTGAAGCGTGCCCACTGCTAAGGCACGGAAGGGAATGAGCTTGTGGGGAATCGCAGGTGGATCTGGCCGATGAGTTTGAAGGTGGGTTTCCCTTTCGTGATCGTCGGCTGTGCACGCGAGTGAGCCGCTGGAGGATGATGTTATTTCATAAACATTGTCTGATTCAGGGGCCATTGCTCTGCTGGATCAGCCCAGCAAAAGCAGGAAATAGCTGAGGAGGGCAACGAAGCTGAGGCTGAGCCTTCCCAATCCTCCTGCCCTGCGTATGATGAGATTTTGGAAATTATGGATTGCGCCACGGTGAGGTTTTACTTGCCGTGAAGCGGGTGAAGAGAGTGACGTTGCGAAATATATTGATGAACGTTATTTTTCTGGCCATAATCCTCCAGCTCAGGTGAGCCTTCCTTTATTCCTGTTTTTTCATATAAAGATTGAGAAGGAATGGAAGAGGCCGTTTTTTTTCCTCACGCATCCATCGATTCCAGCATACAAGTTATGCCAACATCAAGGCGATGCGCAAAAGCGGTTATGAGAAGATGCCCCTATAGAGAGACGCTGGCCAGCTATCTCTCTATGGGTGAGACGTCCTCTAAGACTCCCATCCTTGATGGGATACCTAAGGGATGTGATCCAGACAGGGTGTCAGTGCTTTTGTCCGGATCAGAGTAATACTTAGGTATCACTCTTTTCCTCAAGGGGTGTAACATCTACCCCTTTTTTCTTCCCCTTCCTAATTGCCCTGTAACCCCATCTCTCCACCTGACCGAGGTTAGGTGAGAATTTCCTGCATTACAGTCTCCTATACTGGACCTATGGTGTTTTGTTTGGTTCTATGGCTTCATAGTGACCATCGTACTGATGGTCCGGTCTAGAGGCTTCATCGAACAGAGCTCCGATGCGGGAACCATGGTGAGTGAGTACGATCCATGTCTAAATATAATGTGACAGTATATATAAATATATGTATGTGCTAATGAACTGGTGGTTGTGTGTATACTCTTCTGCTAGTTTCTTTGCAGTGTTTTCCCGGGACCTGTGTGTTTCTGTCCCTTTTTTAGGGTAGGTCCTCGATGAGCACCCCCTCTGCTGGTTTCAGAAACCGGGTGCTCGACTTGCAGTGTTTTATTTCACTCGTCGATATATGTCCAGGTGGTAAGTAAGCCGGTTTTCGGCTTCATAATTCCTGGATCATGCAGCCATAACACAGACTTCTGCGGGAGCCTTCGTGATCATCAGGCCCCCGGCGCGCACTGCAAAAAGGAGTTGGGTTCCTCGCTCCATGGGCTGTCCTCATGGTTAGTGTTGAGCAGTGCTCCCCCTTTTATCAAAGGGTTACCTGGAATAAGCAACGTTATCCTCTGAATTCGGAGTTCTCCTCTCACATGAGAAGATTGTGTTCTCCAGAGCACCTGTAACCAGCAGCATCAGGTGGATTAGGCCCTTCCTCTGCTTCCCTGATGCGCTGAGTGTTTGGCTAGCTTGCAGTATGCTTACCCTTCTGATTTTACAATCATGCTGCAGGTCGATCCCCCTCTCGGGAGAGCTGGGTTTGTGCTCCCCTCAGCCTAGGTAAACTACTGCTAGCCGTTCCAGCATTGGAACCTGCTGTAGGTCGAGCCCTTCTCGGATGAGACTAGGTGTGTTGCTCCCCACAGCTAAGTAATATGTGCTAGCTGTTTCCAGCTTGGGCATGCTGCAGGTCGAGCCCGCCCCCCCCCACCCCTTCTCGTATTGAGAACTGGGTGTGTTTTCGCCCATCAGCTGAACATAATTCTTGCTGTCCACCATTGGAACTTGCTGTAGGTTGAGCCCCCTCTCGTTGAGAGCTGGGTGTATTGCTCCCTCAGTTAGAGATTTACTGCTAGCCACTCCAGCATTATAGCCTTAGACATAGCATTTGGGGATACGCTATTTCTATCTATGGGCTGCTCTTTCAGGGTGCCACGAGAACCCCTAGAACAGTATTCAAGTGTGTGCACGTTTTGCTTTGCCCACTTTTCTAAAATCCACAATGGTAGTGTGCCTCCTAGCCTTTGGGCCGTAGGGAAGACGTCACTGACAGCCCATAGCATAGGGTATATTTGGTACTTAGTGCTTACCATGTTCTGTCATGCACTCCGCCTCATCATGTGTATTGGTATACCATTCCCCCTAGCGACCCCTAGAGGACGCAGTTCGAATTTCCTTCCCATGAAAGGGAACGGCTCAGGTTACTTATGTAACCATGGTTCCCTGTAGGGAACGAGACACTGCGTCTCTAGGTTTCTTGCCATGCTGCCGACGCAAGCTTCAGACGAAGAAGTGAATGATGTGTGCTCACAGCGCCTATTTATACTATAGTCGCACCAGTAGTGACTACGTTCATAACTCATGACTGTATATTTGTTTTGATTGAATGTGACCATATTAATTTTAGAATAATTGAACTTAATTAACTTAATAGATTAAAACGAAGTCAAGAATGTTAAGTTGATTCAAATAAACAATATTGTATTAACTCATAAATTCAATGAAACTGTATTATTTGTTTTGATTGAATGTGACCATATTAATTTTAGAATAATTTAACTTAATTAACTTAATAGATTAAAACGAAGTCAAGAATGTTAAGTTGATTCAACTAAACAACATTGTATTAACTTTATGTAATTAACTTAAGTTCACTAAAATCAATATTGTTACTTAAATGCAACCTAACTCTGTTACGTGGAACCTCTTGATATAAGAAAGTTAAGTAAGGTCAACATATAATTTTTTTGAGTGTAGGTGGGGAAAAAGATGGAT
>JADLZN010000241.1:0-118659 GCA_018155175.1 Sinocyclocheilus anophthalmus
AAAATAAGTGTCACTATATTAACGAAAATGATTTGGTTCACAGTTACGAAGAAGGGGGATTAAATGTTATTGACTTAGAAATAATGAATAGTGTTTTAAAAACTCAATGGTTAAGATAATTTCTTTGTAATACAAACTGCTTATGGTTTACTGTCTCTTCTTCAATATTTGGGAAAGTAGGTGGCTTGGAATTTTTTATTAGATGTGACTTTGATTTGTCCAAATTACCTCTTAAATTGTCTGCATTCCATCAACAAGTTCTCCTGTGTTGGAAATTAGCTTTTTCTCACAACTTTAGTCCACACAAAACTTGTATTTGGAACAATCGTTTTATTTTGCACCATAACAAATCTTTATTTTATGAAAACTGGTTTCAATATAACATTTTTTTCCCTATTGGACATGATGGACAACTATGGTAATGTTATCAATTAAAATGATTTTTGTTTAAAACATGGATTTGTATGTCATCCTAAAGAGTTTTACAATGTTGTAAATGCCATACCAAAAAAACATGGTATTATTAGTAAAAGGGATTATTTCACATTACTCTGTGACATTCTCTCTCCTATCTCCTTGTCTGGGTGAATTGTTTATTAGAGATCATAAATGTAACAACAAATATATTAGAAGTGTCTTCATTGATAAACTTCATCCAAATAGAATTAAACAACATTATGTTTTCAAAGATTTTAATCCCAAAGAGGTGAAGGAAATGAGAATTAATTATCTTACCTTTCCAAGTCTCCTTAAAGTGAAAGAACTTCATTTTAAAATAATAAATGACATATACCCTTCTAAAGAATTTCTCAATTCAAAATTTGATATTGGAGAAAACTCTTGTCAATTCTGTGAAATTGATATTGAAACCACTGAACATATTTTTTTAAATTGTAATTACTCAGTTGTTTTGGACTCAATTGTGCAGTAAAATGTCATGTATAATTACATGTGTAAATCCCCTTGAATACAAACAAATTAAGTTTGGTGTGCTTAAGAAAGATTGTTCACAACATTACTTGGTTAACAACCTTTTTGAAGTTGCTAAATACTTTATTCATAAATGCAGATTTCTGAAAACCCATCTATCCTTTCCTCACTTTTCTAATGAACTTAAAATGTTTGCTGTTTCTCTTGATCCCTTTTCAAATGAAAAAGCTACTACAGTTGCCAGTTTCTTCAGTGAGCTAAGTGCCCTATAACTCCTTGCTACCCTTTGTAAGAACTTACTATTCTATAAATGTTTTTACTATTATTTTTTATTTTAATTAAAAACATTTTTTTTTATCCTTTTCTGTTCTTCATTGCTCTTCATGATTGTACATTTAATGTAAAACTTCACTGTTACATATTGTAATTACAACTATGTCTGCCTTTGAGAATTGTTAATTGTTAATATTGTTTTAAATAATCGTTTTGATTCAATGCCTAGTTTGTATGTACATTTTTACGGTGATCTTTAAAAAAAATAAAAAAAATTGTGTCATTGTGTCGCCTGCCAATGACGTCATAACCACTCGATTTCCGATTTTTGTTTTGTAGAAAACATGAAACACCAAAGACGCTTTAATATGTTGTGTTTTAATAGACCGGTGACGACTGCACAGAGAGGCATTATAACAGAACTTTCAAATGTATCTAGTATGATAAAACAGCGCTGCTTTACTCCACATACGCACGACCAGAAGGAGCTGAAGTGGTCGACTGTGGCATAATAAAAGGTCTGCTGCTTTCGAGTCGTGTGTCACGCTCTTTCAGTGGCCTCGTTTCGCTTCGACGACTTTCAGTCTCACCCTGCTTCATTTTACTACGTTAACAAATCATTAGCTCATCCATGAACATGATTTCTGCCCGAGTCCCGTTGGATTGCATCTGCTGTGGGGATGAAGACCACAACTCCAATGATTCCACAGCGTCATCACACATCATCAAACTACGCCTTTTTCTTTGTTTGTTTTGAATACGCGCCCTCTGGCGGCAAAAATTCATAGTGTGGCCTTTGACTAGGGATTTTTAGATTATTGTAAACAAATATGTACCTATTACATATATAGGGATATAGTGTTTACAGAAGCACTGTGTGTTTCATGGGAAGTAAAAGGGAGATTCTCCTTTGGCTGATGATGAGTCGCTTGCTTTGCATGAAATTTTAACTCAACATACAAACAGACCCATCACAAATGAATAAAGCTTTCACTTGACCAGCAGGTGGCGCCATAACGCACTCCTCATAAACAACCCTTTTCCCATAAACTAACATGCGCGGTCGTCAAGACAACAAACATAGCCTATAAAACGTGCTATTGAATGATGTATTGCTTCTGTGATTGTCTTGAGTGACTCCGTGAATGCGAGCGGCTGAGCTCATATCTCACTGTATTTCCAGCGTGTGACTCACTGAGGACGTCCCCCCAGCTTCGCTCTTTAATTTGACTACAGCCCCAGTTTCACCTCAGTGTTGACAGCGGCGCGTGGCGAGCTAGTCGCTTTTTTTTTTAGATGACTATTTGTAACAAACGGGAAACTGCAGTGGAAAGCGAGTTTAACTTTTAGACTTTGTGACCACGGATGAACCATGGCTACAATAACGTGTCGTGTGCAATACCTGGAGGACTCGGACCCATTCGTGTGCTCAAATTTCCCCGAGCCCCGCAGACCTCTGCAGTATGACCTCAACGAGCATTTGCTGTTGAACGAACAGATCGCCGGTATTCACAAACTGCTAGAAGCTCCTTTGAAGGTTAGTCATTTACCTCATGTTGAAGGTGTGTTTACCTGCGCCGAATGCCTGCTAACAAGTGTCAGCGAGGGGAGTTGATTATTTTAGCCATTAAAGCTGCGTGTAACCTCAGACGTTGTGGCTAAAGTTTGTATTGTTTAACAAAAGGCTTGGTTTATTTTGTCATTGAATAGTCCATAGATGAAACTCCTGTTTATGGGGTATCTTTCTGTCTGTCGTAAATGAATGGAATGAGATGCAGAAATGTTACATACCTACTTTTTTCGTAATGGGAGAAAAATCAGCTAGATAGTATGTCCTCGGTAATTGAAATTAGTCAGTTGTATGTTATATAAGTTTGTTATACATATCTAATAGTTCACACAAACACTACAGAAAACATGATATTTGTGCCTCTAATACTTAAAAAGTCATGGAACACCACAGTGTACTGTATTATTTTAATATATCGCCTGTGTAGAGCAATGTTTGAAGGAAGTAAACGGTCAAATTCAAGACCACATGCCCTCATTGAAGGACATGTGAATGTCTATAGGTTGGGTGACTCATCATTCACTTGCCAAACTGAAGATGCTGGAGCTTCAACGTTTTAATAATTGCTATGCTGGCGATCAGGACATTATGTAAACGGTGTTAAAATACTGTGAACAAAGGATTCAAAGGTCCATATATGCTGCACACACTAGAAATGTTTCCAAGTGTCTATTTGTTCACAGAAAGAAAAAAAAGTACAAAAAGCTGTCACTTCGACAGTGTCCTTTGTAATAGCACCTTTAAGTATACTAAACTGTACCATTTTGGTACTAATGTGCACTCTTTAGGGATAAGGTACAAAGGTAGACCTTTTGAAAAGGTACCACCCCACTGACTGCTTTTGTACTTTTTCTGTTAGTGTACTTCTGTTTGGCTGTATGATAAAATAAGCATGCATGGGTTTGTGTGTGAATCCTTGAGTGCATGATGTGAGAGAATGTAAGTAACTCTTTGAGAGGGTCGCCAGAATTGCCTGCAGCTTCTGTAAACAGAAGATAAGCTCAGCTCCTCAATCAACCCATTATTACAGCACAGCTTCAGATGTGACTCTGTATCAAACACCACCATTCGACAACAATGACCTCTCTTTGTTGTGCTCTAGTTGACGGCTAATGATGGCTGTTTTGTTTTGTATGAGTGCATGTTCATATGCTATAATGTGATTGCGTCTCAAGAGTTACACATTTGAGATTGGATTTTTACTGTAGTTGTGATGTAGTTTGTGTCTTGCCAGATCAAAATGTGTGGGAAGATGACTCGCCTTTCAGTTGCACATTCAAAAAGCATGAAGAGTCTAATATGAAACCGGAATCTGTTTATGTGCTGTGTCAAGTAACAGTGCTAGGCAATGATGTTCTTCTGTCTCTCAGTTAGAGGAGTGTGCACTGCAACTGGCTTCTAATGGCAACTACCTGGATCTGGATTCATCCCTTGCTGAACAGAGAGATGATCTGGAGCAACTCTATGACGACGTGGAGTAAGAATGACTTCATATTTTGCCATCCAATCATCTCTCTCTCTTCCCTCTCTTTTCCTTTCACTGTTTACATTTAGCCAGAGATAGAAACTTGCACCTGAGATGCAAAAAAAATAAAAAGACTTAGACCTGTAAGCAACTGACTTCAAAATACAAAGACTCATGAAGAACAAGTCTTTCAGTCTACCAGGGAAAAAAATTCTCAGAGTGTTGTGAGATTGTTTAGATAAAAGGGAGTTTGTCATGTGCACTCGGTCATGAAAACAAAAATGCTTTTTTTTTAACAGAATGGCATTTAAAGGGGTCATATGATGCGATTTCAAGTTTTCCTTTGGAGTGTTACAAGCTGATTGTGCATAGAACGATCCCGAAGTTGCAAAGACTAAAGTCTCAAACCAAAGAGATATTCTTTATAAAAATTAAGACTCTGCCACGCCCCCCCTAAAACGTCTCTTTCTAACACGCCCCCACATATCTACCTCACTATGTGGGAATATTTGCATAATGCGCCCAAATGTGCACGCAAAGAAAGAAGGCGTGGTTTCAGTAACCGCAGTTAGTGTTGAAGCAGCCATGTCAGGTAGACGCTGTGTGTTTCTAGGTGACGGTAAAAGCACTTTATTTGGCCTTCCGAAAGTAGATGCATTTAGGATTCTTTAGGTGTTTGCATTTAGGTGTTTTTTGAACATTGAAGCATGTCAACATATATTCTGTTACACCAAATACACAAAATAATGATCTTTACGAAGGGGGGAAAAAAATAATTTTTCATTAAATTATTATTTTTTTAATTTAACAAAGTTCCTCCCTTGCTGACTTGAATGAATAAACTGTTAATTAAAAGTAGTATTAAAGATTAAATTATTATTAATTCATGAAAAACCTTTTCTAGATTGTGTTAGGGTGGAATTAATTAATAATCAGGTAAATCCTTCAAAATAACTAATTAAAAATATATTTTTTTTGTTATTGGTGTAATCAGGTGTCAAATCTTAGTCTTGATTTGGCCTGGAAAGACTTTGACTTGGTTTAGTCTAAAGTCAGAGACTTTTGAACATGTCTGCCTCCATCTAACCCTTTTTTAAATTTTTATAACAAATAGGAAAAAACTGCATAAATTGCATAAAAGTGAAGAAATATTTCCATTCTTGGGTCAGTCTGAGTTCTTAGTCATATTCAAGAACCAAATTTAGGAGAATCTTTTATATGGTGAATGTTACTTACACTCTCTCTCTCTCACGCTCCAATCGGTCTCTCTCACACACACACACATGAATTCTTAGTGAGGGGCCAGAGGGAAGGAGTGGACAACATTAGTCACAGACGCTGGGAACGTGGCTTCATAATGATAGAGCGTTTAGAAGAGAGAGTGGATAAGAAAAGCTTGCAACACACAATCTGGTTTTTGGGATGTGCAACAATGTAAAATTTTGACCTCTTGAGATATTGTTTTGGATGCATTTAACTGCACTCAGCATTAGCTTTTTAAATACAAAGGGTGTTTCAGCACTGCCCTCTCTAATGCTATATTTAGTTGTTTTTTTTTATTACATGGTGTCATCAGAATATATTCATGACTCAAGTGTCTTAATGCTCCTCTTGTAGAACACTTGTATGTTGGCTTTGTAGATCTGATACAAAAGCTTCTTTGAGATTATAAATCAATTCTTAAATTACTTTTTATATTGATTGCTATAACATGGACCACAGAATAAAGAAGTTCGAAACTTGACTTGTTTGTGATGATACAGCTGCTAGGTCCTGTGGGATGCTTGTGTTAAAAAAAAAAACAGAACAGGCTTCAGCCAACACACTCTTGTGACATTCGTAACTGTTTTACACTTTGGTAAATTGGTGGCTAATTTGTATGAATTCATACAATCTAATTTGTACATTTCCACATGGTCTGCTAACGCCCAACTAATGGTAAAGTTTAGGGATAGGGTTAGGGGTGTCCTTATTTTTTATTTATTTTTTTTGTATATTTTTAATCCAACCACATTTCAGACTTTTATTTTAGCCTGCCATTGTCAAGGAGGTCTGTCTGACAGAAAAAAAAATCAAATCAAAGAAAGAACATTTTCTGTATTGTTTGTAGGTCTCCATCCCGGCACATCCATCCATTTGTTCCTTTGTCAGATGGAACAGAATTTAAACAATGCTGCAGAAACTGATTAATAAGGATCTATGACTTTGGACATATTGTTCTTTCTTCTGTTGTACAAATTTAACAACTTCAGTATGTTTATTATATGACTGAGATCAACTTTTGCACTGGCTAAACTGCAAACAATGCTTGGACTAAATGCACTTATTTTTCAGATGAATGGTTATTTATTATTCATTTATAGTAGGGATGTAACGATTAACTACGAGCCGGTTGAAAATCGATGTAAATATGTGACGATTCAAATCGGTTGAGATGCTAAACAAATCTCGATTCATTTAGGTGTAGGAGTTTATATGAATGCATGTCTGAGGGGAACTTACTGTCTTTAGAAAAGTTTAGATGGTATTTTTTCTTTTCATCTTGCCTCTGTATAATGCATATTAAAGGGGTCATATGATGCGATTTCAAGTTTTCCTTTCTCTTTGGAGTGTTACAAGCTGATTGTGCATAGATAAGATCCCTGAAGTTGCAAAGACTAAAGTCTCAAAACCAAAGAGATATTCTTTATCAAAGTTAAGACTCTGCCACGCCCCCCTAAAACGGCTCGTTCTAACACGCCCCCACATATCTACGTCACTATGTGGGAATATTTGCGTAATGCCGCCCAAATGTTTATGCAAATAAAGAAGGCGTGGTTTCAGTTAACCGCAGTTAGTGTTGAAGCAGCCCTGTCAGGGAGACGCTGTGTGTTTCTAAGCAAAAGCAAAAGCACTTTATTTGGCCCTCCGAAAGTAGATGCATTTAGGAATCTTTTTTGTGTGGGTGTTAGAATAGCGAGATGACGCGCACATCACAGTGGAGTCAGCTTTCTTAACTGTGGCTTGTGTACTGCAAACATATATTCATCACTGTGTCTGTCACGAGCCTCTGTTCCCCTTTCGGGCTCTGTCTTTACATTTATTTTGAAATATGAAGCTCACGATTATGGTAAGGGGAGTTACATTTCCGACGTGGTGTTCAGCCAATCACAATGCACTGGGTCAGCTTGGCCAATCAAAGCAGACTGCGCTTGAGAGAGGCGGGGCATAGAGGAACTACAATAATGTACATTATTTGAAAAATAATGTGTTTTTTGAACATAAAGCATGTCAACATATTTTGTTACACCAAATACACAAAATGATGATCTTTTAAAAAAGCATCATATGACCCCTTTAAAGTGCGAAGTTCAGCGCTGCTTTGTTTACAGCGAAAACCAAGGAAACGCTTTAAGCGCCACCTGCGGGCAGAGAGTGAATCTGCGTCTCATTCAGTTTTGCTGTTTCTGTTTCATGCAGATATTTTTATTTAGTTTCACAAAATTGAAGTCAAACCATTATGTTTTTGCTTCAGATTTCGAAACTATACAATCTAATTTATTTTAAAAACTGCTCATGTTGCATGTATGCAGCATCTTTGTTTGTGTGTTTTATTTATTTATTTGGGGCTTGTTTTAAAATTTCAATTTAGTTGTTATTTACATTTACATTATATTTAAATTTTGTAATTTAGCAGACGCTTTTATCCAAAACAACTTACAAATGAGGACAATAGAAGCAACAAACCAACAAAAGAGCAGCAAAGGCAAGTGCTATATTAGTATAGTTATTATATTAGTATATTTAAATTTCACAAAGAACTGTGCAGCATTTTGTCCAAGCAATAATATAAGGACACATTTAATTTATAATGTGTCTAAAATCTCATTTTGTTAAAAAAAAATATTATAATCGTGAATCGAATCGTGAGTTGAGTGAATCGTTACATCCCTAATTTATACTGTTGAAAATTTGCCAAACTTTTATGTGGAAGGTCTGTGACCCCTGTTCAGCATTACCTAATTACCGGTATCAGTTTCACTAAATCATTTATTAGTGTTGCTTAGTAACGCACAGTCGTTGGACCCACCAAAAGACATGAGTAATTTCACACAGGCAGAGCCAGCGTTTCAGTGAGTGTGCTGACCACAGCTTAGACTGACAGTCTCAGAATACACCGAATAGAGCTGAAACACTGAACCACAGATCTAGAATTCTGAGTCAGCTCAAACTGAAGGACTGCATAACTTTGGATCTGTAATACTACTTATACTCGGGCTGTTTTTTTCCCAGATTTGTTCAGCCGTGCTCTGGAGAACCACTTTAAAACCCAGCAGAGTACTGTATTTGTAAAGAGCAAAATTAATACAAGTTAGCAAGGAGACATTAAATTAATCAAAAGTGACATTAAACATTTAAAATGTTACAAAAGATTTCTATTTAAACTTTCGGTTCCTCAAAGAATCCTGAAAAATGTATCACAGTTTCCACAAAAATATTAAGCAGCTCAACTGTTTTTAATATTGATTAAAAGATTAAATGTTTGAAGACTGAAAATTTGGCTGCTGAAAATTCAGCTTTGCCAAAATATATAAAGAAAAAATATATAATGAAATAGAAAACTTAAAAAACAACAACTGTTCTATTTGAATATCAATTTACTGTATTTTGAGTCATATAAATGCAGCTTGTAAGCATAAGAGACTTTGTTGAAGGAGAACTAGACAGCTCCATGCCGTGTAATGCCATCATTCTCATTCTAAAGCATTTTAAAATGGGTGGTCTCTATTTTTCTAAGGGCATCGTGGTTCTACTGTGTGTGTGTGTGTGTGTGTTTAAAGCATAAATGGTTTGTATTTGTAAGCCGGCAAAAATGTAGCCACTGCTGGAGCTCCTTCAGGTTCGCTGAGATTGTCAGGAGGGAACACGTCATTTAAAGCAGCAGCACTTGGAAAATAGAAGACAAAATTGGGGTGTGTGTAAGAATGTCTGTGTCTTTGTGACTGGGTGTATGAACCACACAGAACATCGTGAAGAAAGCATAAGCCATGGATTAGTAAATTTTTTAGCTACGAAAACCCTTGATGCATAGTTTCCATGCCTGTTTACTCTCTCTTTCCATACCTTAATCCCTACCGACCCATATTCTCTGTTTCTGACTCCGTCTCCAGTCTGCCTTCAGTGTAGTGTGTCTGTAATAATAACAAATTTACAGTATTCTTTAAATGTATTTTACTCCATCTGTCTTATCATTAAAGTAAGGAAAGAATTCAAGTGAACAGAATTCTCCTAGAATAATAATAAGCACAAACTGTGTTTCTGAATGAAGTTACTGGGTTTGATGTGTGATATCTTAATTCTCAAATTTTCTTTTCTACAGAAAAGGCAAAAAGCCCATCTTGATTCTCCGTACGCAGCTCTCAGTACGGGTTCATTCCATCCTAGGTAAGAGTGTACGCACTGTAATACTCTATGATGAGCATATGACTGATTTGCATGCTTATTTCATAAACATTTGTATCTGTATTGCTGAGGTGGCAAGTACGTCATTCCTGGCTTTCCATTCTGGCTGTTGGTTTAGTTTGTCTTGGAGAAGGCAAAAATGGACCACGTTCTCCAAAAATGCTGAAATGGTATTATCCCTGTATAGTTTTTTCCCCTTAGTTGGGAACTTTCCAACTATATCCTCATAATCCTCAGTGACAACTTCAGGTTCAGCTGGCCTTTCATTGTAACATGGATCTGTTAAAGTAATGAACATAAGAGTTCCCCACTTAAAGGTGCACTAAGCAATATTTGAAAAAACGCTTTTGACCACAGTGTCGGACTGAGTCCCAAAACACACTTGTAGCCAATCAGCAGTATGGGGGCGTGTCTTGTAATGATAGAGAGAAGAACACGCTCAATTTGAGTGCACAGGACGGATATTAGCAGATCGACTATAGATAGAGAGAGATTACGGATAAAAAAAGAGGAAAATATCAGAGAAACAAAACATTAAAAATAAGGGTTACGATCAGGCAAGAGGTAGGACCAGCGTAAATATCGAAGCAGATTTCCAGCGGTGGAGAGAACTCAAGAAGCGGGAAGGCCTGGAATCGGACACCGAGGTTGTGTTGTTTTTTCTTCTTGATAGGTGCATAACATTGATTTTGCTTTGTTTCACACAACTTATCCGTGTTGGCTTTTGTTTGAATATGCTGTGTGTCATCTTCACTTGTTTCTGCGATTGTCTTTGCCATGGTTGTGTACGTACGCGTGGGGCGGAGATTTCAAAATAGGGGCAAAGTCCTGTTGGGCTATGGGCGTTTGTTTTGGTGCTGTCAAATATCGACATCGTTTGGCAAAAATCGCTTGGTGCACCTTTAATAGTTAAACTACAATTGGTTCAAGTCATGGACTGAACTGCCTTCGTTTTTATTTTGTGCTGTTCTCTGAGGTCCACTTGTAATGTTATCAAGATTTTTATTAAAAAAAACATAATTTAGAAGTAATAGGCTATTTTCTGTTCTGTTTTAACCCCCCTCATCAGAACTCTGTTTGAATAGGCGTGGCAGATTGTCGCCTCAGCATTAGCTCTCACTCTATGTTGGCTACAGTTGTGCGTGGTGAGAGCCTACAGCCTCCGATGGATGCTGCTGTGGTTTAGGTTACAAATGCATAAATACATTCTACATAGCAACTCTGTTTAACAGACAAAGCAGTAGTGACACACTTGTGTTGTGACATTACTGTTGGATCTAATAAAGCCGGCACAGCATTGTCTTTTAGTTTCAATGTCTTTGAAAATTCTGTGTCCAATTGTGCCTTGTTTGTAAACAAATCCATGGTAAAATAAAATGACGTGAAAGTGCGGTCTGTATCTTTATTAAAAAATAAAGTTCATTCACTTTCCTGACGTTGGGATCAGAAGGAAGGCAATGCAAAAACTGAGTTTTTCCACAACTTGGCACTGCACAGCATCGTGTTGTCTTCAGAGCCATCTTTATCGTTTGGTTTCTGTGTAGACCTGCATCTCATCAACACTACATGCGCGAATCAATGGCCTGGCTAAACGGGCAGCGATGTGGAAGCAGGCGTTGATCTTATTCTGCGGAGGCGGTGTTTAGCCATACTATTACATAATAGAGTTGTACATTCCACAAACTGTTGTTTTAGCAGATTGGCTTCAATGTAAGCTGTTTTTAGACTGACAAGAAAGTTTTGAGTTCTGAAACTTACAGGATATTTTGTAAAACTTTTGTTCTGAAACTTACATTGACCTCTTATATGTCAAAAGTTTTGATTTCTCAGTTCATGACCCCTGTAAACGACTCTTGTGCAACTACTCTGACCATTAAGCTGTTGTTGAGTGAATTAAAATGGTGAATGATAACAATAACAGTCCAGATATTCTTCACTCTCCTTCAATTAGTTTTTGGTTCAGCTAGACTTGATAAATATAAGTTAAGGACAAAACATCTCCCATTACTCTCTTTAATGACCAAGCCAAAGTAGCTTGACTAGATTATGCTAATAACAAAGACTAAGTCCATGGTCCAGTTTTGGCACCAGATGTGTCCAAAACTTCTTTCCAGTCCTGTTAAATGCATAATCCCCTTCACAAATGTATATACTTAGAAAAACGTTAATACTCAAATAGCATATCTAAATGGCTAAAATAAAATCTAATTTCTGATGTCCAGGGTTTAGTTACAAAGTTACCTTTGTGAGGGTTTCCTCTCCACATATTTAGAAAGTGCAGAATGAATGGCACCCCATCAATATGACCAAACCAGAACACTCCATTTATAATCAACATGTCCATCTGCACTGCAAGTTTCAGGTATACACAATTTCATGTGATGATATAAACATTTAATTGTTCACTTTATTTAACTAAATTTATTTTTATTTATTTATTTAAATTATTATAGTTTTTGTTGTTTATTTGCGGCTTTTAAAATGTTGCCACAACTTGCCAGGGCCTAGTCACGCCCCTGTGATTAGCTGTCATTTTCATTCGTATTGTGTGACATACAGAGAACAGATGAAAAGGTGGAAATGAGGACTATGGAAACCTAGTGATACCCTCTGTGTATACACTATGAATGAACACCTGTCTCTCCTCCATCCTGTCTGTGAATGGATGTCTTGCATTATATTATGCTGATGTATTTTTCTACTGATGGGAAATGTTTGAATGGATGTTGGTTTTTGTGTGTGTGTGTGTGTGTTCGAGTGACACAAAGGGAATAACATACCTCAAGACAGGACAGACCGGTCCAGCCCTGGGGTTTCTGGGTCACTGTGATGCACACCTCTGATGGTGTGCTGAATCTTTGGTGCTGCTTATGTGGTCATGCACAATAGATAATGATTTAGCAGTTTTGCACAGTAGTTTATTTCTGAACTACTGTCTTGTAGTAATTGAGGTAATGCTGAGTCCTTGTAATTGTGTTGTCAGGAATGTCATGTGGAATGTTCAGGAATTTAGTCACGTTGCCTGTTTATTTTCTTTGTGTCTCTGCGTGGTGTTGCTCTTTTCAGATCTGAGATATTTTCCTCTATATTGACCACTTGAAATGCATGAAAAAATGAAAATATTGGCAGTATGTTTTTTGTTTTTTTCTCTTTCTTGAAATGTAATCGCATTTGGATCAGTTTGAATCAAAGAGCACAGCAATCAACCCCCACAGAGGTATTGTCTGGCATACTGTTATTAATTAAGTCAAACTATGCTCGCACTTTCACTCATTTGTTACAAACAAGTGGCCAGGCTCCGTTCCAGTGCTCGCTGTGACTGCATGGTCACATGACTTTGGCTCTTGAACATGAGCCACCAGCGCTCTATTGATGCTGTCAGTGCCAGCTGGCCCAGCCAATCAGATACAAGTAAAAATATTGGCTGATTTTACTGAGATCCAGCATTTTAGTGAAGCCATTGATATTAGTCATGGCTGTTTATTATTTTATCTGTTGGAACTGGAACGCTTGTCACTTAGCTAATATCCATGTCTAGTGAAGTGGTTAATTTTACATTAAGTTGCCCTGTCTTCAAAATAATGCATGATCTTTTATCGTAACTATGCATATTAATAGGTCTTTAGGGTTTACGTGCTCCTCCTCCAGTGACGTTTTTTAATTTGTTCTTAGCTGAATCATAGCTTGCTTTTCCCCAATTGCACAATTCACATTTTAAGTGTGAATTGAACTTTTTGGGCTTTTTTTATGTCGCTTTGTTCTTCCTGATATCCAGCAAGTTCAATCATTTTCTGTATGAGAACACTGTGTTCCTTTCCATTCAGTATCAAGTGTGTCCTCTGTTGCTCTCTGCTGCAGACATAATTTATGGAAATTAAAGAATCTGCTGAGTTACTTCCCGAGTACTGAAGGAGTGTGTAAAATATGTATATACTGTATATCCATTCAGGGAAAAAAGACTACTGGCTTTGCAATTTATACTGCAATATCTAATGTACACATTGTGGCTCAAATAAGTGCTTCTGTAAACTTTGATAACAACCAAAGCCTCTATCCCTGTTTTAGATGGCATTTATCTCCTTCTGTTTTCCTGTTGTTTTAGAAATAAGCTGATGCTGCATCCTTTGACTTATTGTCATATGAATCATAAAAAAACTTCCTTCTAAAGAGGAATTGTAATGGCAAACCAAGTTTTAATATAGGGATATTATATCTATAACCAATTATATCAGGTTGTGAGACCCCAAGGATGCACCATCAACCGGGGCATGATAAGTAGATATGGCAGCAACATAAACCTTTAAGGTAGACGCCGCCTTGTTGTCATCTAACAGATGCTGCAAAAAACTCAATACTTTCGGCACCGTACAATGAAATGAAATATGAAGTCCTTGATCCCCACACCAAGAAGAGAAAATCTTCCACCAAGCAGCATAAAGCTGTCGTGTTGAAGGAGCCCTAGTGTCACCAATAGTGTTTGGTACTGCTGGCTCACAATCAGTTAACTTAGAAGTGGACCCACTGCCCAAACCCAAAGCTGAAGATGAGCTCGATCTGGGCGCTAAACACGGCCGTTCAGCTGAGAAAGCAGGTTCCGTCTAATGGAAAGCTGCCACAATTTTCCCTGTAACAGACTCAAGAGAAGAGGAAACCATGGTCTGGCTGGCCAATGAGGTACCACTAAAACCACCCTGTGTTTGGACAGGAATATTCGATGTAGAGTCTCCCATAGAAGTAGAAAAGGAGGGAAATCGTACAATAGGCAGTTCAGCCACTTGTGAGCTAATGCATCCTTTCCCAATGGGCTGGATGTCTTGGTCCTCGCAAACCACCAACGGCAATGCGTGGTTAGCTCAGAGGCAAATAGATTGACCTCTGCCTTGCCGAACTGTTGCCAAATCAGCTGCACCACATCTGGGTGAAGCCTCCATTCGCCCAGAAGCAGTAGATCTCTGGACAGAGCATCTGCCATTTGATTGTCCGATCCTGGGAAATACACTGCCTTTAATGAAGCCAGTCGACCCTGAGACCATCTGAGGATCTTGCATGTTAGCTGTAATGATGCAAGAGACCTGGTACCACCCTGGTGATTCAAATGAAAGACTATCAACGTGTTGTCGGACCGGACAAGCACATGACGGCCTAACAGATATGGTAGGAAGTGTTGTAGTGCTAGATACACTGCCTTCAGTTCTATAACGTTGATATGTTCTAAGGCCTCCTTTGCTGACCAGTGACCACCAATTCCCCTCTGGTTCCATGTTGCCCCCCATCATGTTTGCGAAGCATCGGTTGTGATCACTTCTTGACAAGAAGGCACCACCCCTAGTGGCACTTCAGCCCTCAGAAATTTTACCCGTTTTCAGGGTTTCAGTGCTCGGTCACAAGCAGGAGAGGCAACAATCATGTGATAACGATGTCTCGTTGAGTTTATCCCTTGGCTGTTGCTCCACCTCTAAAGGGGCCTGAGGTGTAGCAACCCTAAGGGACTCACAGATGCGGCAGCAGCCAACATCCCTATTAGTTGTAGAAGGACACCATAAGGTATCCTTGCTCCCAGGCGGAAATTAGTCAGTAAATGAAAAATACTGTCTGTCCGATTGTGAGACAGTGTAGCAGACATTGTGACAGAATTGAGCATTATTCCTATGAATGTTATGGTCTGCTCTGGAACTAAATGACTTTTTTTGTCATTCATAGTAAGGCCCAGCTTCTGTATTCTGTAGAGCATGCACTCTTGTTGGGGCACAGAGAAGCCAATAAATAGGGCAGAATCCTCATGCCCTTGGACCAAAGAGAAGACAGGCATCTCGTAAAAACACGAGGAGCCAGAGATAGCCCGAATGGCAGGACTCTGAACTGATAGACCTGACCCTGAAAGCTGAATCTTAGGAACTTCTTAGGAACATGGGAGTAAGCATCCCTCAAGTCTACACTCACAAACCAGTCTCCTTTCATCACAGATCGAAGAACGTTGACTGTGCACAACATTCGAAAGGGAAGACACTTTAGGAACACATTGAGGCGTCGCAGATACAAAACTGGACGAAAACCGCCATCCTTTTTTGAGGAAGTAAGTTGAATAAAAATGGTCTCTCTGTCTGAGAAGGGGCACTTTCTTTATAGCTCCTTTCAACAACCGCGAACAAATTTCAATGGAAAGGGCCATTAAACGGGTTGAATCTTTGACTACTGTTGGAAGAATTCCTGAAAACCTTGGAGGGTGGCGTCGGAACTGCAGACTGTATCCCTTGTTCAGAGTCATCAGAACCCAGGGGTCAGATGTTGAATTTTCCCAGTAATGAAGGTGTTGTGCAGTGAAACAGCCAACTGCCAGCCCAGGAACTTCAGGGTTTAGGGTTGCTGCCCTTTGGACATATGGGGGGGTTGCAGACGTGGCCCTCCTTGGTGGTGGGGAAAAGGGCGGCGTGACTGAGTCTCTTCAGCAACTCTATGTCGCTGTGGCGTTTGAAGTTGCAGACCACTGTGGTGACGCAACCACTGCTCGGAGCTTGAGTAGCGTGGGTAAGCTGGTGTCAATGGCATCCTAAAAGAAGGAGACCGTGGGGCCTGAGTTAACTGTCATGTGGCCTCTGATAACTTCATTCTCTTTTCTAATAGTTCGGAAATGTTGGGGCCAAAGAGATGTCCCGGTACAATTGATAGTTCCCTCAATGTCTTCATACAAACGGTCTTCGATAGCGAATTTTCTGTCCTCTGTAAAGATTTCTTCTTGGTCGGCGGAGCACCAGCAGCCGCTGATGTGCGATGTTTTTGAGCCTGTCGTGGCGCTAAATATGGTTGTGTGAGGCTAGCAGAGGAGTTAGGATCTAGCTCTGCAAGACGCAGCTGTCTTTCTGACAGCGGCAGCATGGCACAATACAAACACGGATCAATCAACGCTTATTTCGCGATAGACAGTGTTGACTGTGATACCGGCTGCTCAATGCAGCGTGCCCAACGATAGTCGCATCACAGATCACATTTCACTTATCCAGTGAGGAGAGTGAGTCGAGCTGACTGACAAGAAGAGAGGGGTGAGACAAACAAGACTATGGCGGATAATTTAGTTTTGAAACAAAGTGCAAAAGCACATGACATGGATTTTGAAAAGCCTGTTGGTTATTTTGGAAGTTTTTTTTATACATTCGTTTCTTATTTAATTGGTTCCACATTATTCCACATGATTTTTACTTTATTTAAACTTTGTGTTATTTATTTATTTTATTTGACATCAAGGTGTATGCCGTGCCTCCAAGCTTTCTTACTCGTTTTGCTAATAAATGTTCTACGTTTCTTATTTATTTGATTATATATTATACATGTTTACTTAGCCTATCTCCAGTTTTGTATACCTATTTAAACTTTATGCAAGTTATTTGTTATTTTATATTAGGCATAGCCTGCCCTATAGCATAGTGTATTTGTTTTGTTAAAAGTTCTATGTTTTATATATAGGATAAAGTGAGTTTGACGTTGTATTTTGTTGTTGCATTAAAGCAATTGACGCCGAACTGCCGCTAATTCAAAAGTGAGAGTAAAATGCGCACAGCGCTTTTAAGCTATTTCATAGTGAAGGAAAGCTAGGAAAAAAGAGCGGGAAGGAAAAGCCCCCCCCCATGGGTGATACCGGATACCTGGGGTTGACACGTCGATAACCGTGGGAAATTCCTCACATCACAACCCTTAAGGTAAATTGACATGACACGCGTGTGCATTTTGTGCATCTGCATTAAAATAGTCGTATTTGAAAAAAAAGCGGTACGGAGCAAGTGGTATCGCGATGCACTGTTTCTAACATATTTGCATCAGTAAACATACATTTATTTATATATATTTACTAGTGGATGCGCTATACTTTTATTTAGAAAGTGTCCAATAATCTGTGACCAATATTTTATATGTAGATTGATTTCTCCTCTCTAAACAGTTTCTCAAGCATGTTCTCTCATCACCACTGCTGCTACGTGAATGACATATCACATGACTATAGAGACCGAGGCGTGTCCAGAGAGTCTCACAGAATATAGATTAACAATTTTACACTGCATTGAATCCATTGGGTTGAATTGAACGAAAAATTGATTTGCACTTTGCTAGGTGAGGGAGGTAAATGCTGTGGGATTGCATTGGTAGCTGCTTCATATGTATCTTTAATGTTTTGTATCGTTGGCTATGCATCGAGATGCATATGAAGCAAAATATGAAGATATGTACATTTTTCAGTGTTTGATAAGTGTATATACAGTGGGGCAAAAAAGTATTTAGTCAGCCACCAATGTGCAAGTTCTCCCACTTAAAAAAAGATGAGAGAGGCCTGTAATTTTCATCATAGGAATACATCAACTATGAGAGACAAAATGAGAAAAAATCCAGAACATCACATTGTAGGATTTTTAAAGAATTTATTTGCCAAATATGGTGGAAAATAAGTATTTGGTCACCTACAAACAAGAAAGATTTCTGTCTCTCACAGACCTGTAACAACTTCTTTAAGAGGCTCCTCTGTCCTCCAATGGTTACCTGTATTAATGGCATCTGTTTGAATCGTTATCAGTATAAAAGACACCTGTACACAACCTCAAACAGTCACACTCCAAACTCCACCATGGCCAAGACCAAAGAGCTGTCAAAGGACACCAGAATCAAAATTGTAGACGTGCACCAGGCTAGGAAGACAGAATCTGCAATAGGTAAGCAGCTTGGTGTTAAGAAATCAACTGTGGGAGCAATTATTAGGAAATGAAAAACAAGAAAAAAAAATACAAGACATACAAGACCACTGATAATCTCCTCGATCTGGGGCTCCACGCAAGATCCACCCCGTGGGGTCAAAATGATCACAAGAACTGTGAGCAAAAATCCCAGAAACACACGGGGGGACCTAGTGAACGACCTGCAGAGAGCTGGGACCAAAGTAACAAAGGCTACCAGCAGTAACACACTGCGCCGCCAGGGACAAAAAATCCTGCATTGCCAGACGTGTCCCCCTGCTTAAGCCAGTACATGTCCAGGCACATCTGAAGTTTGCTAGAGAGCATTTGGATGACCAGAAGAGGATTGGGAGAATGTCATAAGGTCAGATGAAACCAAAATAGAACTTTTTGGTAAAAACTAAACTTGTCGTGTTTGGAGGAGAAAGAATGATGAGTTGCATCCAAAGAACACCATACCTACTGGGAAGCATGGGGGTGGAAACATCATGATTTGAGGCTGTTTTTCTGCAAAGGGACCAGGCGACCGATCCGTTTTAAACGAAAGAATGATGGGGCCATGTCCTGAAAAAAAAAAACTCCTTCAATCAGCAAGGGCATTGAAGATGAAACGTGTCTGGGTCTTTCAGCATGACAATGTTCCCAAACACACCGCCCGGGCAACGATGGAGTGGCTTCGTAAGAAGCATTTCATGGTCCTGGAGTGGCCTAGCCAGTCTCAGATCTCAACCCCATAGAAAATCTTTGGAGGGAGTTGAAAATCCGTGTTGCCAAGCGGGGGGGACAGCCCAAAACATTACTGCTCTAGAGGAGACTGCATGAAGGAATGGGCCAAAATACCAGCAACAATATGTGAAAACCTTGTGAAGACTTACAGAAAAAACATTTGACCTCTGTCATTGCCAAAAAAGGGTACATAACAAAGTATTGAGAAGAAACTTTGTTATTGACCAAATACTTATTTTACAACATAATTTGCAAATAAATTCTTTAAAAAAATCCTACAATGTGATTTTCTGAAAATTTTTTTCTCATTTTGTCTCTCATAATTGAGGTATACCTATGATGAAAATTACAGGCCTCTCTCATCTTTTAAGTGGGAGAACTTGCACAATTGGTGGCTGACTAAATACTTTTTTACCCACGGATATGGAACAAAATTATAAATGAAACACTTTTGTTTTTGCCCCCATTTTTCTGAACGCAAAGATCTAAGACTTTTTCTATGTACACAAAAAGCCTATTTCTCTCAAATATTGTTCACAAAATCTGTCTAAATCTGTGTTAGTGAGCACTTCTCCTTTGCGAGATAATCCATCCACCTCACAGGTAAGGCATATCAAGATGCTGATTAGACAGAATGATAATTGCATAGGTGTGCCTTAGGCTGGCCACAACAAAAAGCCACTCTAAAATGTGCAGTTTTACTGTATCGGGGGGTCAGGGGGGGGGGTCCGAAAACCAGTCAGTATCTGGTGTGGCCACCATTTGCCTCACACAGTGCAACGCATCTCTTTCGCATAGAGTTGATCAGGTTGTTGTTTGTGGCCTGTGGAATGTTGGTCCACTCTTCTTCAATGGCTGTGTGAAGTTGCTGGCTATTGGCAGGAACTGGAACATGATGTCGTATACGCCGATCCAGAGCATCACAAACATGCTCAATGGATGACATGTCCAGTGAGTATGCTGGCCATACAAGAACTGGAATGTTTTCAGCTTCCAGGAATTGTGTACAGATCCTTGCAACATGTGGCCGTGCATTATCATGCTGCAACATTAGGTGATGGTCGTGGATGAATGGCACGACAATGGGCCTTAGGATCTCGTCACGGTATCTCTGTGCATTTCAAATGCCATCAATAAAATGCACATGTGATCGTTGTCCATAACATACGCCTGCCCATACCAGAACCCCACCGCCACCATGGGCCACGATCCACAACGACGAAGGACGACGAGCATGCAGATGAGATTCCCTGAGACGGTTTCTGACAGTTTGTGCAGAAATTCTTTGGTTAGGCAAACAGATTGTTGCAGCAGCTGTCCGGGTGGATGGTCTCAGACGATCTTGGAGGTGAAGATGCTGGATGTGGAGGTCCTGGGCTGGTGTGGTTACACGTGGTCTACGGTTGTGAGGCCGGTTGGATGTTCTGCCAAATTGTCTGAAACGCCTTTGGAGACGGCTTATGGTAGAGATATGAACATTCAATTCACGGGCAACAGTTCTGGTGGACATTCCTGCAGTCAGCAGGCCAATTGCACGCTCCCTCAAAACTTGCGACATCGGTGGCATTGTGCTGTGTGATAAAACTACACATTTTATTGTGGCCAGCCTAAGGCACAACAGTGCAATAATCATGCTGTCTAATCAGAATCTTGATATTCCACACCTGTTAGGTGGATGGATTATATCTGCAAAGGAGAAGTGCTCACTAACAAATTTAGACAGATGTGTGAAAAATATTTGAGAGAAATAGGCCTTTTGTGTACACAGAAAAAGTCCTAGATCTTTGAGTTCAGCTCATGAAAAATGGGGGCAAAAACAAAAGTGTTGCGTTTTTAATTTAGTTCAGTGTATTTATATATTATTATCTATCTATATTAGATTATATATATATATATATATTAGATGTGTGTCTGAACCCAACAAAACATTGGTAATTGAATGGATTTTGATGTCTATGCAAATTAAAAGCAATGATTAGCTGTCAAATCTCCTATGCTTAACTTTCAATTTAAATAAAATCAGTCAAATTAATCACTTTTGAGAAAGTGCATATAAAATAGTCATTAAGCGCAAAAAATGCTTTGGCAATTTTCAGTGTTTCCAAGTAATTCTGTGTAGGAGGAACAGTGTCATTTAAATTGGCCAACAGGAAATGCCATGCTGCAGATAGGTCATCCCTAAGGCCTCGGGCTTCTTTTTCCTTCTGTTTATGTGAGGCTGGGCAGCAGCACATACTGTTCAAATTTTCACAAAGCCACCCATTCATCTGTCATTAGCATAGATTCTCTAACACCTCTACAGGCCTCTCTCCCTCACACAGACACATGATGTGAACCACAGGTCGTAGTTTTAATAGTCACAAACATTTTATGTAAGTGGTATTTCAAACCTTGAAGTGTACAACATTGTGCCAAAACAGGACAGCTGAGTTTATTTTTATATTTAATGCCACCCTGCACACTGTTAACCCTCTTAAATGGCTTTAAAATCTCTTCTTCCATCAACAGCTTACATATTTAACCCTCTCCAGCTCACAGAAGAAGCAAAGTGACTTCTGGATCTTAGTAAACTTTTGTTGGCTGATCTGCTTCAAATCCCTGTGTCTCCATACTGCAGGGTTCCCACAGTAATGGCAAATCTGGGGAATTTCCAGGGCCGAAAATCTTTAAATATACCTTTTGAATATATGAATCTACCTTTTTATTGTCCTTATAAGGGATAGAGAACCCAAAAATGATCTATGACTTGCTTTCTTCTGTGGACCTCAAAAGATGTCTTCTTTTCCCCACAAATTGAAAAGTCGGTGGCTTCAAATATTGTTTTGACCCATATGAAAAAAACAAGTTACAGCATATTTTATGTACAGCAGAAGAAAATAAGTTATACAGGTTTGAAACCGCATGAGGGCGAATTAATGATTTTCAATGTTTGGGTGAACAATTATTTTTCTAGGGAAATGAATGTCAAAAGGTGTCAAAGGCAACCTCTAAGCCTGTCTCTGATTCCTTTATGTCAGCTGCTCGTGTTCAGACTTGTTGGCTCTCTGTGCATAGTGTGTGATGAAATGCTCTGAAAGACGAGGTTGTAATCTGGGGCTATAATCTACTTTACCAATACCATTGGCATCTATTCCAAATGTCCTTTCTATTGAATTTGCTTCACTGTAGCAGCTCATAAATTTATTAATTCAATGCTAATGTATGTATAGTCACAATTGGATGTCTTCTTTTTTTTTGGTTGAATTGAAATGTTATTCACCCCAAACTCTTTGAATTTTCCACTATCCATTGCTCTAAGATGGTTTTCTGAGCATGGCTGCCAATATTTGGTCCACAGGGATGAGGCCCCAGACATCCTAATGATCCTATTGGAGTCTATTTATAAAGAGGGTTTGTGTAGTGACACAATGCTATATGCCAGTAAGTACTCTATGTTCCACATTCAGTTTTTATTATTTTATTTTATTTCCCCCCTTCAGGCTAATCAAGAGCTGATGTGCCAATACATGGACTGTGAGTTACCTAAGTCTGCAAAACCCTAAAACATTTTTTCATGATGCTGCAAATCCAATTTTAGCTCCATATCTCTTTCTTCTTTCCCTCTGTGCCCAAGTCGTTTATGAGCATTACAGCCTGATCTCTCTGTGATATCTTTTCATGTCTTGTATTCCTCGTCCACCTGACAGACTCTATCGAAAGCATCACGCTCACCACAGAAGCGTTTCACATACCTGTGTTGGCATTTCTCTGGGGACTCCTCATACCCTTGGTGACTCATTTGGATCACAAGTTTTCATACCTAAAGATAATCTCCCATAATACTCAGTTGCTGGTGTCATACTCTATTACAAATATGTGCTGAGGTCAAGTCTGAATCGGGCTTTGGCTGGAATGAGTCCGGTGGAGTCATTACCCCAGGAAATCCTGTGTCTGTGTCCATCAAAGTTTGCATGCATTTGTCCAACTACACAGATCGCACATGTAGCACTACTAATAGTGTTACTCTAACTGTCCCCCCCCCCCCCCCCCCTTTCATTGGTCTCTTTTTAAAGACGACAATCTGCGGATTATTGCAGAAGTGAAATCATTTCAAAAAATGAAAGCATAAAAAAAGTTATAGAAGTTTACATTTACTGTAAAAAAATGTACTGTAATATTTTATATAAAATAAATATTTTACAAAATAGTTTTTAATCCAAAATTGCTATAAAATTAAAGCCATATGTCTAAAGTTGTGTTCCAAATTTGAAGTTGATAAAAAAAAAATTGAGGTTCCTGTGCAATTTTGTTTAGGCGTTATACCACAAAAAGCCACCGGGTGCCATCCTTTTGGTATGCATTTTTATGTCCAAATGTATCAATTTCTCTTCAGGTATTTGATTGGTAGTGCATGGGTACACCAAAAACACACCCATTACTCATTAAGAGAATAGGGACAAACCTTTTAGACCATGCGCCAGGCGCGCAGACCATTTTTCCCGTCCTTAAACTAGCAAAAGTGGATTCAGACACGCCTTAAGTGCAATTGCGCCGTGCGCTTTAGACCATGAGCTTAGATCGTTAAAATAGGGCCCTTTTATCTTTTTTTATAATCGTTATGATTTTATTTATTTTTTTATTTATTCATTATTAATAATTTTACAGGACACCTAAATTATTTGTCATGGACCAGCAATTTACCATACCATCTTTGATGTGTGAGTAAGTGGAAGCATGTGCCCAAATGGTTAAAACACATTAGAGGGCATTTTGGCTAATGTAAGATATTTTTGTAGGTGTTTGTCTACCTGGAGCTTAGTAGCTAGCGTTGTGTTCAAGTTCAAGAGTTTATCATCATATACGTTTAAATGGTCTGTTACAACATACAATAAAATTCTTATTCTGCAAAATCCTCCAGTAACCACTAACATAAATTATTGGACATTTATAAACATACAAGTATTGTACAAACATAAAGTGCAATATAAATATAAGATATACATATGCAAAGTCCTGCTACGTGAACTTGAATAGTCCATTTTTTTTAATTTCACATTTGGAATAAAAAATAAATGTAGTAATCTGAAATATTATATGTATTATGACTGTGTGTAAGATGTCTACACCTCTCCTTATCCCGGGAACAATTTGGGTCTGCAGAAAAGGGGAAATGCAGTGGATAAGTATCATTCACAAGCCTAATGACCTGCCGGTAAAGCCTAAAAAAAAAAAAGGCAAATTATGCTTAGTCCATGCTTAATCCAATTTGCATGTTAGCAAAACATCAAGGTAATGGGTTGGATATCCAGGGAAAAGTCCAAAAGTCACTTTGGATAGAATGTCTGCCAAATGCAGAAATGAATATGCATGTAAAATATTTTGTTTGCATTTTAGAAGTAAAGCCTACAAACATGGAACCTTCAAGCAAATTACGTAAAACTGAAAATCAATCATTTTCGAAAGGTTCTCAAGACATTTTAACAGTGTTTAAGCTTATCTTTAAACAATATAGAGATATTTGTACTTCTCTTTCCCCCCTTGCTTTGTGTAAGATGCCAGGCACACTTGGCTGTTGTTACTAGTTCAGTAATGGGGTCAATCCTTATCACCAAATTAATGTTAAGGCAACAGTGACAGAATTATTTCATGCTGTGGTGCTCTTGGCTCAACATTAGCAGCTGCACTTTTTTTTGTGTGTGTGGTATTTTTATTTTATTTTTTTTGTAAGAGACTACACTCTAAAAAATGCTGGGTTAAAAAGGGACAAACCCAGCTATTGGGTTGTTTTGACCCAGCGGTTAGGTTGTTTTGAACCCAACCGCTGGGTCAAAACAACCCAATAGCTGGGTTTGTCCCTTTTTAACCCAGTGCTGGGTTATATTTAACCCAGCATTTTTTTAGAATGTAGAACATTATGGACACACAGAAATGTTTAGCCCCCAGACTAAGTTCGTAGTTATTTTTATGATGTGATCTTAGGTCATGAGTGCAACTTTCTTGTGTGTTTTAGTCTACACAAAATGGCATCAGTTTGAAGTCATTAGGTGTTAGGTCTAATCCATTGGTCTTAGGGCATGTGGGGTTTTTATCACAGAACAGAGGCCAAGATCCCTACTACAATAAGTGGGGCTTGAAGTTACAGAAGACTGAGTGATGATAATCTGTTCATGTGAATTTAAGTGGATGCAGATAACAGCACAACTCTCTGGCTTGTAGGCAAAGATATCCGTGCACAAATTACTTATTAGAGCACTCGCTTAGCTTAAGCTTAACACTTGATGCTGATAATGTGACAGAGGAAATGGCTAAAGGAATCAGTAAGAGGTGATCGTTTTTTCAAGCTGTTCACATTTAATTATAATAAACCATCCCATGGTGCAGTTTAAGTTTTAAGTTTAATACTATGAATTTAGGTTGTCCCGTAAAAATGTTTCTCATTGGGTAAGCATAGTTTTGTTTGTGGTCTTCTTTTTATTTATTTATTTATTTATTTTTAAGTGATCATGGCCTCATTTACTGTTGATGATGTCTTGAACATGGTCTTCTGGATTCTGGGAATAATTTAGATTACTCGTTTTGGCAACCTGCTCTGTGCGTGCTTTCTATTGATGCAGATCAGAAAAGAGAGAGTGTTTTTCTAGTTTGCCCTTATAAGGCTGTACATGATCTGTCTTTAGATGTGCTGCAATCAGGTAACCGAAAGCGCAATCTGACCTATATTAAATGTCAAACCTATAAACTTTTGTTGTGGCACTGCTAAAAGGGACCCTTATCCAGTCTTCACAGGCACATTAAACTGTCCTCAGGGACTATCCCCTGTCATTTTAGTGATTGTGTACCAATGTGCAGTTCTTATGTCCATATGGGCATGGAGCAGGAGTTTTTGTTAACTGCAGTTAGGATGGCATGTGTGAACATGACAAACAGAGCATTTCTGTATAGCCATTGTTTTGACCTGCAAGTGTTAACCATTTCCCTGCTCTAGGGTGGAAGCTTTTTCAGATGTTAGGCATTAGTTTACAGTCCCATTCATGTTAAAACAGAACATTCAAGAATACAAAGAGTCTCTTGCAGTGTTGTGTCTTTCTCGCTTTAAGCAATATGCTGTTTGGTTGCCTACATCACTATCTATTCTTAATTTCTTAGAACAGTATTAGGAACTCACAGCATATCAGCTTTCAGAGGAACAGGCCCTGAGAAATAGGGGTTAACTGAGGTAGAAGTTTATTTCCATAGTCTTGCCAGGCTGCCACTGAGAATAACACTGATGTGTTTGGCAAGAAATGCTGTAGTGGTTAGCTTCATTCAAATGTCAAGCCAGCAGTAACCTGTAGAGATCATTTGTTATGCTATATTCACATTTTGAGTTCTGTGTTCATGTTCTAACAAATGAAAAAGTTCTCAGCCTGATTTAAAAAGATAATTGGTAATGCAAAACTTGAATGCCAAAGAAGGCCTTTCAGTAGAAGTTAATGTAGTCCATAATATGATGTAGTTACATGAAGCACTAGGTGTTTGATTGTTTTCCTCTGATTGATCAGCGATTATGAACTACATAACTATTGAGATCTGTCTGTTCTGCTCAACACAAGACTGATTCATGAAGTTGTCATTGTAGACCCTGTGGTGGTTAATCAGTTTATGTCATAGTCTTTGTAAATGTCTGATCCAGCTGATCTAAATTAGTAGTACTGTGTTTTCAGACGGTTGTGTTTTCAGAGTGATGTCTGTTACCCTTCCTTTGTGTCACTCTTCCCACGTTTCAGTTTTCTGCCCATAATGGATTCCTGTATTGGAGCCCTCATGCAATGGGCTTGACTTCTGAAGCGCCCTTTGTCACAGTACTGCAGGACTGCAGCCTGACTAATAAAACATATCTGGAATTCTTCCCATGGTGCTGATCTCATAGCTTTTACACATACTCTTTCGACAGGCTTACAATTGCTTAAATCAGATGTGATCACTAACACAGTTAGTACTCTGATATGTTGTGCAGTATGGGTATTACTGTTTATCCTAACACTTCCTTTTAAACGGTGTTCTTGAACTGATTCTGTGGTGTGAATGTCAGTTATACCGAATCACTTATTTTTGTCAAATCTTAGATGCATAGCAAATATCTTGTCTTGAGTTGGAGCAGTGAATGCAGAAACGGAGGCAGAGGCCATGTGTGAATAATCTCATTCAGTGTGACATGAAGAATGTGCCAAGTCACAGTTTCTCTCAAGGATTCTGTGTCCCCTCTGTCATATTTGGTTTTGCCACTCGCTTACCCTCAGATGAACCTAGAGCGATCCTTTCCTTCAAAGGTTTGAACCAATACTGTATAAATTATTAAACTGTGCCATTGCCTTGTTTTCTTTCTGTAGACAGTAATTAATAATGACATGATGATAATAATGACATTTTAATGATGTTAAATTATTAAATAATATTCAATTTTTAATAATGACCTTTTTTTTTTCTTGAGTAAGAATCAATGTGTAATCAGTTGTCTAAAATGCAAGAAGTCCCTAAAAAAAACTGTGTTTTGAGGCTTTGAGTGTTTTGAGGTTTTGAGTGTTTTGAGGCTTCACATAGTTCTGCTTTATGATGTGATTTAACAGTAGCTATTGTTGTATGACTGGGCTTGATAGGTTACAGTATATGAGGTTAGGAAAAGCAGCAATAGCAGAGCTGTCTAACATAATTTGTGTGCTTTGCGTTACTGTTTATGTAGGATATGAAGTGCACATGACTTGCTTGTGTAACAAATGAGTTTGGAGAAAAGATCTCGGTTCACTTTAATGTGTTAGTTTGTTTGCTCTAGTCTCTGTTGGTTTACCCTTCACATAAGGGCATCAGAGGAATTTAAAGATCCTTTGGTGGTTACATGTTTGTGTGTGATATCCTACTTTTAGAATATCCCTGTTTTGTTTTCTATCTCACTTTCATAATCTCTTGCCCACATGCCTTCACTTCTTTTCTTTGCTTCATTCTTCTCTCATGAACACAACTGTGGGTATCTAGGGGAACGTTCAGCCCCAGTGATGTACGGTTTTAGACTGAAAAGACCGGTTTATGGTACCACATTTGCTGACAGTAAAATTCTTGGCAGATCTATTAGCCTGTATAATAAGAGGTTGAATATAATTTATTGAAAAGCTATATGCTTGCATGCAAAGAATGTGTTAAGTATATATTTGTCTAAGTGAGATGTTGAGGGAATTGTTTTAAATGTGTGTGCCACACTCTCTCTCCATGAAACTATACTTCCTTACCTGTGTGCTTGTGTGTGTGTGGCATATGACATCCTGGCTGCTTGTTGTGACATCCTTCCAAGCAGCAGCAAGACAACATTTTCATGTGTTCGTCATGAATGTTATTTGCGAATGTATAGTTTGTGTGAGCAAATGTGTTTTTGGCCATCATAATGTCTGTGTTCCTTTGACACAACTTTGTGTGTGTGTGTGTGTGTGTGTGGTGGTGTGTGTGTGTGTGTGTGTGTGTGTGTGTGTGTGTGTGTGTGTGTGTGTGTGACATTATCAGTAGCACTCAGAATGCTTTGTGGACACCGTCATTCTCCCCTGCTGTCATGGACTTTACCACTGAGCTCAGATGCCTGGCTGAAAACACACACACACACACACACACACACACCACACACACCCCCCCACCCTCCCTCTTGTCTGTCTGTACCCCTTTATTTGCAATCTCTATATTTCACTCGGTCTCCTTTGCGTATTTGAATGCACACACACGCATATACACATACACAGGGATAGTAACTACAACAGAACACATCATAATATAGTGAAAGACTTTTGGTCTTTTCGTTGTCAAAACAGATCACCAAAACAAATCATTATTAGAAACCCATGTATTTGCTAAAAGCCAGAAGCTTCTCATTTGACGTGCTTCATGACGTAACATCAAGGGATCCAGTGGCCAATGATATTCAATTCTCGTGGGACATTAACTTGGGTACATAATGTACAAATATTCACTGTTCATGACCAGTCTGGTTTTGTAAATCAAGATGATCTCGGTGTTCTTTTGAAATCATTATTCATGCCAGATATTGTGGGATAAACATCTGCCAAGTTGAGAAAGCTTTAAAAGTTTAGTAATGCGTATTAATATTAACATATGAATTTAACACAAATTAGAGCCTTAATACCTTTATGTGTGCAAGACACTGTTAGCTGAGTCTTCTTATGTGTGTGCTGCAACCAGATTTCATAATCGGTTACGATTTTAAAACTCCTGTAGTGTGAGCCCGGCTTTAGACCTTTTGAACCAGCAGGTTTAAAGTTTAGTTGCATTGCAAACGCTTGTTTTCAAATGATGCTATTCCCAGGCATTGAGGAATGGCTGTTTATTAAGCATCTCTGCAAATTTTTCAAATAAACAGTTGGCAAAAGATGGTGAATCAGTCTGAAAGTATAAGAGAGGCTGTTTGTAGCACACATTGCGTGAGTGTATCAACTTGCATTAGCTATTTGAGAAAGATCATGTGTCTGCCGTGCCAGTTTCTTTCAATTCTCACAGTAGGCACAGGCTAACCAGCTGGACTTGAAAGATCTGAGCATGAATGTGTGTGTGAGCTTTAATGTTGTAATTTACACCACCTTAGTGATGGATGTACTTCCTCTTTCTTTCTATGTTATTTATAATGTACAGAACCAGTCAGAATTTAGATGCATACATGTTTATTAAAGATATCATGATATTAAAGACCTTACATAAATGGATCTTTATTATTAACTGTTTTTTGCATTTGTAGATGTAAATTGTGCCTATGAAGGTCTTTACAAAACAAAAATTTTAATTTCACACACCTTTTTAATGGATTAGTTGTTCCACATAGTGAAAGAAATTAAGGATTTCTCTTGAAGCTGGTTGAGAGAATGTGTAGGCACAGCTTTTTTCTAAAATATATGGAAATAAATAAAATCTGAAATATATTATATCTAAGAGTTTTGGTTTTCTTAGTATTCCCATGCTTCCATTTGTGTTTTTGCAGTTTTGATGTATATGTAGTTGCTCTAAGATGTGAAAAATGGTAAAGAATGAGTAGGTGTGTCTTTTGACTGGTATGGAGTACAACAATTGTAAATGCTTAGAGAAAATAAAACTCTAAAGGTGTGTAATGGTTTTACTTGAATGCGTCATGACTAACCTGTCAGTCAAGTTCTGAACATGTGAAAGGTATTTATATGACAGGAATGACTGTTTACAGGTAGTCAGTGACACCACCCTTCATTTCCTCTGATTCTGAATGATAAGCCAGTTAGAGAATTCCTAAGATCCGATGCCTAATGATGCCTTGTTTTTATCAATGCAAAAGGTTTGCTTGTGTTTACCACCAACACAAATTGTACTGGTAGGATTTAGCTTGCTGAGTGAGTTACACTGAATCAGATACTGTGCCTTAGTCATACTGTGAAGGTCAATCTTTATGTCAGTAGGTATCTTGATATGGTGCGTTTAAGTTCACTTTGAGAATGTGTCACTGCAATAATAACAATCTTTGCCTCCTAGATACAATTACTGATGCCCTTGTCAGTTGACTGATAAATAACCAGTTTCCCCCCTTTCTCCCTCTTATAGAGAAGTTGTATAATTCCCATGGTCCTGAGCTTCGGCGGTCCTTGTTCTCATTAAAGCAACTCTTTCAGGTAAGATCATGAAAAACACTCAACAGGTTTTTAAGAGAGAAAAAGCTATATGTGAGTGAGTTGGATAAGGACGATGAGATGTTACAGACAGGTTCTGAAGCCCCCTGCAATGATCTGAATGACCTACCCCTCCAACCCCTCGGAACCCCGATGATTACCGTTCGATGCAGACAATCACTGGTGTATTTAGAACATTACTGATAAATTCAAACGTGTTTTCGCGCTTTGTCTGACACTGAGCCAGAGACGCACTCAGTGCTTTTCATAGACTATATCACAATAATTCAGTGTTTTAAACCACATAAAATGTATTTTAGGTTTCAGACATTTAAATTCATTACTAGAAATAAAGACATTTGTTAAATGCATGGATTTGTGAGTTCGTTAAATACACTGGTGTCTAAGGAAAGCTGCAATAGCCTAATAATCCTTTTAATTAAAATCTGACAATGTGTTTTATTAACATAAAGGTTGTGTTGTTAAACATAAAGTTCACGCTGTTCTTCTCCTAGTTCAAAGGTGACTTACTTTTATGTATTTTTGGGAGAAATGGGTGAATTCACGTGATGTTAATCCAAAGATCCGATTCTCTGAATGAGCATTATAAAGTTTTGACATTTGACAATCAGAATCCCCTCCAGTCCCCCCCCTGAGAATTATACAAGCCCCCCCGGTTGTGCATTCTGGCGCCGGGACAGCTTACAGATGGTGAGTCAGAACAGAACAAAGGGAAGTATAGTCTGAACTGAATGAGTGACAGACTTTATCTCTTCCAGATAATGTACTGTTATTACATTGGATTCTGAATTTAGTCTAAATTGCGAGGAAAATTAAGCACAAAATTAAATCTTGAGGAAGTGTCTCATAATAGGACACAGCTATACTGATACAATCCATCTTTACACTAATGGTGCACCCATATACACCCATATCGATGCTGACCCCAAACTACTTGAACTGTAGTTCATAAAACTGTATGCAGTTGTACACAGAAGCAGATCTTAATTGTGTTTTATTTTGAACAGGATGATAAGGACTTGGTTCCAGAGTTTGTGATCTCCGAGGGTCTGACGTGTTTCATTAAAGTGGGTGCCGAGGCAGATCATAACTACCAGAACTACATTCTCAGAGGTTTGTGCTCAACATCACGTCTTTACTGAAACATATGCAGAACTACTACAAAATAATTAATGCATGCCTCCATTAAAACGTTTAACTTTGTTAGCAGGGTTATTGATAGTTCTTTCACTAATCATCATTGACATGATGACTTGATGTGTGTGTATATCTATCAGAGTTTCAAAATGCAGTCTAATATGGTGTATTTATTATTCATGAACACCACATATCTTGCATGCAGACCTCAAATAGCACAAAGGATTTTGCACATTTTTGGCTAAGTAGGCCATCTGTAACAGGAAGTTTATACTGGCTGGAATTAGACCAGCAAACAGGAAAGCTTTAAGACAAATCACTAGATCCTTAAGGACATGCCGGCACAGTAAACTCTGCTGTCCTGTTCCCAGCTCTCAGTCAGATCATGCTGTTTGTGGACGGAATGAACGGTGTTGTGAACCACAATGAGACAGTACAGTGGCTGTACACACTGACTGGCAGCCTGGTGAGTGACAGCAACACACACACCACAGCATCTGTAAGCACCGACCACAATATAGTATTAGTACACTGTTCCATCAGTGGCTGTGTATTAATGCACCTTGACATTTGAATACCGCATCATGCCAGCTGATTAAGAGTCAATAGATCCATGTTCAAAAGTTAATTGAATGTGATAACCATTTGGTTCCTGAGGGCTGGATTACATTTACTGTACATTAACTCATTGAGCAAATGCTTGTCTGCTAAATTATCCAAAGCAACTTACAAATGCTTTTTTATAGCTCAAACAGAACAGCATAGTGCTAGACACATCGAAGTCGCTTTGGATTAAAGTGGCTGCCAAATGTGTAAATAAAATAAAAAAGGGAAGAAAAAGAAAAGTAATGCAGTTCAGCAAAACAGTCAGTTCATCTTAAGGCAATGTAAAATTAGAAAAAAAAAGGTTGGCCAGAAAGGTCCAAGCTAGTGCAGAGATGTAGGTGTGAATCTGGAGCAAATTCAAGTATTTTGATCTTTACTCGCAGCCTTCACTTATAATTATTAAAGTTAAATATTACTACTATAGTTTGCCAAATCTACCACAGAAATGTTTATTACTAGTTACTGATATTAAAATGGCCATAATAAACTGGCTGGTGCTGTTGTGCAACCATTTCAAGTTTGGGCCATTGCTCTTGTTGAGTTTGCATCTTTATAAGTTTAAAATATGTATGTATAGTTTTGGAAGTTTCTTATTGCAAAGTTAGTGTGAATCTGTTGACATGAGGTTTGTACACTTTTTACCGTAATGGATTCAGTCATCATTCAGGCATCAGTTTGAGGTCATATCCTTCTGCATGAAATTAAAGAGGAAGTGAAAATGAGAATGGCAGGGTAATCAAGTAACTATCAGAAATAAAACCTGAACCAGACTGTTTCTTACAACAAACACAGAATACTAGTGGTAAATTACTGTATCGTTAGATCGTATGATTACGTTAGAAATATACTCAGCCTCATTGAGGTTTGATCCTGCCATCTTCTGTAAGAGGATGGTAAATGCTGCCTCTTTATAGCCTATTTTTCTCATTCCCTTTCTCTTCAGTCTCGGCTGGTTGTGAAGACGGCTCTGAAGTTGCTGATAGTGTTTGTGGAGTACACGGAGTCCAACAGTCCACTGCTTATTCAAGCTGTCAGCATTGTGGATGGCAAGAGAGGTTAAACACATTTAAACATTCTCTCATAATACTGACACTGAATCCATCATGTGCCGTTCATTCCTTTTTTCTGTCATTATCCTCACAGTAACTTTTTATAGAGATAGAGCTTAAGGTTTATGTTATCTTTTTCAGGTGTAAAGCCTTGGGCGTATCTAACAGAGATCCTGTCAGAGAAGAATGGATCAGACACAGAGCTGCTCATCTACACCATGACCCTCATCAACAAGGTAAACCACAGATTACACACCCAAATCTACAACCGTGATGCACATCAGCACAATGTTGAGCCTAAATGTCCTTGATGTGTAATTTATCCCTCTTGCTTCCCAGACTCTGTCTGCGCTTCCCGATCAGGACTCATTTTATGACATGACCGATTGCTTGGAGCAGCTAGGAATGGAAGGCATCGTCCAGAAACACATGACTAGCAGCGGCACCGAGGGTGACCTTAAACAACAGTTCATCATTTATGAGGTAAACTCCCAGTACACATCAAACACTCCATATCTCCAATATATAGACTTTTTAGTTTGGGGTCAGTAAGATTTTTTTTTTTTAATAAAGAATTGAATTTTTTTATTCAGCAAGGACACATTAAAATGAACAAAAGTGACTGCATTACATTTATATAGATTTCTGTTTAGAATAAATGCTGTTCTTTTGTACTTTCAATGAATCAAAGAATTCTGAAAAAACTATTACCGTTTCCAGCACAACAGTTTTCAGCATTTGATAATAATAATAGTAAATGTCTCTTGAACACCAAAACAGCATATTTTAATGATTTCTGAAGGATTATGTAAAGACGTGGCTGCTAAAATTTCATCTTCAGGAGTAAATTACATTTTTAATCACATTAGAAAATGGTCCTTTTAAATTGTATTAATATTACAGTAATTGTAGTAATTGTCTTTACGGTCCCACTTTATGCAGTATTAACTAAGTGGCCTTAACTACTAATGTACTTACATTTAAATTAATAATTTGATGCAGTGCACATATTGTGTACGTACATGTTTTTACCTTGTACTTATATTTAAAAAAAAATACCTACAGGTAATTACATCTGTAATTAACCTAGCCATACCACCAAACCTGTCCCTAACCTTACCTGTATCCCACCACAACGGTAGGGAGGAGTGGGAAGCAAGAAAAAGCACACCAGGAGTGTCCCTAACCTTACCTGTATCCCACCACAACATCAGCAAAAGTGTTTTGCAGTAGAATATGAACACAATAAGTACATTGTACTTATTTTTTGATGCAGGTACATAGTAGTTAAGGCCACCTAATATAAAGTGGGACCGTCTTTACCATTTGTGTGATCAAATAAGAGCAGCTTTGGTGAGCATAAGTGTCTTCTTTCAAAGTCTTAGTTAAAAATTCTGACTCCAACCTTTTAAATGGTAGTATAACTCTAAAAATACTGAATGATTTCGGTGTTTTGTATATTATGTAGAATGCCCTCAAGAATGAAGATGGTGAGATCGATGAAGGGGCACCAAATGTCCGTAAAGACCGAAGGAAACTGACACCCAGCGAGCAGGAGGGCAGGAGGAGCCGACGGTCATCTTCTCACAATCTTACAGATAGTTCCTTTCGACCAGCTTCCCCAACTGTATCAGTCTCGTCTAACAGCCCTACCCCAGGTATCTTCAATGCAGTCTCTCTCCGTCCCTGTTCTTGTACCTTGTGCTGTCCTCTGAAGGGCCTGTCTCACACATCCAGCATCTGCACATTGTCATTTCAGACCTAATGTTAAAAGACTATAGCATTCATTCACACTTCACTTGCACCTTTTGTGTTTCAGAGGTGATGCGAACAGCCTCCCCTCAGCTGTCAGATTCCTCTTATTCTCCTGTTCCTGGCAGTCCTGTGTTGACCAGTCCCTCCTCTATGACCCCTGGCTCTCCTACTCCTCCTGTCACTCCGGCGACTAATGGAGCAGAGTCTACAGCTACAGCTGAGCAGGAACACAACTTGTGAGTATTAACAGTGCAAATATGTTTTGTATTACTAAGCTTTTCAATAATCTAACAGCAAGGATGCATTGAAGGACTTTCATACAGCAATGTGATGTTTCTCCACTGTGTGGCAGCGTAAACTAAGCAGACCTTTCAGTCGTGACACTGTAGGAAAGAAAAGGTTTAATAAAGGATGATTTGTAGCCTTCACAGATGTGAATCCATTCTGAGATAGATTATTCAAGTAAGGAAAATTTGTGTCTCAAGTTTTCAGCCAACAATAACATTCATTCATTTGTTCATTCATTCATTGGTTCATCATATGGATTCAATTCATGTTTGGATTGTATGGATTATTAAGGTAACAGCTTTTCTGTTTTGTGTAATGCACAATAATTAATTTTAAAACATATCCACGGCAGTCCCTTTCATTTTTTCCCCCAGTTTTAGATTTAGCAAATTTAGTACTTCAACTTAGTTGACAAAGCAACATTTCTATTTATTAATTTATTGATTTATTTAAAATGATTGAACATGACACAGACACCAGTATGGATTAATTTTTGTTTTTGTTTTTATTTATATAAAATTAATGAAAATGACACCCACACCAGTATGGATTTTATTATTATTTATTTTAAATTCATTAATTAATTATATTTATTTAGTTAGTTAGTTAGTTGGCTGGTTCGTTAGGCGTTTTGTTTTTTTTTTTTTTGCCTGACCAAACATTCCTTCCAGATTTGTGTTTGTTGTTTGACTCTATGTATTTTTGTCCTGTGTGGATGAGGGTATGATAAAGACACAATCCTGCACTCTGATGCTGTCTTCTTTATGTAGACACACAGCATTTATTCACACACTGTTGTTGTCATCAGTGCTGTCTTTTAATGAAATGTTTGTCACGTTTGAAATACTATGATTAGCACCTTCCTAATTTACCTACTGTGTCCAGCCTAACTGTGAATCTGCTATATGTTGCACGGTCATTATCAGAGTCTTTACACATGCCAGTGATTGATACATGCAACATTAGTGGTAAAAGTGATGAGTATTAATTTTCCTGTCTGTGTAGGTGAAGTCCTTAGACAGGTGACCTATTACTTTGATTCATGTAGTTAATGCTTATTTTATTTACTATGCTCTGGGTGTCTTATGTAATTACCATGTGGCACCCAAGATGCACCACAAAATTATCTACCATTCTCATTTTTCATAAACCATTTCTAAAAACTTAATTGTGCATAGAAAATATAGGCTACTATTTTGTTATATTGATAATGCAGATCTGCATCACACGTGAGTAAACAGCGTTATGTTCTAGTTACATGTATGGATATAAGCTTGTGAATTTCATTTTACATTTTCAGATTGTCAGGTTTTTCTGGTTTTTGTAGATGGGTATGTGAGAAGTTTTGGTTGGCTGCTTCTCCCAGTTTGCCCAAATCACAATGTGCTATTTCAAATGTTGCCTTTGGCCAAAGTGAAATGTCTTATTGAGTCAACAGTCCTTGCACATATATGTGGAAAGTGAATGTTTTATTTGGGAAGCTTTCCTCTCTGCATAGAGCTACAGGAATGTTTTCTAGGGTTGGCCAGGATGTGTTTGGTCTTAAAGGTCCAGAACTGGGCACAATTGTGATCAGCCTATCAGCTCTCTTGATCTGAGCTTGTGTTTTCCTCTAAATATTTTGCTATTTTTATGTGACATCACAAAGGAACATGACCAGTCATAAGCACAGGCATTAAATCCAATAATACAGCAGTTTATACTTTATTTTTTACAAGATATGATCACTTTAACTGCATATACCTAGTTTTATGCATATGCATACATAGTAGTACATAATTAAATGGCATAATTTATATATAGAATACATAAAGTTAGCATTATTTCTAAAACATCCATGTCGCATAAATGATCTTTAAGGAGAAGTATTTGTAATATTTGGCTAACACTGGTAACCATTCACTTTAGTGTATCCTTAATTATAACAATTTCTGTTCATATGCTGTTTTCCTCCTCTTCTAATTCAGTGCTGCATAATTTCTCAGTGGCTCTGGGTGGTTGGGACTGTTTCTCTGATTCTTGCTGATGTTTTGGTCTTGTCAACATATTAACCCTCTGTTTGTCCATGTAACCACCACCACTGTTCCTCCTCTTTCTCTCTACTTCCGTTTCTTCCCTCCCACAATTCCTTGGTCATTCACTAGGGGGCGCTCTTTTATGAGTCAGTACATAGCTCACATGGGGATTTCTAGACGGAGGTTAAAAAAGGAGAGGTCTATAACAGAGGGAACCTCCAGCATCTCCAGCAGGTCTGTATCACATTTAAATCACTTTCTGCTTTTGAGGACTAATTGTTTGGTATTTGTTGAACTTGTCCTGGCTACTGATCTGATGCCAGTTTAGAGCTCATATTATATTCAAAGTAATCTGGATTTTGGATTGAAGTTGTAGATCAGCAAGCCAGAGTAACTTCAACAATAAATTCATCTCATTTCAAACTTTCCTGAACTAACAATAATTACAACATATAACTCTCATGCACATGTAATAGTTTTTTTCCAGTGTCTTTTTTAATATCTGACATTTGACAAGGTGCATCACAAATATACAACCAATGGCCACATAAAACAAGACCACAGAATCTGAACATAAATCTTACATAATAGCACTCTGAACAAATGGAGATGGGGTTTTTGCAGTGAGTAGTTGGCAGTGGCGGCAGAGGATTATTGTAGCGTGCTAAAGAAGTCCTGAATGCTGCTCTCTCGAGCAGAACTGCAGAAGAAGCCTCTCACAGCTTTCTGCTCACTGCAGCCGTGATGTCAGCTCATCTGTGAAATTATAAATAAAAGTGCTGACTCTAATGAAGCAGCAGGAGGGTTCAAAGTGATCCATCTGAAGAAATATCACGTACAGTATATTAGATTAGCAAACTGCTGTTACAGCTTGCCGGTGCTGATAGTCATTTATTAGTTTATGAAATGATACTGATTTAGTAATAATATGAATTTGAGGCATTCATTACTATGCTACTACTACTACTTATTATTATTATTATTATTATATGTAGAATTGAGGAAATTTATGCTTCAGCAAGGATGCATTAACTTGATCAAAAGTGAAAGGAAAGCCTTAAATTGTTACAAAAATTGTTACAAATTTAAATTAAATCTGTTCTTTTGAACTTTCTATTCATCAGAGAATGCCGAAAATGTATCAACAGTAATAATAATAAGTGTGTATTGGACACCATTTCTGAAGGATCATGTGATGCTGAAGACTGGATTAATGGTAAAAATTCAGTTTTACCATCACGGGAATAATTTACATTTTAAAATGTATTAAAATAGAAAACGGTTATATTGTTAAAATCCACAATGTTACTGTATTTCTGATCAAATAAATGCAGCCTTGTTGGTAAGAGACTTGCTGACCCCTAAACCTTTTAACGGTAGTTTATGTCGAAATTAACCAAGATTAATAAATGCTGTGAAGTTATTCGTTGTTAGTTCATTTTATCGAAAACATTAACATATGTTAACCTTATTTTAAATTGTTTTTCTCAAAGGAGCTGTATTAACATTGTACCTGTAAGGAAAGCAGAATATGAAAATTAGATGAAACAAAGCAATGTGCCTTCAAATGTTGTGTATTTTGGAGTGGATGGAGAGAGACGCACATTTACTGACATGCACATTCTTTTTGTGTTTGTGTATGTGTGGACCTGATTTACATCAAACTGCCCATAGTGTGCTATAGCCTTTAGCGTGCACTAACTAACTGTCTCTCCACAGAGAGTCTTTCACAGCAACAGACTCTCCTCAGGAGATCCCTTCCCAGACGGGAGCAGAGCAGCCCAGCCAAACGGAGGGAAAGCAAGTCTTCAAGTAAGTAAGCAACTGATCCTGTGATACTGAAAAGGCGAGGTGTAGCAATAAGAGAAGGCAGGGCATGGGAATATTTTGGGAAGAACTTGAAGGTCTTGAAGGAGCAAAACAAGGATGAGTTGAATGGCGTGAGCTGTTTTGAACAGTGTGATCAGTGATAATTTATATGGGAATCTACTGTTAACTGTGCAGTTATAGGAAAATAGGTAAGTCTTCCATTTTTGAGGTGTCAAAAAATACTGAATTTACTAAATGTTAAAGTGTTTAGTTAATTGTTCTCAACTTATAACTTTAAAACTATCTGGAATTGCTACACTGAGGAGTATTCCTCTTATCTTCCCTCTAATGCCTAGGATCAGGTGTTTCTTACTTTTATCTTTCTACTTCTACTCAAATATTCTTTGCTTGTATTTTTTGTAACAGATTTGCTTTCTTTAATATGTTCTTTGACTGGTCTATTTTTCTTTCTGTTTTTGCCAATTACCTAATTTACCCATCTTGTTTTCTCTCTGTCTCCTTTTGTGTGTATTCTCTCTCTTTCTCCCCTGCATCTTTCACGCCTCTCTTCTCTTCTCTCATAATATTTGGCACATCTCCTAATCTCTTCCTCCACTGCTGTGGCACCCAACATTCCTGTGCTTTGCTTTTCTCTCTCCTTTTACAGACAGCAGCAGGCAGACAGTGTTTGGTGAGTAGCTGCAGTGTGGCCAAAGAATGTGGCTTTTGGAGGTGCTAGCACTTTAAATCATTCTGATGCTTAGTCATTTTGGCGAGACAAAGTCATAGAGGGAGAATTGGAGGAAATAACTACTGGCTGGAAATTTGAGAATAAATTGAATCGATCCATTATATCTGCCAAAGACTAATCCACACAAAAAAAATTCCAACAAAATTAAGAAGTTTTAGTAGATATATTTAATGTATGTTTAACTTTTTAAACTATTATTTTTTATTTTATATTTTGCTATGCTACTTGGATATTTATGATATCATATATATTAAGCAACGTTCAGAAGTGAGATAATTACTTTTATTGTCATGAATGGACAATAATTCTTTCCTCTGTGGCCTCTTCCCCCTCATTGTCATTCTTTATTCTTTAAAGTTCTTCTTTCATCTCAAGTTGCTACTCAAAGATGCCTTTATCTTCTGCCTTTTTATGGGCTGCAATCATATCCCCATTCATGGAAAAAAAATTGCTATTGTTGAAATTGCCACAAAAAAGAAAATTCACAAAGCAGTTTTTTCAAAGCTTAAAAGCCAAAGTAATACCAGATGTGGTGTAATGTGAACAGGTTTTTCTAAAGGTATTTTCTATACATTTAATGAGCCTTGTGCAGTGTAGTGAACAGGAGTGATATGGGCAACGTGTGTAAATTGAAATGTTTTTCTTCAGTCCAGAGAGTGTGAATAGAGACTTGCCAGTTCTGAGGAATTATGAGTAAGTATACAGCAGCTCTGTTTGGTTACAGGCTCTCTTTCTGCATACATCAGCATGCAGCCAGGTGTTTGGGGACTAACTCAGAAACTGAGGCTGTGTGTGAATATTAACTTTTAGTTTGGCTATTTATTTTTAATTTCATGTAGTATGATCCCGATATTAATGATTCTACATAGGTAGAATTAACACGTATTAATGCAGTGGCGTTGGGTTTAACAATTACATTCTTATCTACTTTACTGCCTTTAAAAAAAAAAATCTTATAAAAGATTTCATCATCAATATGTCATTCATGTGAAGCAGTTTATTCTCGGCACACATGCTTCAGCGTAACACTGAGTTTACCACAGTTCTTCTGGTGGATCACTGGAGTTAATCAAACCTGATCAGCATGGTGGTTATTGAAACAAGTAATCATACAGAAAATTTGGTTTCTACATGTATCTAAGCTTAAAAATAAATAAGATTGGAAATTGTGGGAAATAATTTCTAAGAATTTATATGGTGGTGGTTGTGGTGGTGGGCTTTGTCTGACACAGGGCTGGATTTCTGTGATAGGACGCAAGGGATTGTTTTTAAAATGCATTTATTCCGTATTGCTTACCTGTGCCTTTTTTGTGTGAGTGAACATTTTTGATCGGTTTTCTCTTTGCAATATAACTGCATGGTATCAAACAAGCGTATAATAACTTTTAAAATTATCTTTTTAGTGTACTAAATAGAAGAAAAGTCTGGACAAACAAAATTTTTACTATATGCCATTGTGATTTGAACTAGTTTATGGTTTCACTGTATTCTGCAAGCACTCATTTCAGAGCAGGTCTACTATATATAACTTATCCTCAGAATCAGAACACTTGTCACCCAACCCTCCATTTACAGCCCAGTAAGTGAGTGCTGCTTCTCCGTTGGCTTTATAGAGACAATTTCTTGCGTAGTCTGGCTGCATCCCAGTGGGAGAAGAAAAAGAAGTCATACGGCGCCCATGAAAGACCTTCTCTAAGCGAGAGTGTGGTGTCTACAGACATAGAGGCATCTACTGAAGCCGAGCAGCCAGTCTCCAGCTCAACCACCACAGGTGCTGATATCCTGACCTTCTGTTCTTTACAATGTCACACTGTTGTCCTTTACAATATGCATTGACTTCTTTCTTTTTCAGTCTTCTGCATTCCATCTTTACACTACTCCTTGTCTTTTTGTCTAGTTGTTCTCTTCCTCTGCTTGTCTTTCTATCTATCAAGACTCCAGTCATGATCTGACATCTTAAACTCTGCTTTCCCCTGATCAGTGAAGCTTTAATCCTGAATGCATATGAGTGTGTGAGCGTATTTGTGGTTATTTATTCGTCTGTTAGTATGTGTGAACTGTCATGAATAATTGCGAGCTTGTCTACACTCTGTATGTCAACTTCTTGAGGTTATTGCACATACTGTTAATTGCCAAGTCTGGAATGTGCTCTGATTGTTCTAGAGCAAGTTTGTCACGATTATGTAATATGTCCTGCTGAGATTCATAACTTTCAGCAGCGTTCCAACTGTGATGGTTCTGACTGCTTTTTAGAGCTGCACACTTAATTATTGCTTGTATGCGTGTCATCCGGTTTATGTCAAGCATAGATAGGAAGTTGCCTAACTTGATTAATGTTGTAAGGTTGGGATTAACTTTTTGTGCTCTTCGGAATAGGGGTCTAAAGGACAAGTGCTAATTAAATGTGAGGTGATTGATTGTTATGGAAGCAGAAATGCTAGTTGGACAACTGCATGCATGTATGTACAGTGGGTACGGAAAGTATTCAGACCCCCTTAAATTTTTCACTCTTTGTTATATTGCAGCCATTTGCTAAAATCATTTAAGTTAATTTTTTTTCCTCATTAATGTACACACAGCACCCCATATTGACAGAAAAACACAGAATTGTCGACATTGTGCAAGTTTATTAAAAAAGAAAAACTGAAATATTTCACATGGTCCTAAGTATTCAGACCTTTGCTCAGTATTTAGCAGAAGCACCCTTTTGATCTAATACAGACACGAGTCTTTTTGGGAAAGATGCAACAAATTTTTCACACCTGGATTTGAGCATCCTCTGCCATTCCTTCTTGCAGATCCTCTCCAATTCTGTCAGGTTGGATGGTAAACGTTGGTGGACAGCCATTTTTAGGTTCTCTCCAGAGATGCTCATTGGGTTTAAGTCAGGCTCTGGTGGGCCATTCAAGAACAGTCACAGAGTGGTTGTGAAGCCACTCCTTCATTATTTAGCTGTGTGCTTAGGGTCATTGTAAACCTTCGGCCCAGTCTGAGGTCATGAGCACTCTAGAGAAGGTTTTCGTCCAGGATATCCCAGTACTTGGCCACATTCATCTTTCCCTCAATTGCAACCAATCGTCCTGTCCCTGCAGCTGAAAAACACCCACACAGCATGATGCTGCCACCACCATGATTCACTTTTGGGACTGTATTGGACAGGTGATGAGCAGTGCCTGGTTTTCTCCACACATACCACTTAGAATTAAGGCCAAAAAGTTCTATCTTGGTCTCATCAGACCAGAGAATCTTATTTCTCACCATCTTGGAGTCCTTCAGGTGTTTTTGAGCAAACTCCATGCAGGCTTTCACGTGTCTTGCACTGAGGAGAGGCTTCCGTCGGGCCACTCTGCCATAAAGCCCCGACTGGTGGAGGGCTGCAGTGCTGGTTGACTTTCTACAACTTTCTCCCAGCTCCCGACTGCATCTCTGGAGCTCAGCCAAAGCGATCTTTGGGTTCTTCTTTACCTCTCTCACCAAGGCTCTTCTCCCCCGATAGCTCAGTTTGGCCGGACGGCCAGCTCTAGGAAGGGTTCTGGTCATCCCAAACGTCTTCCATTTAAGGATTATGAATGCCACTGTGGAACCTTAAGTGCAGCAGAAATTTTTTTGTAACCTTGGCCAGATCTGTGCCTTGCCACAATTCTGTCTCTGAGCTCTTCAGGCAGTTCCTTTGACCTCATGATTCTCATTTGCTCTGACATGCACTGTGAGCTGTAAGGTCTTATATAGACAGGTGTGTGGCTTTCCTAATCAAGTCCAATCAGTATAATCAAACACAGCTGGACTCAAATGAAGGATAGAACCATCTCAAGGATGATCAGAAAAAAATGGACAGCACCCGAGTTAAATATACGAGTGTCACAGCAAAAGGTCTGAATACTTAGGACCATGTGATATCAGTTTTTCTTTTTTAATAAATCTGCAAAAAATGTCAACAATTCTGTGTTTTCTGTCAATATTGTGTGCTGTGTGTACATTAATGAGTAAAAAAAAAATAACTTAAATGATTTTAACAAATGGCTGCAATATAACAAAGAGTGAAAAATTTAAGGGGGTCTGAATGCTTTCCGTACCCACTGTACCTGCTAGTCCACATCACTGCTGTATTTAAAGAGCTATATCTCATCAAGAGTAAATTAAATGCACTAATAAACTACAATATGCAGGGAAACTATATTATATTATATTACTATATTATTACTATATTAAATTGATAGTTCACCCAAAACTGAAAATTGTCACTTTTTCATCCTCATGTTGTTTCATACCGGTATAACTTGCTTTAGTCTGTGGGAAAACCAACATTATTGGAAGAATGTCAGGGGGTGACTCATGACTTCAGTGCAGGGACAATCACATAGAGAAAAAATAATAAAATAATAATAATACATTTCAAATTATTTTCTTGAAGACCGACAGAATTTTAATTTGGGGGTCAACTATCTGTGTTGTTTTGTTGTTAACAGAAGCTTTTAATGAAACTATTAATTAATCTTTTTATTTGGGGGGGGGGGGGGAAGGAAAGGAAAAAGGTACGAGGAATAAAGGGTAAAATAAAATCTAAATATTACATGAAAATAATATTTTAATTAAAAATGACAAAAGCACATAACTAGAACTTAATGTTTTAAAATGAAAACAGAAAATATAAAAATAAATGCTAATTCAAAATATTAATAAAAACTATAACAGTATATAAATAATATTAAAACTAATATTAAATTATTTTGAACTTCCTTTGGCGACTCTGTGATCCTTGTTAACAAACCCATTTTCTCAAATCAAAACTGAGTAGATGTGTGAAGTAGATTAGCAGAACAGGACCATATTTTAGATGTTAGTAGTGTGCTTCATGTGGTGTTACACATTCAAAACAGTTATGTGAACTTTTATATGGAATTATGTAAAGTTTTTGTATGGTTTACAAAAACTGCTAGATGTTTCTATGTGAATTTTTCTCTCTTTTTTTCAGTGTTTTCCAATGTGTGTATGTGTGTGTCTTGCAGGATCTATTAGTGGTCAGGAATCTGAAGAGGTAAACTTGACCAGGCACACCCTGGAGCAGCCAGAGGACACAACAACAGCCCACAATGAAGCAGGTAAGAAATTCCATTCCTACCACAACCCTCTGTCTCTGTCATTCTCTATGTCATTCATACTGCTGCTCTGTCTGCCTAAGACATGAGCAAACAGTGTCTTCCACATCCCTAATTCAAAGCTAACCCAGCCTTCACTCTTAAACAAGAGTTCAGTTGTATTTCTGTTGTTCAGTTGTATTCATTGGCTTTTTGAGACATTTCGTTTAAAATTAATTTAAGAAGCAACTTGTTTCTTTAACTAAGCATCTGTTGACAAGTAGGTTTCGTAACCTGGTTTCTGCCCATTGAAAATCTCTTGACACTGAGCAGTAGTCAAGCACTTCTGTGTGAGGGCTTCTTTGAGAAGTCAAGAGCTTTATTTCAAGCAGAAATCTTCAAAGTGGAAATATGTGAGAGTGATTCCTACTCTTCCTCTAGTGGCCGTGCTCCAAATGACACAGCCGCTAACAGGCCTTTCTTCCAGGGAATGTAAATTAGCTGAAGTAGAGGGCAGAGATGTAAACTGTTTAGATTTGGAGATGGGGATCTCCGTTTTGGCATGTAGAGGTTTTAGGCAGTTAGCACTACAATGCCTTTAGAGCCCAGATGAGTTACTGCTATTAGTCTGCACTGGGTTACTGAAACTAGAGGTTGGTAGCCTGTGGGAACAACATGATCTGTGCTTGCACTGGGCATTTTGAAGGTAGGATGTCTCTTTTAGCCTGCTGCTATTATGCTGAAAAAAGATTTCTGCTTGATTACAATGCAATTGGCAACACTGCTATGTTGCATACTGTACTTTATAGGAATTCACAATATACAAATTCTGACCAATATCAATAAGCAGATTTATTTTCATGTTTCATTTCAAATGTCATTTTAAAATTCTGTACTATTTTTTTAATAGAATTTTCAATCAATTGAATATAAAACACAAAAAAACTTAAATCAGTCATTGTAAATTGCTACAAATGAATTTAGGCATCATAACATTTATAACACACAGTACAGTTGTACAGTATGAAAATGGATATTAATTTTGAGATTTGCTGAAGATTAGATTTAACTGTGGTCTTAAGTTGTTTTTCATACACAATTTTTTATTCAGTATAATCTATATACACTTTTTCAGTATATAATTTTTTGTTTGTTTTTAATACTTATGTATTTTGGACATGCAACAATGTTTATTATAGAACAACCATAATACGCATTTTCTTTTTCTTGTCCATGGACTGCAGATGAAATTTATCTCTGTAGATAATTCTAGGGCAGTCATGTCCATTGTCTGTTAATTAAAATACTAAATAAATAAAAATATTCAGTATCAACCATTACTGATAAATAATGATACAAAAAAATACTACTCTATACTGTATGGTACTGATATATTGTGCATCCCTAATATTTTTCCTTCAGCACATATTTTTATGGTTCCTCTAGAGGGGGGTTTTCAGCGTCAGGGCAGTGCAGCGGAACAGCACAGCACCCTCTCTAATGACAGGAAGTTCATGTTGGATATGCTCTACTCCAAAAACAACACCACCTCTGGAGGCCTAAAAAGTCCTGGTCTGGAAAGTGGACCACTTGAGGACCATGGGATCACCAGTATGGCCGGACGGCTCTCCAGACTGCAGTCTTGCACTTCTCAGCCCACAGAGGACACATCCAGGCGGGCGGACCTGGAGATCCCTGAAGGTACTGCTCAGGCTGCTCGCGCCAGGCTAGCAGAGGAACAGAGCAAGAAGCTGCGTCCACAGTACAGTATTGAAGCGGAGACTCATTCACAGAGTTTAGAGAAGACCATGATGACGCCATTATCCAGGGGTAGTCAGGATGCCTGGGAGAAGCTGCAGCCCAGCTCCAGACCTCTGCGGATTAAAGATCTTGACTTCTCCGATCTGATGGAGGAGGAGGATATCGATGTACTGGATATAGACACTTTTGACACCGGCTTGCCTAATGGAGTACCGCCACCACCTCCTCCAGTGCCAGGACTGGGCTCAGCTCCCCCACCGCCGCCACCGCCTCCTCCTCCTCCTGGACCTGCTAGTCTGGCTCCACCCCCTCCTCTTCCACCTCCTCCTGGAGGTTTGAGTGTGCCTCCTCCACCTCCAGGACTCCTCCTTCCATCCCAGTCTCAAGGGAATGATCCGGCTATTCTAAAGAAACGGAAAACGGTCAAGCTGTTCTGGAAGGAGCTTAAGCAGCCCGACAGCCCCAGGAAGTGCAAGTTTGGGCGGGGCACAGTTTGGGCTTCACTTGATAAGGTTGCAGTCGATACAGCTAAGCTGGAGCACCTGTTTGAGTCCAAGGGAAAGGATCTCTGCACCAGTAGCAAAGGTGCGACGGGCAAACTTTTTTTCCCTCCGTGTCAGTATTTATTTTAAATTCTTTAATACTAATAATAATAACAATAATAATAATAGGAGAAAAATTATTAATTATTTTAATTTTTTATAATTTATTTTTTACAAATTCATCCTTGCACATTTGTATGCATTTACAGTGAATGTATACAATCTTATGCATCTTATACCTACAAGTAACAAATAGCATACGTATGCCAGACAACTCAAACTGGCAAACTTGTTTAAGAATAAAATATTCAGGGTTACACAACAATAAAAATTTACTAAAGTTATTTTTCTATCGAAAGATGATAGGTCACCTCACTGGGGGAATGCTGCTATTGAATATATGGATGAATAAATGTTAAAGCAACAACTTTTTTTTATGGCCAGTGCATGCTAAAAATGGTTCTATAATTCTCCTACAGAAAGGTGCTGAGATCAAGAAAGCAGGACATTTTAGTGCTGATCCAAAGAGGAGCAAGGCCATCAACATCGGCATGACTGTTGGCCGCTATAAAGTCATTAAAAGTGCCATCATCACTTGATGAGTTTTCATCGTTACAAGAGGCATTGAGGTCGAGCACTAGCGTCCACCATCAGGGGGCAGTAGACAAGTAGAAGATTGGTTATTGTTTAAAACATTCTCACAGTCTGTATTGAGCATAAATATCAGTATTTTTTTTCTTTTTATAATTAATTATTATAAAATTAAGAAAGATTTGAAATGATTATTTTGTACATTACAAATCTGAAGTAAAATATCCTCTGCTTCTATCCAACTGTAGAAAATCCTGACCATGATTCCAACTGATGAAGAGAAACAGAAGATTCAGGAGGCGCAGCTGGCCAACCCTGATGTACCGCTGGGCACAGCAGAGCAGTTTCTGCTCACTCTCTCATCCATCAGTGGCCTCACGGCCAGATTACAGCTCTGGGCCTTTAAACTGAACTATGAGACCCTGGAGAAGGTCAGAGCCCTATGACAATAAATCCTCTTTTTATACCACGTTTAATACCTTAGAATGAAAACCTGTTTACTCCGTAGCATGATCCTAATAAAAAAGGATTAATTGGCTAAAGCGTTACAACTTATATGGTAGTTCTGTCGGTTGTATTAAACCATGCAGAGGTGACCAATTAAAAGTAATACAAATAATTTATTCCTGTGATGACAAAAGCGATGGCAGAAGTTTACTCTACTATTTGTCGTTAAACTGCGATGCATTTTTTAAGGATTCTTTGATGAATAGAAAGAATAGCCTGACCCCAAACTTTCAGTAGTGTATTTGCAAGCATTAGATATTGTTATTATTATTATATATAAAATATATATAGATATATATATAGTATATATATATATATATATATTTAATTATATATATATATATATATGTGAAGTCTGATGAAAATCTGTGGAAAAGCTGTATTGCAAGCCATTGTAATAACTGCTCATATACACACCTAATGCTGCATTGCTTGGCACCCTTAAAATTATACAGTTAATGGATTATATCAATTGGTCGAAGCATTTTTTACACCTATTATAATAAATGTAATTGTCTATAGAACATTAGTGTATTTTATCATATCATATACAGTGGGGCAAAAAAGTATTTAGTCAGCCACCAATTGTGCAAGTTCGCCCACTTAAAAAGATGAGAGAGGCCTGAAATTTTCATCATAGGTATACCTCAACTATGAGAGACAAAATGAGAAAATCAGAAAATCACATTGTAGGATTTTAAAGAATTAATTGGTAAATTCCTCGGTAAAATACGTATTTGGTCACCTACAAACAAGCAAGATTTCTGGCTCTCACAGACTGTAACTTCTTCTTTAAGAGGCTCCGCTGTCCTCCACTCGTTACCTGTATTAAATGGCATCTGTTTGAACTCGTTATCAAAATAAAATACACCTGTCCACAACCTCAAACAGTCAAACTCCAAACTCCACCATGGCCAAGACAAAAGAGCTGTAAAAGGACACCAGAAACAAAACTGTAGACCTGCACCAGGCTGGGAAGACTTGAATCTGCAATAGGTAAGCAGCTTGGTGTGAAGAAAACAACTGTGGGAGCAATTATTAGAAAAATGGAAGACATACAAGACCACTGAAAATCTCCCTCGATCTGGGGCTCCACGCAAGATCCACCCCGTGGGGTCAAAATGATCACAAGAACTGTGAGCAAAAAATCCCAGAACCACAAGGGGGGACCTAATGAATGACCTGCAGAGAGCTGGGACCAAAAAGTAACAAAGGCTACCATCAGTAAAACACTGCGCCGCCAGGGACTCAAATCCTGCAGTTCCAGATGTGTTCCCCTGCTTAAGCCAGTACATGTCCAGGCCCTTCTGAAGTTTGCTAGAGAGCATTTGGATGATTCCAGAAGAGGATTGGGAGAATGTCAGATGGTCAGATGAAACCAAAATAGAACTTTTTTGGTAAAAACTCAACTTGTCGTGTCTGGAGGAGAAAGAATGCTGAGTTGCATCCAAAGAAACACCATACCTACTGTGAAGCATGGGGGTGGAAACATCATGTTTGGGGCTGTTTTTCTGCAAAGGGACCAGGACGACTGATCCGTGTAAACGAAAAAATGAATGAGGCCATGTATCGTGAGATTTTGAGTGAAAAACTCCTTCCATCAGCAAGGGCATTGAAGATGAAAATGTGGCTGGGTCTTTCAGCATGACAATGGTCCCAAACACACTGCCCGGGCAACGAAAGGAGTGGCTTCGTAAGAAGCATTTAAAGGTCCTGGAGTGGCCTAGCCAATCTCCAGACCTGAACCCAATAGAAAATCTTTGGAGGGAGTTGAAAATCCGTGTTGCCCAGCGACAGCCCCAAAACATTACTGCTCTAGAGGAGATCTGCATGGAGGAATGGGCCAAAATACAGCAACAGTGTGTGAAAACCTTGTGAAGACTTACAGAAAACGTTTGACTTCTGTTTTTTTTTTTTTGTTTTTCCATTGCCATCAAAGGGTATATAACAAAGTATTGAGATTTAAATTTTGTTATGACCAAATACTTATTTTCCACCATAAATTGCAAATAAATTCTTAAAAAAATCCTACAATGTGATATTCTGGATTTTTTTTTCTCATTTTGTCTCTCATAGTTGAGGTATACCTATGATGAAAATTACAGGCCTCTCTCATCTTTTTAAGTGGGAGAACTTGCACAATTGGTGGCTGACTAAATACTTTTTTCCCCCACTGTATTGCCAGTGTACTACAGTATAATGTCGAGATTCTATTTATCTATTTTGACATTGGAAAAAAAAAAACGTATTCACAGCCTCAGTGTTTCAGTATTGCATTTGTAGTGACAAACATTCGTTCTTAATTTCTCTCTTTCTGTCATTCTTCTATCCCTCACACATGAATGTTGCAGGAGATTGCAGAGCCTCTTTTTGACCTGAAACTGGGTATGGAACAACTCGCCAAGAACAAAACCTTCAAGCGTATCCTAGCAACACTACTGGCCATTGGCAACTTCCTCAATAGCTCCAATGTAAGTGCTCCATCTCCTCCACAGTGAGTCCTAGGAGCAGAAATACCTTTAAAGCACCTGTATTAAGGGCAAGTGCTGCAGTCTGGAGCTTGATGGACACATGTGATTAGTCAGAGCAGCTCTGTTCTGATGCCTTAATCTTTTGCTTTTGCCTTGTGGAAGATAAGATATGATCAAGACGCTGCATGGCATATTTTCTGTGCTGAATAATGTCACAACCTCTTGAACTCTTCAAACTTGTATACACACAAGTAGTGAAGACACTCTGTACTACGATGTGTAGAACACTTTCGTTTTGATCCATGGCAGACAGATCAAACTGGTTTTTGATTTTAAAGGGATAGTTCACCAAAAAATTAAAATTACCCCATGATTTACTCACCCTCAAGCCATCCTAGGTGTATATGACTTTTCTCTTTCAGATGAATACAATCAGAGTTATATAAAAAAATGTCCCGGCTCATTCAAGCTTTATAATGGCAGTGAATAGTGGTCAAGATTTTGAAGGGCCAAAAAAAGTGCGTCCATCCATCATAAAAAGTGTAATAAAGGCCTTCTGAAGCGATTCTATGCATTTGTTATACGGAATAGTTGACCCCAAAAATGAACCTTTTCTCATCAATTCAGGCTCTCTTAAGCTTTACTTAGAATGAAAAGAACATTTCACATATTCAGAAATATCATTTGTTTTAATTAGGTCTTTATAGCTTGCTGTCTGTTGCAATGCCATCTTAAAAACTTGACAGTTAGCGGTTAATAACTGTTCAGCACATGATGTCCTTTAATTTGTGCCACTCGATTTAATGAGTAGCCATGTTAATATTTTTTCCCACCAGTTGCCAACAAAGCTAATGTAGTATTTCATTGAACATCACATAATGACTTTAATTGGCAGTTCTTGGCTCTCTGGCAGGCTAAGGGCTTTGAGCTCAGTTATCTGGAGAAGGTTACTGAGGTGAAGGACACAGTACACAGGCAGTCTCTGCTTCATCATACCTGCAATTTTGTGGTGGAAAACTACCCAGATACGACAGACCTTTACTCTGAGATCCCTGCTAACACACGCTCTGCTAAAGTAGGTGACTCAGACGCTTTATATGCATTTTTCATTTCTTTGTTCTGTTTGTCTTACCTTTTAGATGTAATAATGTTCAATTATTTATTAATTGGTGCTGGGATTTTCATTTCATTGCTCTCTTCTAGGCTTTTATAGTAGCCGTTTTTTTTTCTATAGCACATCTTGTAAAGGTCGCCATTGTAATTGAGTAAACTGCTGTGTTCATTGGTTTATTTTTTGTTCTGTTTCTCCTTTTAAAGGTAACTATGCTAATAACACAGTTTACCTTCATAATTTATCACTACCTCCTTTCTTTTCCCACAGGTGGATTTTGAGCAGCTGTCTGAAAACCTGATTCAGTTGGAGAGAAAATGCAAAGCATCTTGGGACAACCTTAAAGTAGTGGCCAAACATGAAACTAAACCTAACTTGAAAAACAAAATGACAGAATTTCTGAAAGACTGTACTGAAAGGATCATCATCCTGAAAGTAGTGCATAGGCGCATTATTAATAGGTAATAAAAAAAACACACTGTAATACATTTTATACTTCAACATGTTAAATTAAAAGATACTAACTTCATTTGGATGCTTCCCGTAAGTTGATGAGCTTCAATGATTGTGCCTAATTTTTTTAATTAGGATTAACTGGAGCATACAATATATTACTTGTACTTCCTTCACTTTGCAGGTTTCATTCCTTCTTGCTGTACTTGGGTCAGCCCTCATACTCGGTGCGGGACACTAAAGTAACTCAGTTCTGTAAGATCATCAGTGAGTTTGCCCTCGAGTACCACACCACACGAGAGAGAGTCCTCACCCAAAAACGCAAACGTGCCGTCCACCGCGAGCGCACCAAGACCCGGGGCAAACTGATCACTGAGGTGTGGAATGGAAGCTCTTGAGGAAAATCACCAACTGAAAACATACTTTGACTACACTAAGATGTCCTCTGATTTTAGTCCACTAACCTAATTCCACCACATATAATGTTTAAGTCTTTTTGATATAATTTTTAAAACCATTTGAATGATTATTGCTCATGTACTTCCAGTTTACGGTTATGGCCTTGAGTTTACACATACCTTGTAGAATCTTAAAAATGTTAAAAAGCTTAACAAAATAATAGGAATAATAATAGCTGAATATTTATTTAAATTACCCTGTTCAAAAGTTTACATATGCTATGTAACTGTTGATTAAATTTTTTCCCCTGGATGAGCCACAGCTTTTATGTTTTGGATAGTCCTGGGCAGTTCAACTGATCTTCAGAAAAATCCTCCAGGAGTGAAATTTTTTTTCAATACAAGGATTAGGTTAAAGTGTCCTTATTTTGTGTGGCTTCTGAAGGACAGTACTGAATAGAAAAAAATTGCTCTTTAAACTAAATAAGAGACAATTTCACAACGTCATAATTTCAGTGCCATCAAGATCATTGCTAGACATAGTCCACCTCTGAACACTCCGCAGTATAAAGCATTTAGCCGGCCCCCTCAGCACAGGGCCTGGGACAATTTTCTCAGTTGTCCTCCCCCTGACGACAGCCCTGATTGACATTATGCCACAAATGTTGTCAATAGTGCTTAACTGGTATTGAACTCAGATCATTCATTTGAGGGAATGAACCAATTCATGGTCCTCTCCACAACCCCACTGTATCACCCTCAATCATCAATTAGTAGATTGAGAAAAAAACTTTACCAATAACTAATTATACTTTCTGATTCTTTTTTTCTTTCTTCTCATAGACAGAGAAGTTTTCTGGAGCAGTTCCACAGCTGTCTCTGGAGGACAACCCATCCCCGGTTTCTTCAACAGTAGAATCAGAGCCAGCCCAAGAGGAGCATGAGAACATGAAAAACCTGCTCATTGCCAACAACGACAACAGCAAGCTGCGCAGGAGCCGTGCTGTACGAAGTAAGATACCACAACACACTGCAAATCCAGGTTATATAAGAGTTAGCAGTTTAGACCAGTGTTAGTCCTCCTGCTTGGACCCAACCTTCCTGTGGAATTTAGTTACACCCCTCCTCTAGCACACCTGGTTTAGAAACATTCATTAGGTGATCCAGATTTGTTTAATTACAGTCAAAGAAGTAACATCTGCAGGAAGGTAGATCTCCAAGCCAAACTGAGAACTACTGTTTCAATCACAAAAAGTTTAGTTACCCAGCCCAGATGTAGCTTTTTTTTATTCTGCTACAACATCTGTTAAGACAGTTTGGATGATGATGATGATTATTTTAAGTTTTGTTTATTATTTTGTTTGTCAATTTGGGGATCTTTTATAGAGATTCTTACCACTGGTGGGGACACTTCTCCAATTTCACCAACTCTTCATTTGAGTGATGAAGGTAGAGCATTTGAAGCATGGACGTGTGCAAAGATAAAGCAATTGTGCAGCTTTTAATATATTATAAAACTGTATAATTAATGAGAGCATTAAGGTTGGGTCATTTGATCTCACAGAGGGGCCTTATGACTCTGACAGCACTCCTACTTCACCAGTAGAGAGCCAATCAGCACAGGATGATGATGATGATGAAGGTAGAGTTACTACACAAGCTGCATGGAGTAGGGTTGGGTATCGTGGGGGGGGGGGGGTTTCGTTTTTTTTTTCTCGATACCGGTGCCAAATTGATACTTTAAAACGGTTCCGGTGCCTGAACCGATACTTATTAAAAAATTGAATTAAAAAAAATTCCCCCAAAAATTATGATTTGGCCATTCCCACTGTAAACACATGATGTCTGTTTCATTCATACTGGACACCAGAGGGCGCCCTCGCACAGAAAAGCCACATATCCAGTCATAGAAGTAGCTAAACTCAGGAAATCCCTTATGGACAAAGGCATAGGTATTAGCTATTATACATGTAACTGAGTAAACAGAACGTATAAAAGTTTTGAATGATAAAACAAAGACAATAAACACCCGACTGCGACAATATAGTTTATCTGTTTTATTCAAGCCATCTGGTATTTTCATCATAATGAAGTATATTTATAATCCATCGCTAATCGATGCATTTTGTTTAAAGTAGCATATGGAACATATTTTCTGCCTCATTCTGTGACCAGAAGCCACATCAGATCACAAAAGGAAGCATTTGATTGGTGTTGTGGAGTAAAAAGGTTATAAAATTTCTCTTTTGTTGGACAACAGGTTTAAAATGTGAATACACGAGGGAGGTTTAGCTTAGGCATTTTTAATTTAAGCATAGTTGAGCTTAGACGGGTAACGAAGGATACCTGCGGCAATAAGAGCAATGTGTAATTATCTGCATGTCACGCGCTAATCGGATGCTCTCATTTTCCCGAGTTGTGTGGCTATGTGAAAACAACATGGATATTCGCGGTTTTACTCAAAGATTTGGTGGATTTGTAGTATTGAGATTTCCGACTTGAGTTCAAGTGCATTTTCTCAGTCGGGAAGTTATTTTTCACGGTGATGATGCTTCTTGGTCCGTTTCGCGGAACCAGGAGGACAAATAATTTTCAATCGTAAGCTAGGCACATGCACGGCACGCAAAGAATCTGCGTTTGAACTTCTGATCGGGTTTACATACCGTTTAGGTACCATTAGGCGGAAATCCTTGGGGGGGTCGGGGGAGGACACCCCCATGGAGGGTTTGTCCCCCTAAAAATATGATAAAAAAAACCACGCTGGGATTGTAAATTAACAATGTTTTATCTGAATCCTGTAGTTAGTAAAACAACACAAACGGGGCAAAAAATGCGTTTTAAGTTTAGAAACATTCTCCCCCTCCCTTGCCTCACTTTGGGTCCAAATACCTGCTTGAGGGAAATGGTTGCCAGCTTTTGATAACAAAACCCGCCCAATTGCTACTCAAAACTAACCGCGTTTCGAGTGGGTCCCCCGGTAAAAATCGCATTCCGGGGACTAAAATAAAGTTATTGGGGTCACTTTAACCCGCGGACATGAAAAACAACCCGCGGTAACAGTGATAAAGTAGCCCAATTCCAGGGGGAAACCGCGGACTTGGCAACACTGTGAAGCTGCGCAGGCGCTGTCACGGCGCCGACCACAACAGCTTGAAGTTGTCTAATTGGCACGGTCTCCCTGCTGCACTAATAGTATTAAGCCATTCCTCTGTGTATAAATCATAGGCGCGGGAATTGGGGGTGCTGCAGCATCCCCCCCACCCCCGTTTTTTTTTGTGGGCAACTGTTTAACTGTTGGGAATAAAAAAAATCGTTGGCAAAGGCTATTATACTAACTCCATCCACCAACGTGTGATTGGGATAGTCAACATTACAAAGTAAAACGCGTGTCATCACCTTTGACGCGATGACTCGGGTCCGAAGCTGCCTGGGCAAATTTTTTGCTTCCTTTTTCAAATTTCAAACCCCAACATCAGAAAAGCTTTTTTTTAATAAAAATCGAAGGAGGACAGGAAATAATCAAGATAGTAAAAACAAAAAACCACAACAACATCGGGTAGAGGTTGGTAGGTGTGGCAGGGTGTTGTCCCAATAAGGTGGCATCCATTTAATAATTTGAATTAAAATTAAAATTAACACTCAATTTATTATTGCATACTGTTTTATAATGTATTACAATGCTGAGGTGCAGATAATTGCCACTATTGGCAATAAGTAATTAGCAGAATATCCTGCTATTTTAATATAGTATAAATAGCTATTTGCACTTAGTGTAAAGCATATCACAAAACAAATACTGATATTTTCACTTAGTGTAAATAGCATCTATCGCTAAGAAAATATGCTACCACACCCCCCACCCCGCGTGCCTTGTGTCCCCTTCAAATACTGCTCTTGAGAAATTTAATGTTTATTGTCACCTCCTACTGTTATACGACATTTACGCCCCTGTAGGTACCGGTGCCATATTGGTACCGGGTTTCGGTACCCAACCCTAGCATGGAGTGGGTTTGCTCAACTAACAGTATTATTGTGAACTAAATGGTAAATAAATTATTTTTGAGGGGTAACTGACAAGACAGACATGGAAAAACCTGGATGAATAAGCCATTGATTCAGACTTGGCACCCAACTTTGTATTTGCTTGAATATCTGTGAACCTTTTACAAATGACTGATTTTCATTAGTTTATCAAGATGTAATACCAACCTCATTCATTTGAACACTTCCTTTGAAAGATCTTGGACTGGTTTCTAAAGTAATTAAGTGCAGTAATGATTGATCTAATGTAATTTCTACACAGGTTTTGGCAGGGTTAACACAAACATGTCTGTAGCCAAAGAGGACAGCCCCAGCTCACAGGACGATGCCACAGATGAGATAATGGATCGTCTGGTTAAATCTGTCACCCAGAATCCCACAGAGAGGGCATCTAGTCCAAAAACACGGAAACGCTCGCGGCTTAACAGAAAGTCATGTGAGTACATTTTGACCGTCAACGCATTTTTTTTTTTTGACCATTGAACTTCATAACCAGTTCTGAAGGTTGTTTTAGCCCTAAACCTGGAGGATGAGATTAAGGATTTAGTCACTGTTTCCATTCAACACTATCTGTGTCCAAAACACAATGTAATCTGGCTTCAACCATTGCTTAGCTTTCAAAAGCCCCTAAATCTCCCTGTCAGATCCATATCATGCCACCTCTTTACTTCTGCTTGTGCCAGATTGAACTGCCAGACATCTCAGAAATCGAACACCACAAAGAGTCTTTTGTAGGGCATTCTTGTAACTGTACTTTTAAAAATGGAAACTGAACGCACACAAATTTCCAAACCTGAAAAATATTCTATGCAGCTAAGACCTCTTAGGTTTATTTGTAACATGCTGAAGCTGTCTATGGTATATGTCTTAAGGCGCAGTCACATTTACCATTGTTTGCAAATCCAGTCATTTCTGTCGGAATATGAATTCATTTATCGGGAATTTAACACAGGGGAAAGACGTTGCATGTAGACTTTGCAACTGCTCAAGTTGGTAATTTTTGACTGCAAAACTTGGCCAAATATTTTTTCTAATTTGTCTAAAAAACTTTACATTTTTTTTTGCATTTACATTTATGCTTTTGGCAGATGCTTTTATTCAGCGTGACTTAAGTTACATTCAAGGGACACATTTATCAAGTGTGAATCAAACCCATGACCTTGGCGTTGCCGGCGCCTTGCTCAACTGTTTGAACAACAGGAAAGCTTTTGGTTCATCAAAAGACGGTCTTTATACATGTGCAAATAGTTTATGTATTATTTAGATTGTTTGACACTGAATTGCATGTTTTATATTACAGTATGACATAAAGTGTTGTGGTTTTAATGGTGTGTAATGCTGTTTATGTTGCAGTGCGGAGGACTCTGAAGAGTGGGCTGAGCGTGGACGTGGTGCAGGCCCTTGGCCTCGGCAGTACTAACGTGAAGGTCTGAAGCTGGTAGTTCTCATGTGGGGGAAACTGTAGCAAGACCGCAATGAGGCCCTAAGGAGATCTGCGTTAATGACAGGAAGATTTGTGATAAAGACATTTCATGGGATGCCTGCAACTAAATTTGTCTGCCAATCTGGACGATTCAGTGGATGAATCATGTACTTCCAGTTGAAATACAAACAGCTGCATTACTATACAAATACCTGAATGCATGTGCATGATGTCCATTAGACATATCATGATTTAATTGGTACAAACTTTAATGACATAGTATTAAATATCAGCCCATGTTTACTGATGGAGAATAGATGCATTTATGATCCAGGGAATTAAAATGTTATATATTTTAACCAGATGCACATATATTATTTTGTGTAGAGCCTTAGATTGCATAGATTGGAGCACAATTTATCAGTCAAGGATATGTATCTAAGGGTTTGAAAGGTTTTAAGTTAGTACTGCTTTTTTTAAGACAAACCTTTTATATTTTAGCCATACCTGTTAGAATGCCTCAGCTCAAGGTTAGGATCATGGAAGCCAGTAATTGAGATCAGTGCAATAGGGTAACTCAAACACACTGGTTTCCTGCGCCCATTAATGCAGCTAAACCCTGGAATAAACGGCACTGTCAGTAATGATTGACCATTGGAAACTCCTTAGTCTTGTACAGGGTTTAATTTGTGTCTGGAAAGCTGACCCATGTGCACCTGGGTGGTGTTCAACTGAATATCCTGACTACCAAGGAGATCTTGATTAGCGAGGACATAAACTAGGTCACATTTGTTTTTCTTTTATTAATCACAGAGCTCTCTTGATAGGTTTGTGGATGCTACAACAGTCCTGTATTCTGCTGTATCACATTTCTGTCCTGATATTTATTATTGTGCGGTTTTTTGGAGTTCTTTCACCTTTTAAGTTATACCATTGTTATGATGTTTTAAAATATGTGCATGGACCACTCTGTTTCTTGCTGAAGAGAAGTGTTGCGTTAAAGGCACAGTATTTCTGACGCAAATTTTAGAAACTGTTACGAGCACATATTTTAAGGATTTTGTTGGTATTGCTTTTTTGCACGGGGTTATGCTGTAGGAATTTAGAGTCACTATGAATCACTCTGTTGTTTTATGTTTGACCTTATTACCTGTCTGCATGAGTGCATGTGTTCTTCACTCTGAATGGATCACTATTAGCGTGCTCCAGTGCTGGACGTCCCCGTCACCACTCTTGACACCTGCACAAAGAAAGTTTGTTTGCAATGAAACAGTTTGCAAGTACAGTGCTTCTAATGTTAGACATTATATTGTGTTTCAGAATTGTTTCATATTGACATGTTGGCCTTGAATCCAAAGACAGAGCTTTGTTTAAAATTAAATTAAATGTTTAAGACCCGTTTTTATTTATTTGGTTATTGCCAATCAAACAATAAAGGTCATATGCCAGAAATGCTTCATTGTTTTTGTCCTCCTGGGGGCGCATGTGTCTCTTTAAATTCAATTGAAAGCTGCTTTATAATTTAGTGATGATCTGTTATTTAGAATATACTGCGTAAATGGTTAAATCGACTAGCTGGTTATTCTGTTATAAAAACAAATCAATTTCTCAATTATGTAATGTTTCGTGGCACATAAGGCGAGTTTTGAATGCTCTGTGACTGTTTTGATGAGGATGATGAGTGACGGCTCTTTAATAAGGACCTCCTCATGCGCGAACGAATCACGTGTTCCTATACGCCAGCTGCACCTTCGCGAGTTACCGGCAAGTGGAGTGTGTGTGTGTGTGTGTTGATGTTGTAAACCGGTAACGGGGCGTCCCGCGGAGGGCTTGCCATCGCAACAGGAGTGTATAAAAGCAATGAAGATGACACGCCGTTGAACACGCCGGAAAGATGCGGGGCTTGAGTTTGCTCCTGTTCATAACGGTGGTTAGTGATGCAACGACTGACCTTTCCGTGACCGCAGCATCGCTGCCGCCAGAGCTGGGGGTAAGCGCCGCACCTGCCGTCACATCCCCCGTCGCCTCCCGCTATATTCCTGAAGAGTACGGGCATCCGGGGATTGCGCTCGCCCGGTCTGCGGAGGAGCCGGCGGCGCCGAGCGCGGAGGACGGGGAGTCGTCTCATCCCCACGGAGGAGGCTTCAAGATAGTGCAGTGGGAATGGAGCTACGTGCAGACACCTTACATCATAGCCAGCTGGCTTTTAGTGGCCAGTGTGGCGAAAATACGTAAGTTCTGTTATAATAATGTTAGTTTTGACTGTGGTGTGGACGCTACCGCTGGCCGTTTGGCAGAAAGTGTGGAAAGTTGACTTTCTTGAGGCCGTGAATATGTGTAGTGCGTTTTATTAAAGCGCGGCGCGGTGCGGTGTATTTCGCAGACGGCTGTAAAACGATGCGTAAAAAGCGCAAGGCACCTGCGCTTCCCTTCCGCTGGCAGACGCTGGTGGTTGCCATGGCAATAAAGCCCATACATTTCCTCAGGGACATTGTGATCCAATAATAAAAAAGGGCTTTTAGCTGCACAGGAGATAAGCAAACTGCGTTAAAGGGACAGCACTGTACTTTGCGGTTAGTGATGGGTTTCTATTTGTACCTGTAATTTTCTTGATTTTTCTTTGTTATTGCAAGCAGTGCTGTAACACCCCGCGAGATATTTCTGTGCACTGTGAGCTCACCGTGTTCCCGCCGAGTCTCCGCGGGCAGTAGCGTGCTCTGATTGGCTATGACTCATTACCTTTCCATCATCAGTCTGCGCTGTGTTCTGCCGGTGATGGAGAGTTCGAATCTTGTCCGCGAATCGGTTCTTTCGAACTGTTTTACGAAGAACACGTTTAAAAAGCGCTTCAGTTCTTCGTACCTCAGTCATGACATCATCATACGGTCCCTGGCGCCGCATAGCTTTTTATTACGTTTTATTAATGACGATGCATATGTAGCTAACATATTTTCCCATTTCAGTTTGTTGCAGACTTTGCAGCCATGCAACAACCTAGAGCCTCATTTAGGGCCTAAATATAATTAGCATTTACAATACTAAAATTAATTTGCTCTTGGCTGAAACAGTTTTTGCGTTTAAAAAAAAAAAAAAAATTCTGTTTTTAAAGGGATTTAAAAAATAATCATAATGCTGTTATTTACTCACCCTCATGTTTTCCAAACCGTGTTCTTATCTCTTTGTGCTGTTCAACACAAAGGGGGAAGAAAGAAAAAAAAAAAAAAAAAGATATATATATATACATATATTTATTTAGGGCTGTTGCAAAATATCGAAATACTCGCACATGTACATGTCGCAATATGCATATCGCTACAGCTTGCAGTATTTGGGGCCATGAACAAAAGAGAGAAAATCACTCACTGCTCTTACCTGAATAACTTCTGTAGCTTAAATAAGAATCAGTGCCTATTGAATTCAAAGAGTAAATTCTAAGCAGTTTTTTTTTTCTTTTTATTATTCCGTTCCTAAACTCATGTTAAAATGATTACACTAATGGTAAAATGATATTTTTATGTAATGCTCGAGTATAACACTACCGTTCACTTTCATAAGTTGTTGTAGGGGTGCTTTCTTATCACAAAAGTGAAAACATGTATGCTAGTTATATTAGAATCAGAATCAGAATGAGCTTTATTCACCACTTAAGTGTGCGCAAACACAAGGAGTTTGTTGTGGTTTTACAGGAACTCTTTGTACGTGCATGCATACAAATAACCATATATATATTACACAAGATAGTAATAGAAGTTCACAGAACTGACTCAGCAACAGCCGAGTAAAACTGTTTCATCTGAGCATGTGGCAATTTAAGCATTATCGTTTCGCATATCGAATATCGCATTATTTAATGAGTTATCTCTACGCAATTTTTATCAATCACACAGCCCTATATTTATATATATATATATATATACACAAACACCCGTAGTCAACATTTGAAGTGGATCGAAAAAGTTAATCAAAGTTGTCCTAAGACAACGCATTTTGGTTTTAGGACAACTTTGATGAAAGGTTTTAATCCACTTCAAATGTTAACTACTGTGATAATTATTAGATTATTATTATTATTATTATTATATTATTAATCCATCTAGGGAAAGTACATGGGGGGGGGACCGACCAGCAAGCAACTGTTTTGGTGCCCGCCAGCCCGCACATAGCAGAAAGCATCACGCCATAGCATCCACAGCATCCAAGCATAGCAGAGCATAAGCAGTTCGCAGCAAGCATCATTGGCCAGCATTAGCCAGCATAGCAGTAGCCAGCATAGCCATATTGTTTCAAAATATATCTCTGTGTTCAACAAAGAAAGAAAGGAAGAAAGAAACAAGCAACTCACGCCAGGTGGAGAAAGAAAGAAGAAACAACTTTGTGGGTGAGAGGGAAAGTAGGTAAATTGAGTAAATGGAGGACAGAATTTGATGGCTGGGTGATTATCTCTTTATAAAACCAGCAGCAGCACTGTTTTGGTGTGTATGAATAAAAAGTCACAAACCATCAAGTTATTTACAGCACTGTTTATCGCTTGGGAGTTTGAGACTTTAGTCTTTGCAACTTTAAGATCTCTTTATTGCACTAAGAGCTTTTGTTTGTTGTAACACGCAAAAAGAGAAAGGAGAAAAGAAAAAAATTCAAATCGCATCATAGACCCCGTTAAGTTTTAAGAACACCAGGAGAAAGGAGAATTCTAGGCATGAAAAACCTGATGCCATGTTGTTAATGGTTTAATTCAAATTGCAGGGAAAAAACTGAACCATGAGATATGATGAATGCAGGGAAGTTCAGGATTGGATTTAATGTTATTTTGAGGACCCCAAAATGGTTGTTAATAGAAAAACCGCCGTACATTTTGTGGGTTGTAGTTTATTTCAATGGAAAAATACACCACCCAATATATCTACAGTGGGGCAAAAAAAAGTATTTAGTCAGCACCAATTGTGCAAGTTTCGCCCACTTTAAAAAGATGTGTTAGAGAGGCCTGTAATTTTCATCATAGTTATACCTAAACTATGAGAGACAAAATGAAAAAAAAGAAAAATCACATTGTAGGATTTTTTAAAAATTAATTGGTACAATGCCTCGGTTTTTAATTTTTAAAGTTGTTTTTAAAATAAGTATTTGGTCTCCTACAAACAAGCAAGATTTCTGGCTATCACAGACCTGTAACTTCTTCTTTAAGCGGCTCCTCTGTCCTCCACTCGTTACCTGTATTAATGACATCTGTTTGAACTTGTTATCAGTGTAAAAGACACCTGTCCACAACCTCAAAACAGTCACACTCCAAACTCCACCATGGCCAAGACAAAAGAGCTGTAAAAGGACACCAGAAACAAAATTGTAGACCTGCACCAGGCTGGAAAGACAGAATCTGCAATAGGTAAGCAGCTTGGTGTGAAGAAATCAACTGTGGGAGCAATTATTAGAAAAATGGAAGACATACAAGACCACTGATACTCTCCCTCGATCTGGGGCTCCATGCAAGATCTCACCCCGTGGGTTCAAAATGATCACAAGAACTGTGAGCAAAAAATCCCAGAACCACAAGGGGGGACCTAATGAATGACCTGCAGAGAGCTGGGACCAAAAAGTAACAAAGGCTACCATCAGTAAAACACTGCGCCGCCAGGTACTCAAATCCTGCAGTGACAGACGTGTCCCCCTGCTTAAGCCAGTAAATGTCCAGGCCCGTCTGAAGTTTGCTAGAGAGCATTTGGATGATCCAGAAGAGGAATGGGAGAATGTCATATGGTCAGATGAAAAAAAAATAGAACTTTTTGGTAAAAACTCAACTGTCGTGTTTGGAGGAGAAAGAATGCAGAGTTGCATCCAAAGAACACCATACCTACTGTGAAGCATGGGGTGGAAACATTATGCTTTGGGGCTGTTTTTCTGCAAAGGAACCAGAACGACTGATCCGTGTAAACGAAAGAATGAATGGGGCCATGTATCGTGAGATTTTGAGTGAAAACCTCCTTCCATCAGCAAGGGCATTGAAGATGAAACGTGGCTGGGTCTTTCAGCATGACAATAATCCCAAAAACACCGCCCGGGCAACGAAGGAGTGGCTTCGTAAGAAGCATTTCAAGGTCATGGAGTGGCCTAGCCAGTCTCCAGATCTCAACCCCATAGAAAATCTTTGGAGGGAGTTGAAAATCCGTGTTGCCCAGCGACAGCCCCAAAACATTACTGCTCTAGAGGAGATCTGCATGGAGGAATGGGCCAAAATACCAGCAACAGTGTGTGAAAACCTTGTGAAGACTTACAGAAAACATTTGACCTCTGTCATTGCCAACAAAGGGTATATAACAAAGTATTGAGATGAAATTTCGGTATTGACCAAATACTTATTTTCCACCATAATTTGCAAATAAATTCTTTAAAAATCCTACAATGTGATTTTCTGGATTTTTTTTCTTCTCATTTTGTCTCTCATAGTTGAGGTATACCTATGATGAAAATTACAGGCCTCTCTCATCTTTTTAAGTGGGAGAACTTGCACAATTGGTGGCTGACTAAATACTTTTTTTCCCCACTGTACATACACAAAATGCACTGCCTCCTGTATTTGCATGTGTGGGTGTCTCTCAGGCATTTCTCAAGCTTGTATTTTTGGCTATGACATGCAGTTATATCAGATCATTTCGTTCTGGTAGCTCAATCATCTGTTTCTCCATGATTCAATTGCCACAGTAACACCATCAAAATTCACTCTGAATATTTATCTTGTATCTAGCGAAAGTAGCACTATCTGAAGCACCTGCGCACAGTGTTCAGCTGACTTCAAGTGCTGAGTACACACAGCCTAAACTGGTGTTAAGAAAACAGTACAGCATGTCACCTACATAGGTGACAAAACCACAAAAGGCAAAGTGTTTTATACTGTCCTTAAACTACTGTAATGTATCATTATAGGCACTACCATAACATTGCATCAGTGCATTATTGAAATGACTATGGAGTAATTAGACACACACTTTTGTCACACAGATTAGGGGCCTTATTACCCCTTACTGTGACATTGGCGAGTGTTATTTATGGGGTCCCCCATTTAAAAGTTTGGGATCTGTATTTGTTTTTTAAATGAAGTCTCTTATGCTCTTATTTATTTGTTTATTTGCTCAAAATGATTGAAAATATTACTATTGTGATATATTATTACAATTTAAGATAACTGATTTTTAATTTAAATACATTTTAAAATGTAATTTACTGTATACCTGTGGTGGCAAAGCTGAATTTTCAGCAGCCATTACTCCAGCCTTCAGTGTCACATGATCCTTCAAAAATCATTGATGCTCAATAAATATTTCATATTATTAGTGATGAAAACAGTTTTGCTTCTTAGTATTTTTTGTGGAAACTGTGATTATTCTTTGATAAAAGTTCAAAAGAAAATAATTTATCTGAAATAGAAATCTTTTGTAACATTGTCTTTGTTTACCGTCACGTTTGATGTCTTTCATGATATAAAAAAAACTTTAATTTATGCTCAGCTATTGCCAGTGCCAGTTATTGACACTGTCTGCCCATTAGTTCAGCTACAGACAAAAACAAACAATAAAATGCACGTAGTGATGATTATGATCTGTCCTGTCACTTTCACACTCTTATTTTTCAGAGTACTGCATTCAGAACACACTCTTTTCAAACATCCATTCTCACAGTTAAGTTTGAGTCATGGGGTTTTATACAAAGCACCATCCCATTACACACACACTTTAATTGAATGATAGGCCTGTTCTAATGTTAATAAAGATAATTGTAGTGGGACGGCACTCCACTCTATATTCCTAATTAGCTGTGCAAAAGTTCTCTCTCTGCCTGTCCCTGAAAATGAAGGGCATCGGTTTAATTGGATTTAATATTATTTCATTATGGTTGTAATTATATGTGGACTGATTATGAAAAGCTTATGTCAAGTAATAATTTAAAAGCAGGAGGTCTTGTGATAGAAATGATTAAGCAGTAGCAACCATCATATTCACACATATGAAGGTCTTTTCTATTACAATAGTAAAAGGTTGGAGTGGCACACAGGTGTCAGTATGAATGAAATGAATCCGTAGCACTCTGTATTTTATATATATATAGGCTTGTTGTTGTTGTTGTTGTTTAGTGTTTGTGTGTGTGCACATGCATGTGTTTGTGCAGATGTCTAGTATGCTTTTTTTGCTTGTACGTCAAGTGTTTTTCTGTCCTTGTGTGAATGACTCATGGTGAGCGGTGATTGTTATGTTTTTTGGCAGAGGTGTGCAGTGTGTTCTCCCTCCTCCACAAAATCACTCAGATCGTGGATACATTCATAATTAGTGCCATTAGAATCTCTCATTATGCTGTAATGTGTTGTGATTTTACACACTGGCATTTCATGAGGACTACTTTTGTAAATGGAGGTCAGTGTGTGTAATAAGGTTTATTGATCAACATTATTTTCATTAAAATATCCCCAATCTTTATATAGCCAAACTCCTTATAATCTATTAAATTCCCTTTTGTCCATGTAAACACTATTTGTGGTTTATGTGAAGCATAGGCCTACATCTCATGTTTCAGGGTCCTGATCCAGCCGACTTAGTGAATTCGTGATGATGAGGAGGAACCTGAGTTATTGCGGTTATTGCGGTGTGATTGTTCCGCTTCTGATAATCACTTGTACGGTCATTTGATATGTCTGACTTGTGAATGGAAACTGGTCATACTGAATTTCCCAGTGGAAATATTGTGATGAATTCTTGCAGCTGCTCCGTGGAGTAAGGTCGTGCATTTTACGTATGCAGTCACCTTGTTCAGTTTTTGGCCGTTTGTTTCGTTTGTGTATATTATACTTCTTTCTTAAAGCTGCAGATTGAGATTGATGTTTTTGTGACAGCATACTGGCACACTTACTGTCCCTCTGTGACTCACTATTTGTCACTGTAAGGCATTGTACGTTAGAGTGGTGTTGAGTAACAATTCATCTGAAACCACAGTGTGGAATTACAGCATCCGCAACTTATAAACTACTCTTTAAATGAGGCTTGTTGGCTGTTGTGTGCCATGAAGCTTTTAGCTTTTTGCATGCTGTTTGGTTTGTTTTATTATTTTATGCATTTGGGTGCTTATAAAATTGGCACATGTGCATCTTGAAGCAATAAACTCCTAACAGGTGAACACTTTGACACATATGGGTCATATGATGCTGCTAAAAAGAACATTATTTTGTGTATTTGGTGTAATGAAATGTTTATGCGGTTTTTTTTTTAAAGTAAAAAAAAACATTATTTTCCACATACTGTACATTATTTTTTCTCCTCTATGCCCCGACTTTTTGAAATGCGTCGATTTTTACAAAGCACATCTGTCTGAAAAAGCGAGGTGTGCTGTGATTGGCCAGCTATCCAATGCATTGTGATTGGGTTAATACCTCAAGCGTGTGATGGAAATGTTACGCCCCTTACCATACTGTGATGCCCTGTCCGGCCGGAGCGACGATTCAAAAACATTAAAACTCATTACAAACGAGGCATTTGTTTCATCAAGTGGGGACAATTACTGATTATAATGACTTATACATAAAACTCTGTCTGCATTTGTGATTGGAGAAATGACAAACAACAAGTGCTACTCTACTGCCCAAAACTCGCGTTTGAATCATCAGTGGCAAATCCTTTAAAAATGTGAAAATGTACTTACAGTTAGTCAAAATGCAGGCCTTGGTAGTTTTCTAACGTTACTCTCCAGGATAAGTAAAACAGTTTTTAATTTTACAAATACATAAACAGTATTAACCGTCAATTAAATGTGCTGCACACCTCGGGATATTTGGGTTAAACTGTATCTGGAACAGTGTGTAATACAATACAACTTTAACAAATGATTTGGAGTCGTGTGCGTATTTGGAAGACAAACAAGATAGTTTCGTTTCAACCAACGAACAACACAGTGGCAGAGCGTTTTGAGGGAAAAGGGAAAGCCCCGGCTTAGCGTGTGCTGAGGCCGAGATAAAGTGAGCTGAGGCCGGGCTAGCGTGAGCTGAGGCGTCGGGGTCGAGAACGGCACAGCCGGCAGATCCGACGAATGAGCGGCAACCACATGTGACGGGACCACCGGGCTGGGACTCCGCTTCGATCAACAGCGTGAAGTTGTAGTATTTCCTCGGCAACCAGCACAGATCAGCTCTAGGCATGACAAAGCAGATATCGTCCCCTTTTGGAAGACCAAACAAAGTAGTTTCGCTGTCACAACGAAGCATACAGTGCCTTCACGACATGGCTGCAGCGTCAACAATACTACAGCGAGAATAATAGTTATGCCTTTTTTCTTTGCGTGAACATTTGGGCGGCGTTATGCAAATCTTCCCACACAGTGACGTAGACATGTGGCGGCGTGTTAGAACGAGCCGTTTTAGGTAGGCGTGGTTGACTCTTAACTTTTATAAAGAATATCTCTTTGGATTTGAGACTTTAGTCTTTGCAACTTTACAGATATTCTTTATGCACCAAGAGCTTGTAACACTCCAAAGAGAAAGGAAAAATTGAAATCGCATCATATGACCCCTTTAATGACACTGAACGGCAACATAATATCTCAATCCATTTTACCTTTGTTTCTCTGTTCTCTGTTTTCTTTGCTCTGTAATCTACAGTGTTCCACTTCTCTCAGCGTTTCACCACAGCGGTCCCGGAGAGCTGTATGCTGATTCTGCTGGGTCTGGTTCTGGGTGCAGTGGTTCTTATCGCCAGCAAGAAGCAGCCGTACCAACTAGACCCAGGACTTTTTTTCCTCTTTCTCCTGCCAACTATAGTGGGGGATGCTGGGTATTTTATGCCAGCACGGCTCTTTTTCGACAACCTGGGTGCCATTTTGATGTATGCTGTGGTAGGCACATTGTGGAATGCCTTCTGCACTGGATTCTGTCTCTATGGAGTCAAGATGGCAGGAGTCATAGGTGAGTTATGGGGTGTCAGTTCAAACTAATGGAACCAAATATGACACTCCTTAAATGATCATAGATCATACAGTGCTTGAGCCATGTAGGCCTGTTTTGGAACTTTTTATTAAGAGAAATTATGAGTGGGTAAGCATATTAAAATAATAAACCTTGAATCATTTTTTGATTCCAGACATTTCAAGAGCTAAATGTTCCTCAATAAAAACAAGCAGTGCTGAGGGGACAAATTAAAATAAAAAATATTATGTTTATATTTTTTAGCATCTTACTTAAGATTCTTAAACCCTTCTTGGAAGTTTATTGACTTCCCCCTAGTGGGCCCTGACCCCGGTTGCAAATCACTGCTTTAATAAATACCATAAGCTTTTAAATAAGCTATTACAGGTCTTTTGTTACTGTGATTTTACTTCAATTGCTTATTTCATTTAGAAAATACTGACAACTGCAAGATAAAAGATGGGAACGTTCAATAAAGGATTCCATTTATTAATAATATTTATCACCACAATTTTATCACAGAGTTATCTGTTCATTCATTCTATTCATAAGTCTAAATACAGGTGATACAGTAGGTTAAAGGGATAGTTCACCCAAAAATGAAAATTCTGTCATTAATGACTCACCTTCATGTCGTTCTAAACCCGTAAGACCTTCGTTCATCTTCGGAACACAAATGAAGATATTTTTGATGCGTTCTGACATCTCTCTGACCCTCCCATAGACAGCAATGTAATTAACATGATCAACATCCAGAAACGTAGCAAGGAGATCGGTAAGATAATCCAGGTGACATCAGTGGTTCAACAGTAATTTTACGAAGCTACGAAAATACTTTTTTTGTGTGCAAAGAAAACAAAAATAACAAATTTATTCAACAATTTGTCTCCTCCGCATCACCCTGGTGCCATTTTGGAGAGTATCAGCTGGACGTAAAAAACAAATCAAAGCACAAACAACGTAGAAAAGGTATCCGTGTGGTGCGGCTGACACAGAATAGCATACGCTGTTTACGTTCAGTGGATATTCTCCAAAATGGCACCAGGGTGATGCGGAGGAAACGAATTGTTGAATAAAGTCGTTTTTTTTTTCTTTTGCGCACAAAAAGTATTCACATAGCTTCGTAAAATTACAGTTGAACCCCTGATGTAACATTGATTATTTTACCGATCTTCTTGCTACGTTTCTGTGCCTTGATCGTGTAAGGACCCTTGCTGTCTATGGGAGGGTCAGAGAGCTCTCAGGATGCATCAAAAATATCTTAATTTGTGTTCCGCAGATGAACGAAGGTCTTACGGGTTTAGAACGACATGTAGGTGAGTAATTAATGACAGAATTTTCATTTTTGGGTGAACTAACCCTTTATGTCTAAATGTAAATGTAATTGGATGGACTCATTAATAATTCAGTTGTCATCACAGGTCACGTTTATATATACATTTTTTACAACTGCTTTAAACTTAGCTCATCCAATCATGTTTCATATTGTGAGGTTTTTTTTCAATGCAAGTCATTGCTGCCTTATAATTGTCGATCGAAGTAGCCCATATGACTTAGATGTGGTGCAAGGATGTTTTAGTTCAAGAAACCTATTAAGTAAACATTTAGATGTTACTTTCATCCAAGGCAACATTCAGTACTCTTAGCACAAGGACATTCCCACATCAAGTGCATTATGGTGAATCACCACTTGCAATGTTTGAAGCTACCATCACAGATCTTTAACTACTACACCACACCATTAGGGCTGTACTACGGCCAATTTAGTTGTAATTATTGACTGCAGCTTGTTTTTGTACTGTGTTTGTGTGCAGATGAAAAAGTAAACGCAGGTTTGATGGATTTCTTGTTGTTTGGAGCTCTGATCTCAGCTGTGGATCCTGTAGCAGTGATCGCTGTGTTTGAAGAAGTCCATGTGAATGAGACACTCTTCATCATTGTCTTTGGCGAGTCACTGGTCAATGATGCTGTCACTGTGGTGAGTCATTAAATCATCTTCCCTTGTATGACTCTTGTTTGCTTCGATCCTTTACTTATAAAAAACTAATTACTTTTACTATTTAAGCATGGGCAATGTGACAATGTGGTCAGCACTGTGAGTGAGAAAATACACTACCATTTACAAGTTTGGGGTCAGTAAGCTTTTTTAGTTTTTTTGGGAAAGTCACTTATGCTCACCAAAACCATTACTCCAGTCTTCAGTTTCACATGATCCTTCAGAAATTATTGTAATATGCTCATTTGCTGTTTCCTATTATTATCAATGTTGAAAACATGTTTTTTTTTTCAGTATGCCTTTGAGCATGCGTTAAAAGAAGACATTTTGAAATAAAAATATTTTGTAACAATAAAAAAGGCTTTTCTGTCCTTTTTGATAAATGTAATGCACCCTAGCAGAATAAAAATATTAAGTATTAAAAAAAAGATCTGTAGTACTAGTACCATAGACACTCAATCCTGGCATGGCTGATATTGGAGTGTTTTGATATACCTACTTACTCTAATTATTTTCTTGTGGACATATGAGAGTTAAGGTTAGCTTGGGGATTTAAAAGGCTCAGGGAGAGCTCAAGGCAGATGAGGAAAATCTCTCCATCCTATTGTTTTCTCTCTGTTCAGGCGCATCTCTGTTGTTATGGTAACATTACACCAGAACCCTCTGCTGTAGTGCTGACATGATTATGTTATAAAACATAACCAAAAGTCATTTACTTGCTCTGGAGAAGCGAATCGATAGTAAATTACTTAGGCTAAGACATTTCCACTGAATTATCCAAACCATTTTGTATTTTTTTTTATATAATGACTCTGAGGTCATACAGTAGCTACTGGTTAGATATAAACTGATTTAATGTTAATTGTTTTTGCTATTTATGTGATATAGAATATAAAGCTCTTGCTTGTGCAGTCTTGAGTTTGTGTTGCCTGTATGCAAGTCTGCCCCTTTAGTTTTATAGCTATCACATTTGCTGACCCATATGTAGAGGATTACGCCCAGTGACCCTTCATCAGTAAACACCCCACCTACTTCACCTCATTCTACCCTACAACATCAGCCTCACTCTATCTGGAATGTGAAAGCATGGATGTATCCATCCATTCCAGAATGCCATTCAGAAGATTATTCGTCTGGGTCTGCATGTTTATGCTTGAAATACACAGGTTATATGAGGAACAGCAGTAACAGACTTACACTGTAAAGGTCTTGAATCATGTAGTGGAATAGTTTTGAGTTGCTCTTTTATAGGTCAATTGTGAATGTTGTAAAAAATGCATCCAACACAAAGGGCAAATCAAAGATTATGAATTACCAGAATGGACAGAGACAGAGACTCTTATGCACGTTCAACTCCTTTCACAGAGAATGGTCTAAAATCAGAACTGACATTTTATTTTTATCCCTTAGAGGGATAGTTCACTCCAAAAATGACAATGCTGTGATCATTTACTTTGTTCCAAAACGGTGCAACTTTCTTTCTTCTGTGGGATATAGAAGATATTTTGAGAAATGTCTCTTTTTTTTGTGCATATACAATGGAAGCCAGTTGGCAGCACCAATTGTTTGTGTTACCAACATTCTTCAAAATATCTTCTTCTTTAGCGTCTCACAGAAGACAGAACGTCATGCAGGTTTGGAACAACATGAGGGTGAATAAATGATGACAGAACTGTTCATTTTTGGTGAACTATCCCTTTAAATGGCATTAAATAACAGCTTTTCCTTTTTAGAAGCTTAGTTGTAAAGTTACCACACTCACATTCTAGGGATTTTCCCCTTGTGAGCAGGTTCTCACCAGGCTTCAGTGTAGAAGTGGCAGTAGGTTATAGTGTTATTGTGTCTTTTACTGGAAGGTCACTTAGCAATTGAGGACATGCTATTTGGAATGCATACATTCTCAGTACATACCAATAAATGTGGTCATGACATAGATTGAGTGCTGCCTTCACAATCTACAGTAAGTGTCTAAAAACAAGTGGAAACCACTCAAAACAGCATGCACTTAAATTTTAGAGGCTGTTACTGAAAATCCAGCTTTGATTTTGAAATCAGACTAATTTGATTAGACACTTGTTATCGATAGGCACTGAATAACAGAAAAAAAGTCTTGTTAACAAATGACAAGGGGAATTGCTTATGGTGAACAGATGCAGCCTCTTCTTATTATAATCATTATTAAAGCTACACGATAACACATTGTTCATTTAGTGATGAGAAGGAGTGAACAGACTTGAGTCAAATGCAGGGCTCGGTCTCTTGTGCTATTGGCCTAATGGCCATATCGTAAGACAGGTTTATTATTCAAGGCAATCATGAGACATTTGCGATGGACAGAGCTCTTCACAAAATTGCACATCTTCAGTTTGGTTGCTGAGCTGCATATTAACTCACCTGATGTGTGCAATAGGAAATCTTATATTGCTATTACGGGGAACCATTTCAAATGCACTTTCAGTCTCTCCATGCACTTTCTCCATTAGCTTTGAATGTTAGCGTTGACTACATGTATACATTAATTAAGGGAACACTTTAGCGTAGGGACTAGTTCTCACTATTAACTAGTTGCTTATTAGCATGCATATTACTTTCATATTGGCTTTTTATTAGTTCATATAAAGCACATATTATGCCTTATTCTGCATGACCTTATTTTAGATCCCTTAATCCTACCCCACACCTAAACCTAACAACTACCGTTTAACTAACTACAACTACCAGTAAACTAACTATTAATAATAAGCAGCAAATTAGGAGTTTATTCAGGAAAAAGCCGTAGTTAATAGCTACTAAATTTGTGAACAAAATTAATACTTCATTTAGTAAGGATGCATTAAAATAATCAAAAGAAATGTAATTACAGTTTGCACAGAAATATTAAGCAGCACCGCTGTTTTCAACATTGATAATAATTAGAAATGTTTCTTAAACCTAAAAATCAGCATATTAGAATGCTTTCTGAAGGATCATGTGACACTGAAGACTGGAGTAATGGCTGCTGAAAATGTACAAGAATAGAAGAACAATATTACTGTTATCTGTATTTTGATCAAAAACATGCAGCCTTGGTGAGCATAATTAAAAATGTTAGATTTAATCATTAAAAAATCTTACCGAACCTAAATTTGTAAATGTTATTATCATTTAAAAGTATAGTGTTTTTGTTTTTTAATGTTTCAATGTCTATTTTAGTTTTATTTTTTAGATTTAAAAATTGGCAAGGGATACATTTGTAACTATCTCAACAGGTCTTATATAAAGTGTACATATCCTTTGTGGAAGTGGGACCAGGAAATGTTCACACTGCAGACTATTTTAAAGGAATTGGTGAGTACAAAATGTATCAGTTGTTTCTTTCACATCCAGTTATTGAGTGAGTTTTTTTTAAATTCTTTATCTTATGTGCAATTATTCCAGCATCGTTCCTCGTTGTCAGTATTGGAGGGACTTTGGTGGGTCTCATCTTTGCCGTTATTCTGGCCTTTGTCACTCGTTTTACAAAGAAAGTGCGCATCATAGAGCCACTGTTTGTCTTCCTGTTGGTTTACCTGGCCTACCTGACGGCAGAACTCTTCTCTCTGTCCGCCATTCTATCGTGAGTATTGCCACTGCTAGCATACTCATCTGAATAATTTGACTTATTTGAAAACGAGTATCTACATAGTTGTAAACTGCATCTTTATTAACACTGTGACCAGGGAATTCATTTAGTCAAATAATATACAGTCATATAAATATGACTGAAAATGTGAAATGAAGAAAGATTTGTGTGAGCATAGGGGATATCATTAGCTTAGTATAAAAAAAATTGAAGTCAGGGGAAGGTTCCCATCATGATAGAAAAATGCAGTTCTGTGATAAACACTGTAGTAGCTGACATTTAAAACGGTGAGAAGTTAAATGACAGTATTATTGCAGAGAGTGGGAATGATTTATGCCTAAGAGTATTACAGCAAGAGAGAGAGAAATATATGAGCATAATAGAGAAAGGAGAACCAAAACATCGGGGTCAGGGATAAATGATACATTGAATGAAAAGTGGTGAGTGTGTTTGTTTATATGAGCTGTATATGAATATTTCCACTACCAATTTGAAGATTGTTTCAGATTGTTTTCAAACCATTTGTGCTGACCCGTAAATCTCAGTAGTTTCTTTGGCGGTCATAAATCAGATAATGAGATTATGAGCAGAGGAATTAGATTATTAACCCATTTTAGTATTGCTCAGCACAGCAGCACAGCATTAGAACAGATTTTAAGATGCAGAGTCATGCTCGAATACAACATGCCTTAAGGACAGAAATCAGTAGTGCAAGATATGAAGTAATGATTTCTCTGCATGTAGTTCAAAGTAAAGGCCCGTCTTTCTGATTTTATAATAATGCAGTGCTTGGAGCGCCCCCTGATGGCTCGTTATCACACATACTGCACAAGGTGGTGTTGAGATAGAACTGAAGTAAGCCATAGTAGGATTTAAAGATAATGGGAAAAGGTCATGTGAAACTGGATGACATACATATGATCTCATCAATATAATTTGCACTTTTCATTGTTTCTGGTCTGTTCTGTGGGTAATGCAGACAGAGTGACTCATGTAACACAGCACTATGAGCAAAGCGTAATTCCTGTCTGAAGCACTAGTTTATGTATATGGAATGTAAATATGGAGATATCTCGTATCTCTGTCTAAATATAGACATCAATCCAAAGGTACAAAGGTCTGAAACAATTTATATGAACATTAACAACCTCCCTGTTAAACTCTAAACTCAATTATATTTATGTATTTATATTTTTTCTTTATATAAAACACATCTATTGTATTCTATCATCATTATATAACATCTGTGCCTCTTCATGGCATTGGTGATTGATAACAGGATGACTTTCTGTGGCATTGGCTGCAACAAGTATGTGGAGGCAAATATATCCCAGAAGTCCCGGACCACCGTGAAGTACACCATGAAAACCCTGGCCAGCATTGCTGAGACGATCATCTTCATCTTTTTGGGTATCTCAGCTGTGGACAAGTCCAAATGGGCCTGGGACACTGGCCTTGTCGTCAGCACACTCATATTTATCTTAGTCTTCAGGGCCATGGGTGAGAGAGAGTCTATTCTATTCTATTCTATTCAAAAAACATGGTAGTCATATTGTATTGTTTGTACACTTTGGTTACTGAAGTCAAAAACAAAAAGAGAACTGTTAATTGAAACTCTTCACTCATAGTAAATTTTGCTTCACAGTTAACTTTCACTTTGGCTTAAGGCTTTGGCTTTGGCACTTTGGCTCATTTATTATTCTAGACCACGAAAGCTGAAAATGTACCATGTACATTCATATGATTTTCATTTAACTTCTTTAGTAATTTATAACGGGTTGAGATGCTGAATTGATCATTGCACTAAACATTTACAATGGCCTCAACTGTAACAGTTAGCCTATGTATTTGCTCAACATGTCATTTGCAGGTGTTGTAGGGCAGACTTGGTTCCTGAACTGGTTCAGACTGGTTCCCCTGGACAAGATTGATCAAGTGGTGATGTCATACGGCGGTCTCCGAGGTGCTGTGGCTTTTGCTCTGGTGGTACTTTTAGATAAAGAACAGGTGAAGGCTAAAGACTACTTTGTGGCAACAACCATAGTTGTGGTTTTCTTCACAGTCATGTTTCAGGTAACTGATTTATTTTTTCTGTATTCCTGCCAATTTGTGTTTTCCCTCTCCATTCACCTTTACAGAATCATTATGTGTTGATAAAAGTGTTTTTTGTTCTGTTTCATCTTTCCTCAGGCTCTGTTTATTATTATTACTTGTGTGTGTGTGTGTGTGTGTGGGTAGCATGCAGGTAAGTTCCTTGCAGGGATGACATTTACACTGCTGTGTCAAATTGCTGTTATTTCCAAAGCTGGTCTGACACAGAGATACTAATTATGATGAATGGAGTGATTTTGAAGGTGCTGCCTATGTGTAAATGTGTGTGTGTGTGTGTGTGTGATGTGCCCATCTGGCCAGTGCCAGGCTTTTTCTTTATTCCAATCTCATCTATTATTTAAGGCTGGAGAATCTCTGGAGTGTCTAGGCGTGTGTTGTCATATCGTTGTATCCAACATGCCACAGTATATCTGACTGCTGAAATCATTAAGATATACTTGCCAAGCTTTGGTTAGGAACTCATCTGTCAATAGATCCCACAAATATGCATGCTGGTTAGACAAGTATGCCTTTTTTTGTATTGCTTTAAAAAACATTTAAAAATTACATTTACATTTTTACATTTACATTTAGTCATTTAGATGCTTTTATCCAAAGCGACTTATTAATGAGGACAATAAAAGCAGTCAAAATAATATAAAGAGCAACAATATATAAGTGCAAAAGTCTCGGTTAGCCTAACACAGTACACGTAGAAAGGTGTATATATACGTGGGTCTGGAAAGTATTCAGGGCCCCTGACATTTTCACTCTTGTTATATTGCAGCATTGCTAAAATCATTTTAAGTTAATTTTTTTTCCTCATTAATGTACTCAGAGCACCCCATATTGACAGAAAAAAACACAGAATTGTTGACATTTTTGCATTATTAAAAAAGAAAAACTGAAATATAAAATGGTCCTAAGTATTCAGACCCTTTTGCTCAGTATTTAGTAGAAGCACCTTTTGATCTAATACAGCCATGAGTCTTTTTGGGGAAAGATGCAACAAGTTTTTCACACCTGGATTTGGGGATCCTCTGCCATTCCTCTTTGCAGATACTCTCCAGTTCGTCAGGTTGGATGGTAAACGTTGGTGAACAGCCATTTTTAGGTCTCTCCAGAGACTCAATTGGGTTAAGTCAGGGCTCTGGCTGGGCCATTCATGAACAGTCACAGAGTTGTTGTGAAGCACTCCTTCGTTATTTTAGCTGTGTGATAAGGGTCATTGTCTTGTTGGAAGGTAAACCTTCAGTCTGAGGTCCTGAGCACTCTGGAGAAGGTTTTCGTCCAGGATATCCCTGTACTTGCCCGCATTCATCTTTCCCTCGATTGCACCAGTCGTCCTGTCCCTGCAGCTGAAAAAAAACCCACAGCATGATGCTGCCACCACCAAACTTCACTGTTGGGACTGTATTGGACAGGTGATGAGCAGTGACTGGTTTTTCTCCACACATAACGCTTAGAATTAAGGTCAAAAAGTTCTATCTTGGTCTCATCACCATCTTGGAGTCCTTCAGGTGTTGTTTAGCAAACTCCATGCGGGCTTTCATGTGTCTTGCACTGAGGAGAGGTTCCGTCGGGCCACTCTGCCATAAAGCCAGACACTTTTACTCTTTCTCTTTTTTTTCCCTCCTTTTTTGGGAGGGCTGCAGTGATGGTTGACTTTCTACAACTTTTCCCATCTCCCGACTGCATCTCTGGAGCTCAGCCACAGTGATCTTTGGGTTCTCTTTACCTCTCTCACCAAGGCTCTTATCCCCCGATAGCTCAGTTTGGCCGGACAGACAGCTCTAGGAAGGGTTCTGGTCGTCCCAAACGTCTTCCATTTAAGGATTATGGAGGCCACTGGGCTCTTAGAAACCTTAAGTGCAGCAGAACTTTTTTGTAACCTTGGCCAGATCTGTGCCTTGCACAATTCTGCCTCTGAGCTCTTCAGGCAGTTCCTTTAACCTCACGATTCTCATTTGCTCTGACATGCACCGTGAGCTGTAAGGTCTTATATAGACAAGCGTGTGGCTTTCCTAATCAAGTCCAATCAGTATACTCAAACACAGCTGGACTCAAATGAATATGTAGAACCATCTCAAGGATGATCAGAAGAAAAGGACAGCGCCTGAGGTTAATATATGAGTGTCACAGCAAAGGGTTTGAATACTTAGGACCGTGTGATATTTTAGTTTTTCTTTTTAATAAATCTGCAAAAAAAAATGCATACCAATTCTGTGGTTTTTTGCAATATGGGGTGCTGTGTGTACATTAATGAGGAAACAAAAAAAAACTGAAAGGATTAGCAACTGGCTGCAATATAACAAAGAGTGAAAAAAATAAGGGGGTCTGAATACTTTCCGTACACACTGTATATATATATATACACACACACACACACACACACTCACACACAAAGAAAAACAAGTAGATAGAATAGAAAAAATAGAAAACTAGTGTTTTTTTTTGTTTGTTTGTTTGTTTTTTTTAAATAAAAAAAAGAAGATAAATATAGATAAAGTAGAATTATAATTTGTGAAAGTGTTAGAGTTAGAGGGTCAAAGAAAGGTGTTTAATGTATAATACATATATAAATAATATAAATTTTAACACGGTCAGTCTGGGGATTAGTGGTGAAGGTTTTTCAGCAAATCTATCTGCAGGTTACATTGATATGCTAGCACTGTAGGTGCCTACAAAGTGACTGTCTTTATGAGTGAGACATTGACTCATTCATTTAGCCTATTTGTTCAAAAACAATGATTCATTCAGGACCAAAACAAGGGGCTGGCTATTTTGAAAATTGAAATTTGAAACCACATACTACTCATATTATATATACTATATTAGGATATGGAAGGAATAGTAAGAGTAGTATTTATAGTAGTGTGATATAATTCCAAATTCAGCCACTTTTTTTATGAGTGAGTCATTTGAATCATTCATTCAACCAATTCATTTGAAAACAGCTGAATTTGCAACTTCATATTAGCATACTGCTATTAATTTTTTGTCTTATACAAGTATGTTAACAATACTAAGAGTACAACTACAATTAAATGCTTTTTTAATTTCACTCAAAGATTTTTTTGGCTAGGTAATTAAGACATTTTTAGTACAATTTTTGACGTAGTGTCTGTAGTTCTGTACTTTAAGTACAGTTTTTCAGTGTTTAACACCCCTGACATTCAGCAACTAAACTTGAATGAGCGAGTCATTGAATCGTTCACTTAAACAACACAAATAATGACTATGTTTGTGCTTTAAAACCTCTTTCATTGGTAGAGCAAAAATTCACAAAATATCTGGAAATATAAAATATAAGTTAATCAGTATTAACTTCTTGTTTATTCAAACTGTTGAATAAAAGCAATATTACATTTGCGATCATGCTGTTGGTCTAAATTCATTCATAGGCCACAGGCCTGCTGATTTTCTAAAAACAGCATTTTTGCTAGTGTGCTTAATTAGGTAAAAATGTTTATTTAAAAGACCAAACAGACTGACTTGGTGCTTCTACTAGAAATATGAGCTGTGATATTTAGTTGAGAGGTTTGGAGGTTTCAGTCTCTCTGATTTGTTGATATTTTCCTGATCTTTCCTCCCAGGGTTTAACCATCAAGCCTTTAGTGAAATGGTTGAAAGTGCCTCGCAGCACAAACAGAAAACCCACCATTAACGAAGAGATCCACGAGCGTGTGAGTCAATATCACTTCCAATACTCTCCTGCCTCTTTTCTGTCTCTGTTTCTCATCACCTGTCTCCCTCTGTCCCTGCCTGACTGCCTGTGGTGAAATGTGTGAGTGATGATGTCGACTTTGCTGTCTGTGCAGTGCTGTGATCTGATGACTGAAACGTCAGCATTGCGACAGACAGACTGACGTTAGACTCTTCATTCCAATGAATTAATCATCAGAGCTCTTTTTTGCCTTTCCACAAATAGATGTGCACATATAGGCAGAGGTCACACGGCCCCTTGCCATTTACCTCATCCTCTTTCTGAAGGCCTTACACACCCTGCTGCTGCATGCACACTGCGGTACTCAAGGCTACCTGCTGAGCACTCTAAAACCTGCGCTAAAGATAGACTGTAGTGTAGCTGAGCTGGCAGAAGAGATACAAAATAAAATAGGAGAGATTCTGAGAAAATAAAGGAGAAGAGATATTCTCTTGGAAAGCAGCAGTTTCTCAAACCTTATGTGCCATAGCCATTTTTAGAATTCTTTTTTTTTTTTCCCATTTCAGGGAATCGCGTCGAAGAGTAAGCTTGGGAGGCATTTACTGTTCTAGGTAACAAAAGTTTATATTATTATAAGTTGGACGACTGTATATTCAAAAGTCTGTAAAGTGGAAGATTTTAAAAAAAGCAGTCATTCATAAATACATAAGAGCTTATATATGTCTGTGGAATACTGATATGAATTGGTGATCAGGGAATCTCCAACAAACACATGAGTAAATTATAATATCGATATCATCATCTCATACTGAGAAAGGGAAGGGGGACTACCGCTTTACAGCATTTAATACATAAACACATACATGTGAAACTATTAGTTCATTTTTATAAATTAAATGCTAAACGATTTTTACATACATTAAGCATTTTAAAAAAAAATGAGGTGACAAATGAATTTCAGAAAGTGCAATTCTATTTTGACATGAAATTGCATGTAGAATATTATGAGCTATCACAGATTGAAATTGTATTCACACATTTTAACACAGTTTCTTAACAAGCTGTTAACTAACCTACAAATGAAAACAAATTACAGAGTTAACAATTAAATGCATATTTCATGTCAGTAGAAACACAAGTTTACGACACCAGAAGACAGAACACAAAACATGAAACAGTACAGTGCTGAAAAAGGAAGGGCTACATAAGGTGAATAGACCAACCAGATTCAATGAACTTTCAACACTGAACTGCTCCCCAGTTGCCAATATCTAGTTCATTTACAAGGAGATATTTTGAAAAATGCCCATATATTTTATGCAAGACGTAGAGTTTTTTTAATCTCAAGGGCACCTAAAAATCCTATATACATTTTTCTAATATATTTCTAATATGATTTTATTTTTCTGTATGCCTGTCCCTTATCTCCTTTCAGAAATGTTTATTAATTTATGTTTTGTTTTACTATCAAAATAGCCTTGGATGCTGACATGAAATAAAGAACCTAATAAATAAATCTAAATGCAGAGATGTAGATAATGAAATGAAATAGCCATAAATAACTTACACAAGCACTGAACTTGTCTGTTCTTCTGTGTTCAGGCTTTTGACCACATTCTGACAGCTGTGGAGGACATAGCCGGTTTGAATGGATACCATCACTGGAGGGACAAGTGAGCGGCACTTATACTCTTATGATAAGAAATGTGCTCAGTGAAAATACAAGAACTAAAACGAATCATTGTTTTTTTATCCTTTAGGTGGGAGCAATTTGACAAGAACTATTTGAGTAAGTTGCTGTTGAGAAAGTCTGTGTACCATAAGAGTGAACTGTGGGAGGCCTATCAGAAAATCAACATCAGAGATGCCATCAGTGTCATTGATCAGGTAAAAGTCTTAATGTAGCAATTTATCTGGTATACAGTTTGTATGTCAGCATCATTTTTTAAAGAAATTGTATTAGATTTGGGATTTGCTTGTCCTGTCGTTAAAAAAGTAGAATGGAACAATCACGGTTGTCATGTATGGTGCTGCGTTTCTGCATTTGGACATACAGTATCTCTCCATGGCCCTTTTTTGTAAGGGTTTCCATGCTGTATTATAATTGTTGACCGCTAGATGGAGCCCACACTCAAGAAATTAGTACTAGGTAAAAACCTCACTGCTGTGCAATACAACAATAAAACCACGTATATTTTCATCTGCTTCCACTCTGTAAAAGTGTTTATTCATTCAGCCTTACTCACAGTCGTGGATCATAGATTTTCAATAGATTTTCAATTCTAACTTTTTGAATGAACATGAACTATTGTAGCAATGTTACTTAATGTTCTTCATAAAAGTGATACTAGAGTTTTTTATACTGGGGGTTCTCTGGGTTGGATGAGAGTCTGGTTGGGGGTCTCTTGGCCTTTAAAGGCTGAAAGCCCCTGGATTATGGCTGTATAAAAGGCTCCTGGAGAAAGGAAGTTTTATTGAGGACTCCTATTTGATAGTTTGTTGAGCGCATTCCAGGTGCATCCAGTAGGAGGCATTATTGTACAAGTTTTCTGCCTGTTGCCTCATTGTGTTATTACTGAGAGAACGGCAGCTGCGCACTTAGTTTTCCTGCCTATTATTTGGATGTTTGTTGGCGTTTGGTGTTTCAAAGTGTTAGTTCATGACCATAAAGTAAGTTTCTTCAATTTCCATATGTTGTTAAATGTGTTTGAACTTGTAGTTTACACTGGCATGGACGGACATGTAACGATTCACGTGTGATCGTTCGATAGATAAACAAGATATGCTATGTAATTTCTGCGAAATGCAGAGTTAGATGTTACAGTTTACATAGTAATCGGTCTGTAATCAGTCAAGTTTGATAATGTGGAAGGATTAACCAGTATTACTGCCTTCCTGATGTTATTTGGGAATTAATGCACGGCTTGTTAATGCACCTGGATTTATTAATATATATTAATACTGAAATAATTTTATGGGACCATACCAATGGTTATATAGTCTCCAATTGCATCCTCTGCATACTGAGAACTTCAGCTGTTGTTTAGATTATGTTGAAAATGTTAGTATTCTTGATTAGGAAGTGCCTGATTTATGTGTGAACATGTACCTGTTTATTTATACTGTTATGTTTTGTTATTTTTAGACTAATATTCAATACACTTTGGAAAGAAGCTCCAGTCTCATTCTTTGTGTCCTGACCGACACACCAGGAGTGTATACTGCTGATAGTTAGAACCAGAGCCTAGCAGTCTTATTTCCTCTCCAACAATGGCATTGAGCAGAGGAAGCACTGAGATCTTTTCTCAGGCTCAAGAGAGTCGTATGAGAAGAGCTGAGGATAATTCCTCTCTTTGTTAGTTACCCTGACGCCACTGTGTCTCTGCCAGTATTAGCCCTTTGAAGGCATCTGATACCTGTCAGCTCCAACATCAAACCAATCTACAAAAATACTCAGAGATGGCATCCAGACAGAGAGAGAGAGGGGGGGGGGGGGGGGGAGAAAGAAGGGCCTACCAGTAGGTGAGTATTAAATGTGCTGCATAGAAAGCACGTCATAATGGTTACCCACTTCCACTGATTCATTGATCAGAAAAGTTTAAAACACCTGGAATGTTAGTCACGCAGCACTTTTGTCCCTGAGCGAGACCATTTCCTGTACCCTTGAGTTTCATAGAGCTTGGCTTCCTGAGAGGAGTTATCAAGCTAATATTAGCACAAGATTGAGAGATAGAAAACCTCTGTTCTTATTCGGACCACCCAGTAAAAGAGGCACAGAATCACTCTTTTAATATGGGCAGGGTAAAAACTAAATGTATAAACCAAAACATGAATTTAAACATTTTTAAAAAAGAGAGAGTTTTCTTTTACTTTTGTTCTTGTACATTTGTCACATTTCTGCATGTCTTTACCACAGGTGTGTACTTACTTACTGTGTGTATATTTTTAATGAACTATGAGCTCATATGTAAGAGTGCAGACCAGACAGTGTTTAAACATCATGCTTATCCACATCGAGAATGATTAGTCACCCACATGGCAGAGTAATCTGTGGTAAGACGAACCATCTATATGGAGAATGGAAAACAGAGAGAGGTCTCATCTCTATCTAGGGAGCAACATTTACATTTAGTCATTTACCAGACACTTTGACTGAAAACTGACTGAATCATTGAAAATGAATGCACACTGAAGGTGTAAGTGCACTTTGCAATATGGCTGTATTATCATCTCAGGTGTGCATTATTTTCAGTAATGCAAGAACTGGAACTGCTTGATAGCTAGGCAGTTATAGAACATTAATCAATAGCTTAATAATCTACTGTATATGTCTGGCAGAATCAGAATCGAGCATAGAGTTAGTATTTGATTCTAGGGAATTTCTCTGTCTCTCTCTCTCAGGGTGGGAATGTGTTGACCTCTGCTAGACTCTCTCTGCCTTCCATGGCCAGCAGAACCTCTTTTCCAGAGGTCACAAATGTTACCAACTACCTGTGAGTATGTGAATATGTTTGTGTTTCAGGACATTGAAAAAATATTCTCTTAATCAATGTTTTTTGTTGTCCAGTAAAAATATTTAAATGTCCCTAAAATAAGATAAATATACACCATGAGAACACTACATTCCTAAGTTTAGTCAGTAAGAACGTAATTTTATGATTTATACAATTAAATAAACTTTCATTTTATTTAAAATGTATTCTGGGATAATTTTTCAGCAGTATCATTACTATAGTCTTCAGTGTCACATGATCCTTCAGAAAGCATTCGAATATGCTGATTTGATGCTTAAGAATTTTTTTTTTATTATCAGTGTTGAAATCTGTTTTTTGGGAAAGGAAACTATCATACGATACTATCTTGTCTTACATGTTAAGTGTAACAAACTAAATTTGTACTTAAAACAATATAAAACGATTTTAAACTTATGTTAAAAACATAATACTGAATACATCAAGGAATTGTTTTGTTTAAAAACAATTTAGACAACACAAAACAAAAATACTGATTTAAAAATTATATTTTGCATTGTTTTATTTTTTTGAATGTGTGTTAGTGTGCGCAGGGACATAGGGAGACATTTTGTGCATATCTGTGGTGTAAGTGTACATGTGTTTACATGCATGTTGGTTCCTGTAACTATCTGTGTCTCTGTGTGTGATCCCTCAGGAGAGAAAATGGCAGTGGGGTATGTCTAGACCTCCAGGTGATTGACACAGTGCCAGGAGCCAAGATAGAGGAAGAGCTAGAGACACATCATGTACTTGCTGGAAACCTCTACAAACCCAGGAGACGGGTACATATCCTGCCATACACACATCCTCTCACCGCTCAAGCTCTGAAGCATTATATTGTATCAGTGAAATGGGTGACACTTTGTATGATGTGTTTGCTTCTGTTGACCTCTCCGTCTCTATTCCTGCAGTACCAGTCCCACTACAGTCGCCACTTCATGACAGTGGGTGAAAAAGAGAGACAGGACAGGGAGGTGTTCCAGAGGAATATGCGCAACCGTCTGGAGTCCTTTAAATCCACTCGCTACAAGCGCCACAAGAAGGACCGCAGTCAGAAAAAGGCAAGGGCTCAAAACTGCAGCAAAACACTCTTATGTTGAGTTAGGTGGACCTGAGGGAGGCCAAGGTAGGCTAAGACAGACAAGTGTGTGTGTGTGTGTGTAAGGTCAGCTGCCCAAAGGCAATGTAGAGACACGGGTAATGTTTGCAGTTACTGGTATGCATGACTAGCTAATGTGTGTGTGTCTGTGAATGTGCAAGTGCATGTTACCGAGAGAGAGAAAGTGAAAGGGAATGTTACAAGTATTCTTCATAGTAATCTTGTATTCAAAAAATACATTAAATAATAAAAAGTGCCTGATATAAAGTTTCGGTTCATTGAAAGATTTCTGTTCCAAATAAATGCTGTTCTTTTGAACTTTCTATTCATCAAAGAATCCTTAAAAATGTATGTTTTCCACAAAAATATTAAGCAGCACAACTGATTATTACATTTACATTTACATGTAATCATTCAGCAGATGCTTTTATCCAAAGGGAGGGTGGCATATGTGCCATTTATACGGGACACGTCTTGGCCAGGATTTTATATTGCCTAAAACATCCAAAGAAATTTGACCAATAACATGCAGGTATTGTGTATAATCGACCAATCGTGGTGCGTGAGAAGGTGAGATCTACAGAGAACGATCAAAGCGATGCAAATACGCGCACGTGTTTGTTTGTTCGTTTGACTTGAACGCGGCTGCGCACCGATCATTGAATGACACCAAAGTACCGCGAGAGCATTCGAAAGCATAAGGAGCCATCTGATCAGCTCTCTATAGCACTCGTGAATTTCATACAACGATCGATCTGCACAGTGCCAACAGCCAAAACCTGGATATTTTAGGCAAAATAGAAATCCTGGCAAGGGTGCGTCCCATAAAAATGGCCCGTATGGTCACCCTAAAATGAGGAGAACAATAGAAGTAATCAGACGAACGAGAGAGCAACAGTATACAAGTGCTGTGACAAGTCTCAGTTAGTCGTGCACAGTACACATAGCTAGGTTTTTTTTTAATAGAATGGAACAGTGTTTCCTAGCAACGACAACCACGCTACAATCTAATGAGAACAGAAAACAAAACCCTTACAAGCTGCTGTCCTCTTCTGCTGCTCGACTGCTTCTTATTCCATTAATACTAATGTTTCTAGCACCACCTCAGAAAAATTAGAATTATTTCTGAAGGATCATGTGCCACAGAAAACTGGAGTAATGAGTGCTGAAACATTGTAGTTTGATCATAAGCAATAATAAGTACATGAAAAAATATGAAATAGAACTTAATATATAAGTTTAATATAAGTTCACTGTTATAAAATAAAAAAAAAATGCACTTCGGTGAGAAAAAGAGATTTCTTTCCAAGCATTTAAAAAAGTCTTACATATTTATACTCATCATGCTAAACACACACTAACTCTATATATATATATATATATATAGATATACAGATATGTGGTGTGTGGTGTGTGTGTGTGGGTAAACTAGCTTATTAAGCTATGCTGATTAAGATAAGTTTACGCTTATTTGTTTAATATTGTTTTACAGCGGAAAGGGTCAGATGCTAAAGAGCAAGACACCAATGACAAACCCCGACGAAATGTCAGCTGGCAGGACAAAGGTTGGTTGTCAAATTAACTGTTAATTAAGCTATGTTCTGCTACTAAAAGTTCCCAGTGCATTGTGGGTAATATGTTTTTGCACACGTCTTCAGACCCAGCTGTGGTTCCAGTGGCATCTGAGGAGGATAAACATGATCCTTCTGAACCAGATAAAGATGACGATGTAGGCATCACTTTTGTGGCTCGCAAAGCCCCAGAAACACCAAAGGAGAGACCCAAATCAGGTGAAATATGATTATGAGAACTGATTGTTTCCTGTCCCCAACACTTCTATATCTTCTTGTGTCTCTTTCTGTTCTTTCAGTACCAGCTACACTGGATGTTTGTCAGAGCCCAGTTGCAGCCCCTCCATCGCCAACATGTGGAGAGAAAAACCTGCCGTGGAAAAGTGGCATGGGTTCCCTCCCTCCATGTGTGTCCGTAGAGGCAACTAAAATTATCCCTATAGACCTGCAGCAGGCTTGGAACCAGAGCATCTCCTCTCTGGAGAGCCTGGCTTCTCCTCCAGCACCTCCGGAGCCTCAGCACCCACGTGTTAGCACCCTCTCGAGGCTGGGAGGACCCCTGCGAACCCCAGCGAAGGGAAAAAGTAGTGGTAGTGCAGGATCAGGAAGTAATACAGGTTCCCCAAGTTCAGGGCAGTTCAAGTTCCCTACAGGGAAGGAGGAAGAGGAGGAAGGTGCCCTCTCTCAGCAGCAGCAGGAAATGCAGCCGCTAATGTCATCTTTGAGGCCGCCGCCACCACCTCCTCCACCACCTGCCGCGCAATCCGCCGGAAAGAGAAGGAATCCTTGTGTTTATCTTAGAAGTCTGGTGACAGTGCCACCATCTGGTGTGGAGCCACAAAGCAGGAGGCCGACCCAGCTGTAAAATCTCCCTCTTTCCTGTTTTATCTTTTCACGACCCTCAATCACCTTACTGCAGACATTTACCTCCTCAGGCCAGACTTTGTTTTTTAGAAAGTCAGTAAATTCCTTTCTAAGAGACTATTAATTTGTTTTTTTTTAGCGCTAATAGGTTACGTGGGTTTAGAAATGGTTGATAGAGTTTGCTGAGGGTCCAATCCTTTGTGTACAGGGCAGTTCCTTTCACAGTTCCTTTTTTTCTTAGTTTGAAGTGATCTGCCCTGTATTATGTACCTCTGCATATGTGATTGTCAAAATGTACAACCACTGAACATATATAAGGCTAAACCACATTCCAAGGACCTACTGGGTGTGTCTGTCAAACAGTGTTTTTTTCACTCACATGAAAGAAAAGAAAATCACTTCATGGTTACTCATAACCTCACAGCTTTAATCAGCCAATCCATCTTAAAACAAAAATGAGTAATACTGAGGTCTTCCCTTTTCAGACTGGGATGACAAAGTAACACATTATAGAAAGCACATGAGGTTAAGGTCACACGTCTTCAATCAGAGCCATTATCTCTCAGTGGGTTATAAATATGCATAACAAATCCACACCCACAGCATTGGGTGACAAAAAACCCATGATGGTTGTCATCAGGAGCACTTATGCTGTGTACAGGATATATACGCTTCTATGCAGCACATTACCTGTTCTTTGTTGTTGTGTTTGGGCAAAAAAAGCAAGGTGTGTTCATTTATTTTGTATTTATGTATCATCTTCATGCCTTTTAATGCTTTTGCTTTCTGAATAACAGGGTTTTGTGAATCTGCATTTTAATCTACAAAGCTATATTCATAGCTCTTTTAATAACCAAAGTGTATAATGTTAATGTTTAACGTCATTTTTGTCCATCATTAATTATGACACTATATTTATAATCATGAATAATTAATTAAGGATCATCCAAATTTTATGTGCTTAATCAGTAGTAGGGGCCTGAAAAACTGTCACCATGTAAATTGTGTGCCTAATAATATTGTAGGTCTGATGTGATGCAAAATGTCTACAGAAATAATTTACAGAGGCAATGCACAGACTCATCTATATAATCTAATGCACTTATTTTAATGAGGTTTAGCATGATCAACCGTATGCAGGCACAATGACTTGGAGATGGATGTCATTTTTTGTTTTCTAAATATGTCGACTCTCGGTCTGTTGCTTTATACCACATCTTCATCCTACAATGGAACAGAATTTAGGTTTTGCACTTGGTTTAGCCCAATTGTACCTATGGTGTTGTTGAAGCTGCTGTCCTATTGTTTTGTATTGCTGTGTAATTCTTTGTATGTACTGATGATTGTTGTGCCTTGAGAGGGACAGTGGTAGATATTGAGAAAGAGGCCTTGTTGATCTTTATTTTGCCTGTAAACAGTATGGAGTGGTTTAGTGCTACTGTATGTTGTCTTACTTGAACTTGTGTTAGCAGAAATGTTGCCCCAGTCATTTGACCCCATTGAAATTGAACTGGAATTAAATTATCCATCCATTAAATTTAAATTACATTTTAATCTCTTTTCTCCCAAATGTGTTTATTTTTGTAGGCATCTGTATTAGGTATCTGTGTGCCAAATATTGAGTTTGAATAGCTTCCTGGAATAAAGTTAACACAAGAGAGGACAGCGCTTTTGAATGACATTAGTGTTTGTCTCATCATTTCATGTTAATTTACCTTTAATGTTTAGACAAAAACATATCATTTATATATTCCAGACTGTCATATTTAGCTGGTCTCAGCTGGCTTTTCATTCATTTTTGGTAGATCCTCAGGAGGCCCATTGAAGGGAACCCTTTGGTGAATAATGAAGTTATATTCCCCCTTCAACCCAGGAGTCCCTGTGGTTTAGGCAGGGCTTCCCTAGACTGCCCTCAAAAGACTACAGCGCATTTATGTGCTAATGTGCCATTTTCTCTTCCTCAAGCCCTGAAACAGATCTCAGCCAGCGATGAAGTCACCGGCGAGAGAACAAAAGTTAGATTTGAATGTGGAGACTTAAAACCAATTCCACCAAGTGATTTTCCCACCTAACTAAAATATCAGGGTTTTCTGTTGTTGCCCCTCAGAAGCAATCTTATAGATTTCTCAGGTCATGTTCATAAATAACTGTTTCAATGAGCTCTTTAGGCCTTTTGTTGAGTTTAAGAAATGAAACTACAAATTTAATTTGTCTACTAATGTCCAACAGTAGATATACAAGTACATCCTCCGCAGGAGAATTCTGTCATTTTTGTCTGTTTCTTTCCCTAACTGTCATTTTTGTCACATATTAGATTATGTATTGAGCTTGATAACATTCTTTAATGGAAGTGGCATTGATGAAAATCAATGATATTGTAAAAATGTTTGAAATTAAATATCCAATCTTCCTGTGTTGTTAAGGCTTAATTCAAAGCATTTTATATATCCTACACACAATTAAATATTGTTTTGCAGTAATTTGGCCAATTTACAGTTTTATTGGAAATATCGCAAAAGAATGTGTACTATTTAATTTCAGCACGCTCTTTACTCACACTGTTATCTACTAACAAAATAATTATGATGGTGCATTGGCATACCATTGGCCAGGGGTGTTCTTAACTTTGCTAAAAATCGTTCTCTCAAGGATTATTGGCATGCAATATTTAATAAATAAAAACGGCATCAAACGTAACATGATAAAGGACACCATAGTGTTCAAAAATATTTCAAACATAAAATAAAACATTGATTATTCAAAATAATCAGCATTTAAATTCTTCCGCCAAGTAATATAGGTCGCTGTTCAGTGTTGCACAGCAGCAGTTTGGCGCATTAATCTTGCGACAACCGTTGGACGTGCATCATCCATTCGGAATGTAGAGCCAGAACCATCAGTTAAACAGTCAATATGTAACGTATTAAACAACAACCTACATAGTTTAAATATCGAACTAGCAATGTAGCTAGTTACTATTACAGAAGTTGCACTTGTTTTGGATTTCTGTCAACTTGACGACCTCTGTTTACCTTGTCACCCCAGGTAACGTTACAATCATCGATCGCCGTCTATATAATGGTTTCAAATAAATCACAAAAATGAGCAAGCAGGTCTTAATTAAATATTATAGTAGTTAGTGCTAGTGCAAGTAAATATGAATATTATTACTTAACCTGCACAATTTGTAGACTAAACTCATTATATTTAAATGGTTAGAGAGTATGTTTTTAAATGTATAAACACGCGCTCCTGGTCTGTGCGGTCTAGTGATTAGTGTTGGGTCGTTCTTGAACGATTCGAATCTTTAAAGTGACTCGGGAAGAACAAGTCGTCTCGGGGAGTGATTCGTTCAGTCGCGCATGCGCAACATCCTATAGGTTCTGTACTGGAATTAGTCAAGTAGTTCACCTGGTTCGAGTCGTTCGGTGTTTGAGTCGTTCGTTTCTCACGTGACGCCCCATAAGCCCAACCTGAACCTTGTCATATAGAGGTGAGGTGAGCTAATCATAGACTGAAGACCCAGGTAAACAATGACTTCATCTTTTCTGTTTCTTATTGCAGTTTTGTATTGTTTGTAGTGTGATCAACGTTTGCGTAAGTAGTAGGCATATTAGGGAAGTAGCACGTAACATTTTAATTATATTTTGTTAAAATTAACGAAATGACTCGAAAAAAGATTAGTTCATTTTGCTGAACGAGACTCAAAGGTCCGAGTCAGTAAAATGATCCGAACTTCCCATCACTACTAGTGATGTCCGAATGAGTCGTTCATTTGAACCGATACCTTTAGCCATTCGTTTGGAGTCACTGGTCTGGACATTGTTTAGCCGTAAAACTGTGAGATCACGTGATAAATCGGTTGTCCGAACGAACCGATTCTGTAAGATCCGGATTGGCCAGCTGTAGTGGGTATTCCTACGTACAATGAGATGCTATAATAATGCGTTTGATAATAAATGTTGATTCCTTCTTTTGGGTGCACTGACCTAAAAACATGTAGCATTAGCTCTGTTGAATCTGGTAACTGAAAATGTGGTTGAAGCCACAAGCTCCTTGGGACTTTTGTAAAGGCGTGGAAAAGTGCCTGAGAAGTGATTTAGAAGAATGTAATTGGAGCTCTTTAGGGCAAAGGACACGAGCTCAATCAGGAGCCATATTTCTCAGACCACAGAGGCCTGTTAGAGGTGATTAACTTGTACATTTGAAAATTGTTTCCATTTGTTGGAAGTGCGTTGTCCTCCACCCCTGTAATGACGATGGCAAAGGGTTGCTCCTTTTATGAGACACGTTGCTGCACACCAGGTTTTTCTTGTTATACGATATGCAACAGTATATCGTATAAAGACAGTATAAACTGTTTGCATTTGTGCACATTCTTTTATAGTAGTCATTGACAAGCACTAATGTGACTTGCAGCTCTCCCACACCTTTTGAAATGAATTTCTGTTTTTTTTTTTTTAGCATTTTATGGATTACTCAAAGTAATTTCTAACTTGAAAATATTATAAAGGTGATGGATTTGTTTTTGTTTTCTTTCTTTTTTTTAAAAATTATTTATTTAAATCTGAACTTACCAATAAATATCAGCAACAACAGGAAATGTTGTGGTATAAAAAAAAGGGGAGTCTGTAGGGTGTTCCAATTTTCATATTACCTTGAACTTCTAATGTAATTACCCACCTGGCAGTTAACTATTTGGCAGGTAACTGTATAAATCACACTAATTAAGGGTTCATCATATGTACAATTATATGTTTGTGGATAGAAGTACAGGTAGGAATGAATGATATTTCCGATTTTTGCAGATTAAAGCACCATATCAAATATATAATACAAGCAAATATATAAAAAACCGTTTTTTTCGGAAAAGTAATCTTGTGTGCTGCTTCCTCATATTCTTGTTTATTTATTTATTTACTTATTTTTTATTTTGGTGTGATGGATAAACTGATGAACTGTATCTCAGACTCAGTATATATATATATATATATATATATATATAGCTATATGTTATTTTTTTGTGCTAAAATGATCAGCGCCGAGTCCCAAAATTTCATAGCACATTTGTTTCCAGTGGGGGGTGGCGGGGCAGCCTGCAGATTGTGTGTTTCTGGTGCACATTAAACTGATCAAACAGTAGTGTGTGGAGCTCACAGTAGCTGCCATCCCTTGTGCAGGTCCAAGAACGAAGCTATTCTTTCAGGGCTTAATTGTGGGCCTGTCCGGGGTAGATTAGAGGGCAGCGTTCATACAGCTCAGTCCTTACTGGCTGGGTGAAAATTGTTCCCCCGGGTGGAAAACCTGCTCACATTCTTAACAGACACTTTGCATTGTCACTGTGCAGCAGATCATCCGATATCTGGCTGATCTGTCAGTGGGACCTCCAAACCGAGAACTGGAATTTTCCATGACAGGCTGGAGCACTAGCTAATTAGAGCTCCAAAAGTTCTGTGAAAGGGCCCCTTCTGGGCAATCACAAATTATGATCATGTGTGTTTTTCCGGAATAGTGTGGTGTATCACGTACATATTTTCTATTCATGGCTAGTATAGCTAATCAAATGATCTCAGATGAGGTTTTGCCACCCTGTCTTTTCCATTGATGAAATAATAATGGTTTTCTGTGCCAGAACATTCACAATTAATAGATGTGTCAGTCTCGTACAAATGTATGAAATGAAAATGATACTCAAAACATAGTAGAGCTATTATAAAATATGTTCTGTGATTTTAAAAAGTACAGCCCATGGCCATTTTTTGCCCTGACTACTCTGGTCGTAATCACTACCTGTGAATTTTTTTTTTTTTTTGGCCTCAGTTTGTTTTCCAGCATGTGTGTACTTGCTGGATAGTATTTTCCTACCTGACACACTGGTCTGCCTCTCCCCCTCACCTTCAAACAGAGCTGTGGAGATTGAGCACACTTTAGATTCAGAAGACACAGTGTATCTATCTATCTATCTATCTATCTATCTATCTATCTATCTATCTATCTGTCTATCTGTCTATCTATCTATCTATCTTCTATCTATCTATCTATCTAATCTATCTATCTATCTATCTATCTATCTATCTGTCTGTCTGTCTGTCTGTCTGTCTGTCTGTCTGTCTGTCTGGTTTCTTAATGTTCACCTAAGAATAGATACTCAGTAGATTTTATAGCATGAGGCAGTTATGTGTGTGTGAGGTTAAAGGCACAATATGTAATTTTTGCTGCTAGAGGGCACGTATTCAAAACAAACAAAGAGGAAAAGGCGTAGTTTGATGATGTGTGACTGAGTGTGGAATCATGGGAGTTGTGGTCTTCATCCCCACAGCCTGCAATCCGACGGGACTCGGGCAGAAATCATGTTCATGGATAAGCTATTGATTTATTAACGTAGTAGAATGAAGCAGGGTGAGGCTGAAAGCCATCGAAGCGAAACAAGGCCGCTGAACGATCGTGACACACGTACGGCTCGAAAGCAGCAGAGCTTTTAATATGCCACAGTCGACCGCTTCCACTCCTTACGGTCGTGAGGGGGGGGGAGCAGCGCTGTTTTATCATACTAGATACATTTGAAAGTTCTGTTATAATGCTACTCTGTGCGGTCGTCACCGGTCTACGCACAACATATTAAAGCGTCTTTGGTGTTTCCATGTTTTCTACAAAACAAAACCGGAAATCGAGGGGTTATGACGTCATTGGCAGGCGACACTATGGACACGCTCCGTGTCACTAGTTAAAATTGCTTATTTCTCTGGATTTATACATTCTTCTAAACATTTGGGATAATGTAAGTACACAAGTCAGCAAAATATATAACACTGTTCTAGTGGTTTTTGGATATTTTAATAAAAAAATCTTACATATTGTGCCTTTAAATGGAGAAAATGTAATTTATAATTTTCTTTTTTATTGAATCAGATTAATAATAGAATCTGGCATTTCCACAAGAGAACATTGGATTAAATCAAAAGTAAATAGTTGGTTGAGAAGGAACTGTGTGTTACATTTTGTACATTTGAGCTGATGATGTGGTGTTGTTTTGGCATGTTCATGACACATTTTAAACTGAAAGTGAGCGAGTGGATGGTTTGAAACAACCATTTGGTTCTCACTGCAACACGTAGTGTGTATTTTCTTCATGGATATTTGAAAACCTAGTCACATGACTTGTGATTGTATAATATAGCTGTAAATAAGGCTTCTGTGCCTGTCTTCAGCCTTCATATGTCTTTCAGAAACTTCACACTGTTAGTAAAATCTGAAGTCTAACACAATGGTCTGTAGACGCTGTTCTAACACATTTAGTTTGACATTAGTTGTCATTTGTGGCTGTCAGGCTGTAATCAGCCAGATCTCATGCACCAGAACTATGTTAAGAATGCGTTTATGTTTTCTCCTTTCAAAAGTGTCTGATTACATAACTGTGCAACAACTGTGTTGAATACAGTAGGTGGGATTTAAGTATAGGTGTGTTCACAAGAACAGTAAAGCATGCTTTGTTGTGTCAGTGGTTTGATGTTTCTTTACTACTGTGTATCAGACTAAATTTGTGCCACTAAAGTAAAGGTGTAGTAACATAGCAGATTGTCAGTAGTGTCCTTACACAAAGTCACTTCCAAACCAAGCAGCTTTATATTGGTAATCACTACAAATTTGCGTGTTAAAGTTCACAAGATTTAAATCCAATGTATTCATGAAGGAAAATATTCTCACATGTCCTTCACACAAATATCCTGATCAGTTAGATTCCTATTGATGTGGCTACATTTCACCCATGAAATTTCGCCATACAAAGATAAATGTAACCGGGCCTTTGTTTGCGAAATCATTGAAGTGACAGATTTGTTTGAATTCATTTAGCAGTGGAGGTTAAGAGCCTCCAGACATCAGACATGGTTTTCTGAACATCACCACAAACTTGTAGCAGACAGTGAAGTGAAGGTTAGGGGTGTAAAAGTTTAGCATGTTGCAGCGCTCCATGAAAGAGGTCTTGTTCAGCACTGGAAAAGTCCCGACTCTTGCACCTTTAGTTTTCCACTTCCATGTCCTTGTTGGTTATTGTTAGGTTTTTTATAATTCGTTTTTAGTGTGATACTTAAAGGGTTAGTTCACCCAAAAATGAAAATTCTGTCATTAATTACTCACCCTCATGTTGTTCCAAACCCGTAAGACCTTTGTTCATCTTCGGAACACTAATTAAGATATTTTTGATGCATCCCGTGAGCTCTCTGACCCTCCCATAGACTGCAATGTAAATACCACGATCAAGGTCCAGAAACGTAGCAATGAGATCGTTAAAATAATTCATGTGACATCAGGGTTCAAACGTAATTTTACGAAGCTACGAGAATACTTTTTGTAAGCAAAGAAAACAGAAATAACAACTTTAATCAACAATTTGTCTCCTCCGCGTCACCCAAGCGCCATTTTGGATAGTATCCACTGAACGTAAACAGCGTATGCTATTCTGTGTCAGCTGCGTCACGTTGTTTCGTTCAAATCAAAGCATAAACAACATAGAAAACATATCCGTGTGACGCAGCTGACACAAAACAGCATACACTGTTTACGTCCAGCGGATACTCGCTACACAAGGGCTGTCAAAAAAAATTTGAATTTCGAATATTTGTCGAATTTAAAAATAAAAATCCACATTCGAATGCAAAAACATTGCATTCGAATTTTAAGAGTGCGTTAAGGAGGCAGCCTTATCAGAGGCCCACGAGATGCGATGACGATGTAAGTGTCATTGCATTTTAATGTTTTGTTAGCCTATCCAGTTGAACCCACTAGATGAGGCGCTGCTGCGTTGTTAATTACAAATATTGTGGGGAAAGAGAACATCAATGCGGAGAAGATATTGCTTACGTCAAAACTGAAACCAAGCCGTTCACACAGAACGCATATTTCTCACATTTTCTAGAGGGACATCTATCACCGTTGCACTCAGGCTTTTTCACAAATGTTTAGAAAGCCATGTAAAATTAATGCAAGTTCAACTTTGAAAAAAAACATATATCGAGACTTTTATGGCGGGGTTTTTCCCCCATCCCACTGCATCTCATGTTTTTAAATGAAAAATGTACTCTGTGTGATTGGCTTTCCGCCTTTTGTATTAAACTATGCATACATGCATGATTCTGTTTTGTTTATAGTTGTTTAAGCAAATTAATTATAGTTGGTTTATTAACATTATTTTAAACATTATGCACTTTTTTCACAGATAGTCTGTTTTCTTATGTTTTGAGTACGTGCATTAGTAATATTTTGCTCGATGCACCCTCTTGTGGCCTCAGGAGAGAAGCCAAAAGCTTTTCTTCACCCTAACTGAAATTATGCATTTTAAATTTGAATATAATTCGAATTTTGATAATATTTAAGTAAAAAATTCTAATTTAGTTTTTCAGCCATTTTGACATCCCTACTCCAAAATGGTGCTAGGTGACGCAAACCACGGAGGAGACGAATTTTTGAATAAATTTTTTTTGTTTTCTTTGCGTACAAAAAGTATTCTCGTAGCTTCATAAAATTACGGTTGAACCCCTGATGTCACATGGATTATTTTACCGATCTCCTTCGGTACCGATCTCCTTCGGCTATGTTTCTGGATGTTGATCATGTTAATTACATTGCTGTCTATGGGAGGGTCAGAGAGCTGTCAGAATGCATCAAAAATATCTTCATTTGTGTTCCGAAGATTAATGAAGGCTTACGGGTTTAGAACGACATGAAGGTGAGTAATTAATAACAGAATTTTCATTTTTGGGTGAACTAGGTAAATAACACTGAGAAGACCGAAGTCTTCAGTCGTGTCTATAGAAACCCGAGACAGGAAGCACGCTTTGCACTAGATCATGACAATAAATCTCTCATAATGTAAAGACCACATTCTGATGAGTGCTCTGGGTGTTATTGTGGATGTGGAGAAAAGGAGAAAAGCAGGACACTCTCGTGCCATCTGAGACCCCCTGTCTAAGTTCAGACAGCCCAGTTGTCGGCACCATCCACCATGATGAGCGAGTATTCTGGTGTTTTGCAGAGTGAGAAACTGAGTAGATTTAATGTGTGTTATGTCTTCTCCAGACCCGCTTGTGCCATCACTCATGTTTCTCTTCAGTAGCGTAACTCCAGTTGAAAGAGTAAGCATATATACAGTACAGTTCAAAAATTTGGGGCTTTTTTTTAAGAATATACTTTTATTCAGTGAGGACACATTACATTGATCAAAAGTGTTAGTGAAGACATTTGTAATGTTATAAAGATTTCTACTGTAAGTAATGCTGTTCTACTGAGCTTTCTATTCATCAGAAAAATCCAAATCCCAAAAATATGAAGCAGGACAGCCGTTTTTCAACATCGATAATAATAAGGAACGCTATTTGAGCACCAAATCAGCATATATCAGATTTATGAAAGATCATGTGACACTGAAGACTAGAGTAATGGCTGCTAAAAAAATCAGCTTTGCCATCACAGGGATAAATTACATTTTAGCATACATTAAAATATAATACATTTATTATTATTTCACAATATTACTGTTTTACTGTATTTTTAATTAAATAAATGCAGCCTTGATGAGTCACTTTTGAATGATGGTGTATATGGTGTTGCATGGACAAATCCCAAAATGCATTTCGAATAAAAGTCATAACAGGACATGAGCTTAATGCATGCAGTAAGGCAGAAAGTGGCAGAAGAGCATCCGGGTTGATATTTCCTGCCTGCATTGAATTCTGATGACCTTTAGCAGAAGGATTTCAGTAACATGTCTGTCTTAAATCAGTCTTTAAGCAGGCTTCACCAGATCTGAGAAAAGGCCTTTGTTTTTCACCTTTTGTGTCTGTGTCACATCCACACCTTTTGTGGGCAATTTCTGTTGACATGAAGAGGTGGGTCAACCTGCTCTGCCAGAGTTCGAACACTTTCCATCCGTTTTGTGATCCATCAAGTGCACGTCTTAGTTTTGTTTACATCATAAGCTAAAGGGGAATCTATTTTGAACTACAGCAGGCTGTCTCTGTTTGCAGTGGCTGAGGTTCTTTCTCTGACGTGATGAAGACTCAACATGATAGATGCACTAAAAAAAATGATTCTGTAGAAATACAGGAAGTGGATATGGAAAATATGATGCATAAGAAAAGTAGTTTTTCAAAAACCATCAAAGTACAATGTCATACAATGTTAAATAACATTCTGTTCTTTATATTTTCCTTCATTACCATTTATTTTCATTTTGCACAGTTTCCATCCTGCAGCCGATGTGTGACGGCAAGTACTTTAGGGCTGTTTTGTTAAGGGTTGTATATCAGGATGTCTTGTGCCTGTGAACATTTCCAAAGACCACAAGCTGTATGCCGTAATTTGAGTATGAGTATGTTCCCCTGGTGTCGGTGCAAGTTTTTTGGCTTGGCTATAAGTGTGTGGGTGGTTGTGAAAGGCAGTGCTCGACCGTGTGTTTGTGTCTGTGAGGTAACTCTTATTGTAATGTCAGTCTTCACTACTCAGACTGCTTAGATAGGAGAGTCTCACATGCTCCAACAGGCAGATTTGGGAACAGTGTGAGGAAATGGACAAATAGAGGAGTTTACTCTCCCTGAGAGAGAAAGAAGGGGAGAGAGGGAGGTTTTACAGAAGGGAAAGGGGAGGAGTTTTCCTCGGCTGAGTTACCACAGTGACAGACAATCTCAGTGTGTGTGTGTGAGTATCTCACAGGGTGTTTTTGTTTTTTCCTCTCACATGCTGTCAGCATTACCACGGAGGGTCTTCGGAGACTGACTGTTTTCTGATTAGCGTGATCCTGTAGGACTGAAGACTGTGGGTCAGTGGAGAGCTGCTGTAGTCCTGATACTGCAGATCTACTAAGGGTAAGTGACTCTCAGATTGAACAATTAGTTTCTCTCTTTCCACCTGTTTCTGGAATTCTGCCTGTCCACTTGCTCAGCCTGCAGTCACAGCTCTCCATGCCCGAGCAAGTCTTCCTGACAGTTTCTTTCCCCCACTTTTCTTCTGCATGCCTTTACTGTGTCTTCCCCTCCCTTAATCTCTGTACTAATTTTCCCCTCTCTCTCTGAATTTGGGTTTAAAATCTGAATAACTTGGACTTTTTAACAAAGAAATGTGCAAATGTATATTGTAGGTATTGTAACTGGTCACCATTTTGCACCCCCCCTCACATTTTTAATCACCTTTTTTACAGTTCACATAATAGTCCTGCAATGTAACAACAATTGATTTTTATTACAAATATTTTGTACATACATCAATCAATTTGAAGACTTCTTTGACATTTTTTGTCAACTTTCCATTTAAAGTGACAACAGATAAATTACTCAAAATACTATACTCCTAGATCAGTGGTTCTCAACCCGTTTGACTCCAAGGCCCCCCATTGACCACAACAATATTTATATTTTATTTATTTGATACCACCACATGATGTATTCCGTTGGTCATGATTTACTGAATAGTGTTTTTAAATGTTTTTCTCAATTTCTAAACTAAAAATAACTAAAAATAAATATCCATTATTAAATTGCCCATGGAGTTTATTAGGATTTTATTATTTTACATAACTTTTAAAGGTCTAAAATTGCACTTTTAAAATTAGGTTATTTTTTTTTAGCTTAATCTAATGTTTGTGTTATTTTAGATAATTTTAAGTCATCTTGGGGCCCCCTGAAGTTCCTGGACACTGGGCCTCTGGTTGAGAACCACTGATATATGTAATGTTGGACCATCCTTATATTTTAAACGTGTTTGTTCTGTACTAATATAAATGTATTTTTGACTTAATATGTGTAAACTTATTTTTGACTTATGTATGTGTCCATACAGAGAGTGATAGGTGGCGTTAGTGTTGTGCTGGAATGTGTGTGTGTGTGGACAGATGCCTGCACAGCTCAGTATTTTTGTTTTAAATAGCCCTGTTAAGAGTTTGTGTGCCATGACTGCGATGAGTTCACACACCATTAACCTCACACACATAAAGAAGACCGTTCTTACATCAGCTAGGTCAATGAGGAGTCCAGATGAATGGCTGTTGAACTTTTAGACGTGGCAGGATGAATGTGACTTTGTTGATTTAATAGTGCTGCAGCCCCTGTTTGACACCTCAGTCTAACCGGCTTGTAATAGACACAGGCCTTGCACTCTTAACAAAGCATAGGAGGACCAAACTGAACAAATTCTTCAGTTTTGGATTCTCATCATCATCTGTCTGCTATGTAGCAAAGCTGAAGCCAGAGTAGGATGTCATAGTAAATACATACCCCTGACTGTCTTTTATTTCCCAAGAAGTCCTGAACTGACAAACATAGGTTGCCCCACCAGATCCAAGTTACCCTGGACTGAGCCCTTTTGAATTTCTGCTTGTATTTCCGTTTTAATGCTGATTTATTTGTTAAGATGATGCATTGCATTATCATTAAGAGGGTCAATTGGTGAAGGCTTACTGCTCTGAATTATGTTGAGACCCCTTTGTGAACCCTGTTCTAATGTGTACAGTGCGGTGCCGTCACGGCTAGGTGCGTCTATGCACTACAACTGGACCTGAAGCTACAATGTCTGACCCAGAGGGCACTGAAAGTGTGGGAAACATACCTTCAATGTCCCTCTGTCCAGCAGACTTCTTTTCAACAGCACAAAATGAGCGAATAATCTTATGTCCAGCACTGAAAATATTATGGAAAAAGATGTATAAGTCTTACTCAGTGAGAAGTATGTTTTATTATGGGAACTTTGTTGCAGGGAAATTGTGGAGGCACATTAAATTATTTATGTTGTTTGAGGCCATTTGTTGGACTGCCAGCACCAATTGAAGTAATCACAGATTGGCCTCAAAATAGATGTGTACAACCCCTTAACATTTTTATCAGTGTCATGTGGGCAAAATTAGCGCTGCCTTGTAGAGCCGTCACTATTCACAGGGCCAGAACTAAATGTTTATAGGTGGGCCCCCTCTCTGTAATAGAGGACCCATCTCATAGGGCCTCGGACAACTGCTGCCTGGTATTAGGGGTGATTAGAAGTCAGATTATTTTGCTTGAAATGAACAGAGAGGGAGAAAAAGTAGGGACAGACACAGGCACAGGATATTACAGTTTGTCTGTACTGGACAATAGTTAATACATTGCTCTTAAACTTCAATTTCCTCTGCTGAAGCTTAAATCATCTGCCTTCTCCTATCCCAATACGCATGTGCTCATGCATTGCTTAGACGCAGATATGAGAGAGAGAGAGATTGAAAAAACATTGGCAGTTAGCGCTTGGCTAACAGAGGTTTTCTGTGATGCTTAGCCCTGGATCTGGATTGTCTGATTTTCATAACCTCAGGTTAAACTCTTCACTTTTTTTATTCAAATCAAACGCATATCCTCTCTCTCACATTTTTTCTTTCTCTCAGAATATCATGTGTTTCATGTTTAAATTACAAAAACAGTCTGGTGATTTCCCCAGTGATGGTATCTAGGTCTCATTCGGTTTGCATAACATGTTGGCTGTAGGTGAATCCTTTGGCTCAACGGGGAAGATGAAGTGGGTTCACAGAACTGCAGGTGGGTCCAGAAAAGAGTGAGCGTTTGCACTCCACCTAAGAGGGATTATATATTGAAATTGAGAGTTGATTCGCTCAGAGTGTGTTATATTTATTTCAGTAATGTTTTATTTAGTTTGATAATGTTGCCTGACACCTTGAACAGCCAACAATTCCTTGAACAGGATTACAAGAAGTTTCACCCATAGTCATTAATTCAGAAAGGGGAAGCTTGGATGAAAAAGTGACCTTAAGTCATCTTTACACATTTATTTATTTGTCTTTTGCAGGATGGCAGTTAGATAGAAAGAATATTTTGGACTCTTCTCCTGGTGGACAGACTGTAATATTTTGCAGAAAACCTCAACTCTTGTTTATAGCCACATGTTGTTCAGTTTCTCCACATCGTTTATGAATGTGATATCTGATAAGAACAAGCAGAGTGTTAAAACAAAAACAGATGCTCATGTACCCTAGATCTGGTTTAAATCTCTCCTGCGTCACAATGTCTTGTTGTTTCCTGTTGTCTCATTTTCATTTAGTGAACCACCAAAGGATCTGTCTGTATCCATTTTTCTGCCCAAATAATAATGTTTCAGATAACAAAATAAAGATAGAAGAAACTGAACGATGAAAGAGGGTAGAGATGAAGAGAAAACCGGGCCAAGATAATAGCACCGAATTTAGTGACTAAATCCACATATATTTAAAGCTCAGTTGGGCTTGGGTGGACCTGCTCAATCCCGCTCTGATGTAACACTGAGACTCTCAGCACATGTTACTTACGGCGCTTTTCCACTGCATGGTATGGCATGGTACGGTTCACTTTTGGGGGGTTTTCCACTGGGTACAGTACCTGGTACCTGGTACTTTTTTTAGTACCACCTCGGTTGGGGTTCCAAGTGAACCGTACCGTTACCCAAATGCGATAAACTCATGTGTAAACTCTGCTGATCACGGATTGGCCGGAGAGAATCGTCACTATCTGCGTCACTGAACTTGCGACACAAACACAAAAGAACTGCTAGATTTAAATCAGCACAGCCAGCGAATGATCGAACGCAACCGTTTTGAACGAGCGTACCTTTTTTTAACAACCTTAAAGTTTTGTTGTCTGATGTGGAAGAACAGACGTTCCTCTCGTTGATAGCAGAGGAGCGGATCCAGCGAGAGATTGATGGGGGTACGCGGAATGAAAAAGTTTATTTTAGGAGTCGTGGTAGTAGAGGCAGCACAACTATTATAACGACATGTGAATAATCCCGCCCACTCTAAAGCGGTACTGAACTGCAGTGGAAACGCAAACCATGCCGAGCCGAACCGTGCCGTGCCGTACTGAATCGTACCGAGCCGAGACGTACCACGCAGTGGAAAAGCGCCAATAGTCTCCTTCTCTTCATCCGTGTCAGCCGGTGGTTAAGAGAAGTCAAAACATGTTTTCTGTTAGTCATTAGGTTCATTAGGTTCATTAGGTTGAATAATTTAGACATTGGTGTATGTGTGTTTCATTTAATCACCATAATCTGTATTTATCCTCTCATTCGTCAAAAAATAATGTCTATAAATCATTTATATGGTGTGAGAGGCCTGCTGGGATAATATAACATGAATCCTTTATGGTTCTGAACCAGAGGGCCGAGGCCCGCTAGGGCACTTCAGAAAACATCCTCAAGATTGCTTAAAATTATTTAAATGAAGACAAAACAAGTATTAAAATGAGCTAAAACAACTAAAAATCAAGATATTTATTTATCTCTTTATTTTTTGTTTTGTTTTTTCTTTAAAGAACCAGGGTTCCCATGGTTTTGGAAATCCTAATTTTGATTAATTAAAGATTGCTAGACCTAGAAAAGCCATGTAAATTAATAAAAGTTTAATGCTCCATGCCAAGCTCTAAAATATTTAATCAGGTAGAAATTGTGAGTGAAAAATATATATTTTTCTTAACATCATTTTAAAAAATATATATTATTTCGTTCAAAAAGTTTGAGAGCCAGTGGTCTAGGGGAAATACAGTAGTCAACATTTGAAGTGGATCAAAACCTTTGATCAAAGTTGTCCTAAAACCAAAAATGCGTTCTTGTCTTAGGAAGACAATGTGAACTTTTTTGATCCACTTTAAATGTTGACTACTGTAGACAAGCCATTGGAGGCAATCCTAGCAAGGTGTCAGATTAAGGATGTCAAAGGAGAGTTCCCATTTTGGCTGTTGGAAAATGGAGACAGAGCAGGACACTCCGAGTGTAGGGGTGTGCCATTCTATGTGTTTCAATCAGTTAGCTTATTAATCAGTGCACTGCCCAGTAGTCATGTTGCAGGAAATTGAGTCATCAGTGACCCCATATTTAGTAGATCAAGGTCCTTGCTTTTGCCTGAATTTATTTTTCGGGATATAAAGATGAATGAGACTCAGTGTAGGAATACACACACGGTAAAGCAGCATACAGACGCACCCTTCTGATTAGTCACAGGTGAGTCATTAGGGCTCCACCTGTTAGTGAGTTTCTATCCTTAAATCACATTAATTCTTGCTTAATTCAACTACAGATTCTTATCTGATTTACAGATTTACAAGTAAAAAACAGATTGCTTAACGTTGTGTGTAAAAAAGTAAAGTAATTTGGGGTGCATTTCTTTGACTGTGGTTGTATGTGATATCAGTGAAGTATGTTGGTCACCATCACTGTGGCATTCCATCCCACAGTGGCCTGCATCCCATCTAGGCCCATCATTCTAACAGACATTGTAAATAAATATGCTGGAGGGTTATCATTGCTATTTTTGAAGGAAACTCATTTTCTTTGAAGGCAATGGATAATTTATCCTCAGTATGTGTTGAAGCTGAGGTTAGGGGTTAATGATGTTGGTGAGTCTTACTTAATGGCTTATGGCTGAACTCTCTGAAACACTGATGTGTACTAATAATCTCCTTCTACAGTATTTTACACACATTTTACATGCTTTGGTGTCAGTGAATTTGCATGCACAAATTATAACCCAGTATGTACGAATTCATACATTTCATACATTTATTTCGTTTTTTTTAGTTATTATTGTGCATGTCTATTTTTATATTGCCTACAGCAGTTTGATAAGAGCATTTAGTTATTTATTTGCAACATGAAATATTTGTTACTGTCATAGCTTTTTTCAGCTTAAAAAGAGCACTGACTTGTTCAGCCTGTGTGTGTTGTTCCTCAGCAATCTGTATAATGAACACTTCAGTTCACTGCCTTCACAAAAGGTTTCATTTAAACCACAAACCTCTCACGTGTGTCCCAGAATCATTTAAACTGTGTTGAGGGTGTGTTTACTCATGTCATACATAAAAACGCAGATGTTTACTCAATAGGTAACCTGCAGAACACCTAATGACATCTCACATAATTTGTTGATTTTACCTTACCTCAGCTTAACTCAAAGAAGCATTGTGCTTTATTAGACTTATGCTCTGGTTTTATTTAACTATTCAGAATACAGGTGCACTTGAGAGCACGTGTGGACTTATTATTTTCAGTGAGGATTACTTGTGATTATGTCCACAAAAGCACGTCTAGCTGTGGTTAACCATCTATTCAATAGACACTTAGTGCACAAATAGATTAAAGTTTATAGAACTGAAGATGAACTACTCTGATGTAAGGAGATTTGGTAAGTAGGCCTAGTTATTTAAAAGATACTACACTTAATACAAGCACAGTCTCCTCTAGAGACACACAAATATTCTCTAGGAAAGTGTTATTGTTTTCTCCTGTCGTCTTTCACTTGTTAATGCCACACATTGAAATGAAGTTGACAAAATATGTGTTCCATTTCATTCCATATTTCAGAATTGTGTTCCATTTTAATTAAGTAAATTCAACAAGTAGAAAATACTAAAGCATCAGATTGCTTTTGATATGACATCAGAATGTGATTTTGGTGGAATGATTATGATGGCACATTTTTAATCTTGTCTTTGTTGAGGCTGTTGCTGACAGGCGCACGGAGCGGCAGTGATTTACAGAGCTAAAGTCAATATTTAAGACAGGTGTAATGCCATCAGTCAGTCATGGTTTTATCTGGAGGAAATCCTCTCTCACAATGGACTAAAAAAGCGCACCTTTATGCTTATGCTGAAGAATAAATGTTTGTGTGAAATCTTTTCCAATTGCAAGATTTTATACTTTTGAGTAAAAATACATATGTGTTTGTGGTGGGTGGTGGTCCCTGTCCTTCTGTTGACCTTGATATTTGAGATACTGGATTTGAGTGAATAAAGATCCCAGTTAACTAGGGGTTTGCCATATCATACGGTCCACGATAATACCGGTATAAATTTTTACATGATAAAAAAGTGTCATAGCGCGATATCAATGATATAGCGACATGATGACGTATAGTGGATATACGTTCCCTAGTGCGCACAACAACAACACCACAAACCCAATAGGTGTGTTCGACTTGAAGCAGAGCTGCGCAGACTGATCGGTGTATGACATCAAAGTATCGCGAGAGCGGTTCTAGAGCATATATGAGTGCACACTCTTACCAGTCCCTCCAGGATTTTGCGATTCTGCGATCGCTGATTGATCCAATTTTCAACAAATCCGCCATTTTCCCGCAAGAGCTTGCAAATTTTCGTAGTTCGCTGCAGATTTTCCGCAGATTTTGGGCGTTTGTTTTCTTTGTTTATCCCGTGACGTCATCGCAATGCTTATTCAGTCAAAGAAAGGTTGTTTCTCAGTTCCAAAAATGGAATGAACAGCCTTGCGTTCTCATCATGACCAATTTACAAGAACTACATTGAACAAATGAACCAAAAGCGGAACGAATCCGCGCTACTCGTTTGGGCTACGGCTGTTTATTTGCTCGGGCCAGAGCCGCGGGCTGATCTCGATCACGCGACACGTTATACACAGTGCTGGGAGATAAAGTGAAGAAAGTAGTCGAATTCACAGCAGAATCAGTAACATTTCTGTGAAATCTTGTGAGAAGCATTCAAATTTGACGAAGATTTCTGTTAAAGTTACAGATATCAGAACAAATGCCACTGATTGTTCAATAAACATTGTTCAATAAACACAAATCACCACCATTCAACATGGATTTAACATAGTAAAACTACAGGAACAACTTGTGGCAGAAATAGTCTAATGTTTTCCAATGTTTTTAAATGCTTCACACAATTTTACCCAGCACTTCAAAGCTTTAAGTATTACCGAATTTGAAAGTTATTTTTAATGTGATGACATTATTTGTTCATCGTTCATAGGTTGCCCCCATTTATAAAACTAAAAGCTTCATAATGTAGGAAAGCAAAGACTTATTTAAAAATAAAAAAGACATACAATTATCACTTGTAGATGGCTGCAGAGAAGTACTTATAAGCTTATTAGCCATTTCCACTCCCTAATAAATATTTTTTTTATTTATTAAATTATATTTAGACATTATGAATAAGTCATAAAAGTGAATTTTATCTGCATCTCAACTACCCAACCAACACAAGTACATCTGTAAGAGGTCTGCTATAGATCTGGGAAACATCTGCTGTGTAATCTGATAAACGTCTCAGAAGCATTTTTACATGCATTCTAATAAATGTCTATTTGACATCTGATAGGAAATGTCCTATAGACTTATTGCAGATGAGCAAACACTCTTAAATACATCTTGCGTATGTAAATGCAGACATCAAATAGACATCTCTGAGATGTACAAATGTCGATTAGGTTGAGTGCTTTACGGGCGTGCTGGTGCCACCTTCTGGTAGAACGTAATGGCACTGGGCGGGTGCCTCAAATTGAGTCTGGATCCCTACAATGGTTGCTCGAAGTCAGAAAAGTCATAATGTTAGAAGAATGTTGTCTGTGGTATATTTTTACTGCAAAACAATAAGAAATAACGCAAATATCACTGCAAATTTTGAGAAAAGCTGCAGCAAAATCAGTCATTTTAGGCTGCAAAAATCTGAAAAAAGTCCCGCGAAAACCTGGAGGGACTGTCTTACCATCAAAAATAGGCAGACGCGTGCAGTGTAAATAAGGGGTAAGTCACTCTCACGGTATTTTGACGTCATACTTCGGTCTGCTTAAAGTCGAACACACAGCTGCTGCAGCCACCTTATTACAATAGATTTACACTTCAAATTAGGTGGTCTGTCATCGATGACAGTAGCTCATTGGAAAAGGTGGTGAAAATGCCCTTCATTTTGTTTGCAACTAATTAGGGCTTCACGATAAATCGCATGCGATATTTAATGCTCATCTTATCATTAAAGCCGGTTCTGTAATCAGCGGTTAATCTCCATCACGTGTGTGCTTTCACATTGAGCAGCATTAACAACACGTCCCTAGCCTGTGGTCCCTGACGAGCTTCGCAAACACAAATCGGCACAATATTAACGGGTTTTTGCGCCGCTCGCAGTGACAACGGCTCTCGTGATTATCTACGATGTTACGTGCAGATGCCCCTAGCACTAATAAATGCTGCGGCTGCCTGCCAGCGGCAATCACCAATAAAACTTGTTCCTGTTTTTTTTTTTTCTATATCTTCATAAATACGTTAATGCGGCAGATATGCTTGAAATCAATCGTGATACAAGTTTGAGGCACCCCTAACATTAACCCTTAAATGCATGAATGTTTCGCCAATCATTATTACATATGCGGGTCTTTAGCGACCCGGACCTATATATCCAGCACGGATGGACCTCTAACTACTGCAATAGTAAAACATTATCTTGATATTTTAAGAACAGTTACAGAAGAATAAAATAAAGCATATTTTGTTGGAAGGGTTCAATTTGAGGCAATGATTTCACCCTCCCTGTTATCGTCAGAGTGCACTTCCTCAGTACATCCAGCATCTGGCTCATATTCCTGATCTCAACCATATTCTCAAAACTATAATTTAACTGACTTCATATTCATATTTTGGATCATGCACTTATTCACCCCATCCATCATCAATGGCAGTGACATCATGATTTCAATTGCATATAGTATTGCGCTGCAGTAAAGCCGATCCAATCAACCATAACATTTTGTGCTGATAATATTAGTTTGTTTTAATGCCTGCGTAATTATGAGGTGAAACATCACGTATCATTGTGTATCAAACATGGCCACCATTGAGGTAAAAGGCTGTAGTTGCACAATTGATCAATCGGATGTTAAATTAGTAAATGCAGGAAAAATACTTACACATGATTTTACATACCTCCGGGTCCCAAAAAAAATTAGGACTCTATACACTTTTTACAAAAAATTTATTAGAAAACTGCCATTTTATGTTACTATTTTTTTCTTGTTGTTTTGTTTATAATTAATAGATTGAGGAATGCTAAGAAAGTTGATGTCTAACTTTAAAAAATGAAGGAGGGAGAGGGTGTCACGGCAGAGAAGAGTCAGGATCCAAGTGAGAGTGCAAAAGGTAAGGTTTATTTTGAAATCACAATAACGGAGACATAAGGTGATAATCCTCAGGTCCTGGTCAGAATCAGAGCTCCACAGAGAAATCCCATCAACCACTGCGCTTGACCAAACCAAGGAGAAGGCTGAAGAACCGTACCCTGCACTCGTAGCTAAACTGGAAATAACAGAGAACTGACAAGATGACAGGAACATGAAGAAATGACGAACCGACAAACACACCATGGTTGAACGGAGTGGCCCTATAAAGGGCTCGCTAACGTCTTGCAGCTGGCACGGCTCCTGCATTGAGCACCACTTCAACAACTAACTAGTACGTACGCACTACAAGCACATACAAGAAGGCAAAAGGACCGTCCCGGACCATGAACCGTGACATACCGACTCCCCCTGGAATGCCCCACTGACATTCCAGGAAGACCTACTCTGTCGGTCAAATTTCCTCGTAAGAGATGATCCATAATTCCCTATCAGTACCCACTTCTCGTCCTCCGACCGTAACCCTCCCATCCCGCAGTACTGAAATCTCTTCCCCTCCACCTTGAGTCAGAATGCGCTTTAAAAAAACCGAATGCTTGTTCCCCTCCCGTCTGACGGTGGAGGACCCGGGACATGCTGATTAATGTCTGAATGAAACAGCTTAATTGGATCTGAAACGACGGATTAATTCCCCTGTAACCTGGAGGAAAGTTTGAGGGCGGACGTGTGCCACCGTACTATAATCTTGGTGACCGTAAACGGGCAATAATTTGGGAGCCAAGCTTATTACTGACTGGATCGGAGAGGAGATATTCTTGTAAAGCCACACCTTTTGACCGCCGACGTAACTGGAGGTTTTTGACCGTTCGTGGCATCGGCCTGGAACCTTGGTGCCGCCCCCAACCGTCACCTGGAGGGAGGGTCACCCTGGCCCTGCTCCCAGTTGCGACGTCCCCTCTGGACGAATGCGTGTGTCAAGTGTCCCGCGACTTCTGATTCCCCTCTGGAAAAGTGGTGGCTGGTACCACTAAGCTACACTCAAACGGAGACAGGTCCCGTGCAGACTGTAATGAGTTATTGCTTACTCAACCATGAGAGTTGTTGGCTCCACCTGAGGATGGGTTCTGATACACCAAACACCGCAACACGCGTTCCAAATTTTGTTTGGCCCTCTCTGTTTGACCATTACTCTGGGGATGAAAAAAACCCGGAAGAACGACTAACCGTCGCCCCCAACAATCTACAAAACTCTCTCCAAAATTTGGACACAAACTGGGGCCCCCTGTTAGAGACCACGTCTACCGGGAGGCCATGTAAACGAAAGACGTGATCTATGACAGCAACCGCTGTTTCTCTGGCTGAGGGTAATTTGGCCAGAGGAATGAAATGAGTTGCCTTTATACAGTCCACCTTAGCTGCCACCGGGGGGGGTTGCGGGGGGAAGCAGCACTGGCGCACACCGCACACACACACACACCACATACACACCCCGCCTACTTACCTCATTCAAGCCTTTCGTACCGTTCCTCCCTGCCGTTGCCGCTATCAGTGTAGCGGGTGCACACGCAATCCTGATAGCACCTAGACATTCTCCCATTTCAGCACTCTCCCCTGTCCTCTGCTCCTCTGGCTCCGCTGCCCATAATCCATGTTCCCAGGTCATTCATACACCAACTGCCACTTGTCCGTGTATTTTCGTCCCTGTGATGGTTGTCTGTGTGGGTGTAAGTCAGTCTTGCGGCGGTAAACCTGTGGCGCCAATCAAACCGAACGAACGAGCGGCGGCCGATTATGACATCACGGGCTTGGTTGCGCTGGCGCAGCGCAACCGGAAGCTGGTGAAACCATTGTCTGGTATGAATGGGTGTTTCTGTGTGTATTTTAAGTGTTGGAAGTATGTGTTAAGTGTATTAGGTGTGAAATTATTGTGTTTATTATATATATATATATTGATCCGAAATTGATTATTATTGACATTATATAATAGATGACAAATAGAGGTGGTATTTGTTTGTGTGTTAAATGTTATATTTACCTGAGATTAGAATGGCCCAGAAAGGGGGCGGGGTTTGGCCAATATAAGCCGAGGCCAAACCTAAAACGGGACTTTTGTTTTACCAAGTCAAAGCGAGAGTGCAACTGCGGTGCCTCAAGCGAACCTCAACCCGGTATATTGTGGATACGTGTTACCTGTACATAAGTATTTTGGATTTTCTCTGTTTTGTTTTCCACTTTTGTTGTTTATTTGATACTTTTGAGTTTTTGTTTTATAGTGCATCGGTAAATACTTCACTGTGGACTAACACTTTTTGGCACTGTAAATAAATTACACCATGCACGAAAGTGCTGTTGCGAGTGAGCCATCTTTTTTTTTAACATCTTTTACGGACACTTGTTACGTCCCAAGTGAGCTGGGGGTGCTCACTTTATCACATTTGGTGGCAGCGGTGGGATGGCTACTCGCAAGACAGTGCCGAAAGGTAGAAAACCCAGGGTGGGTTTACGATCCCAAGTGAAGTTAGCGTCAGAGGAGGAGGCGGCCTGGAACTCTGCTGAGTCTACGGAGGATGAGGAGCGAGCCACGAGTCTTCCCAAAGTCTCCCCAAAGGCCAGTCAACCACCGACCAAGCCCGTCACTCCTGATGCTACAGCTGGCGAGGGAATGATTTCCCTGATGCGCAGATTTATCAACACTCAGGAGCAGCGAGAGGACCGATTTCTGCGGGAGCTCCAAGGTCTCCATGTGTCCATCTTGCAGTCGATGCGTCCTGCGGAAACCTCGCTCGATGCGGAGAGCGTCCGAATGGAGCTACCGACGCCAGCATCAAAGGTATCCACAAGACACAGACCAGCCTATGTCTAAGACTCCCCGAATGTCACAGTGCCGAGAGAGCCAATGCAGTGGGCTGTTCCGAAGATGCCGAGCTTCCAGCAAGGGGAAGACATCGAGAATTATCTTCGGCGATTTGAGCGTCTGGCCAGGACCTGGAGGTGGCCTGAGGAGGAGTGGAGCTATCGTCTGGTTCCGTTGCTGACAGGGCAAGCATTGGAGGCGTACCTGGCAATGGACGAGGAGCAGGCTGATGTCTACGCTGACCTGAAGGAAGCACTGCTGGAGAAATTCAACATTTCTCCAGAAACCTACCGTCAGCGCTTCCGATTGACTGCAGTCCCAGCGGGAGAGTCACCAACAGAAACTTACCACCGGTTAAAGAATTTGTACAAGCGATGGGTGCGACCGGAGGAGCACTCTAAAGAGGAGATCGGTGAGGCCATCATCCTGGAGCAGCTTCTTCGGGTGCTACCCTACGACGCACGCACCTGGGTGAGAGAGCACGAGCTGAGGTCTGGACTGGCGGCAGCAAAGTTGGCACAGCAGTATCAGAATGCTCATCGTGGCGGTCCTCGTACTCAACCACTCAAAGGTACTGTACGTGGTGTTTCTCATAACTTTGGGTCTGAAAGGGGTCGTGCTGAGCTACCGGACAATGCACAAGGTCCAAGGTCAGTGGCCAAAGACTTGCTTTGCTTTTACTGTCAGCAGCCAGGCCACAAAGCAGCTGTGTGTCCCGCTCGCAAAGCGAAACTTACAGGGTTTTGTTATGTGCCTAGAGAAGGGGACTGTGATTTTGACTCGGTGGGGGGAAGTCAGAATGTGTATGAGGTGACTGTTAATGGACATAAAATGAAAGCACTCTTGGACACTGGAAGTTCTCTGTCAATGTTGAAATCATGCTTTGTAAATAATGTCAATTATGTGAACACTACCTCTGTTCAGTGCGTACATGGGGACGTACAGCAGTATCCCCAAGCTGAGGTAATGGTGGAAGTACAGGAACAAATGTACTTACTTAAGGTTGCCGTAGCGGACAATTTACCAGCTGATATGATTCTAGGAAGAGACTTGCCAGTATTATATGATCTCTTGCAACCCACCAGCAGGGGCTCTGAACATTCTGTTGCAACTGTGACTGTTGATTTGTCATGTCCTGCTCTTACTAGGGCTCAAGCCAGGGCAGGTCTTCAGCCACTGCCAGACTTGGATGGTAGTCTGTTGCAGGGCGGGACTAAAGGCCCTAAAAAGTCACGGCGCCAACGGCGGCTTGAGAAGTACCTGGGTACCCCAGCCTCTGAGGCCTCCATGGAGGGTCTTGAAGTTAATGGCTGGCAGGTCCCAGGGAACATAGCACAACTTCAAAGGGAAGATGAAACTCTGAAACCCTTATTTGTCAAAGCTGGGTGTGACAAACCATCAAATCTGTGCAATGAAGAATATGTAGTGAGGAATGAGGTGTTGTATGTGCGAACCAATGATGTGACACGCTTAATTGTACCATTTTGTTGTCGTTCTCTTGTTCTGCACCTTGCACACACTGTTCCATGGGCTGGCCACCTGGGCCAACAGAAAACATATGCACGCATTAGCTCACGATTTTATTGGCCCACACTATACACTGATGTACAAACACACTGTAACACATGTGCCATCTGCCAAAAGACAAGTGCTGTGTCCCAGCGGGGCAGAGCACCACTGCAACCTCTCCCTATAATCTCTGCACCTTTTAGGCGGATCGCCATGGACGTGGTAGGGCCGTTGGAAAAGAGCAGTGCTGGACATCGCTACATCCTGGTAGTCAGCGACTATGCCACAAGGTATCCTGAGGCCTTCCCACTCCGTTCTATCACCACACCTAAGATCATCCATGCCCTGGTTCAACTCTTCTCCAGAGTCGGCATACCCGAGGAGATACTCACGGACCAGGGAACGAACTTCACCTCACGGCTGATGGGGCAGCTGAACAAGCAGTTGGGCATTACAGCCATCCGAACAACTCCTTACCACCCGCAGACGGACGGTCTTGTGGAGAGATTTAACCAAACTCTCAAGAACATGCTGCGGAAGTTTGTAGCAGACACAGGACGAGACTGGGACAAGTGGCTACCATTTGTTCTCTTTGCTTACCGAGAGGTACCCCAAGCATCCACGGGATTCTCACCGTTCGAGCTTCTATATGGATGGCCGGTACAAGGACCCCTGGACCTGCTGAATAAAACCTGGGAGGAGGAACCTGCATCCAAGACGGAGGAAAAAGGTATTGTGCAGTACGTGCTAGAGATGCGAGATCGTTTGGAGCAGTACAGCGAGCAAGCCAAAGAGAACCTACAGGAAAAGCAGCAAGCGCAGAAAAGATGGTATGACCAACACGCCAGACTATGACAGTTTCAACCTGGGCAGAAGGTATTACTCCTGTTGGCAACTTCAACGAGCAAGCTACTGGCTAAATGGCAAGGGCCATACACCATGGTCTGCAAGATGGGGCCAGTCACATATGAAGTTCATCATCCAGACAAGGGCAAGACCAGGCAGACCTACCACGTGAACCTGCTAAAGGAATGGAAGGTGCCACCTGGTAAGGGACCGGAAACATCACTTCTTGTGAGGAAGATGGAGATAGACGAGGGAGAGGATTTAGAGGATGCAAAAAGACAGCTGTCTGTGGTGAGTCTAAATCACCTAGAAGACTCCAAAATAAAAGAGCTGCAGCACCTCCTGAGCCAGTTTCCTGATTTGTTCTGTCAGAGGCCTGGACGGACTGAGCTGACCCAACACACCATCCACCTTTCCGATCCAACACCATCACGCCAACGTCCTTACCGGGTGCCTGAGAGGCTGGTGGAACCCTTGAAGGAGGAGATCAAGCTTATGAAGGAGCTAGGAGTGATTGAGCCTTCAGTGAGCGAGTGGAGCAGCCCAATGGTGATCGTCCCCAAGAAAGACGGATCCCTCCGGGTCTGCCTCGACTTCCGCAAGCTCAACACCCAATCTAAGTTTGATGCATACCCCATGCCAAGAGTGGATGATCTGCTGGAGAAGATTGGAAGAGCCCGGTACATTACCACGCTAGACCTATGTAAGGGGTACTGGCAGGTACCTCTCAACGCTAAGTCCAGACCCTACACTGCATTCCGAACAACTCTAGGACTATTCCAATTCACGGTCCTTCCTTTTGGCCTTCATGGGGCACCAGCCACATTCCAGAGGCTGATGGACAAGGTATTCCAAGGCTGTGAAGACTGGTCTGCGGCATACTTGGATGACGTGGTAATCCACAGCAACTCTTGGGCAGAGCATCTCCAACATCTCCAACAAACCTTAAAGAGGATAGAGGAAGCAGGATTGACATTAAATGTTTCAAAATGTGAGTGGGCAAGGCAAGAGGCAAACTACCTGGGTTATCACCTGGGCAACGGACAGCTGAGGCCACAGATGGACAAGGTGGAGGCAATTCGAAGGAGCCCAAAGCCAAAGACCAAGAAGGAAGTGAGGTCGTTCCTGGGACTGGTGGGCTGGTACAGGAGATTTGTGCCAAACTTTGCCTCCATCGCGGCTCCTTTGACCAACCTGCTGTCCAAGACGGTGACAAACCCTATTCCCTGGACTGATGACTGTGAGACAGCTTTTAATACCCTGAAGGAAAAGATGTGCTCCAGCCCAGTCCTGCAGAGTCCAGACTTCTCTCAGAGGTTCCTGGTGCAAGTAGATGCGTCCTCAACAGGGATTGGAGCGGTCCTTGCCCAGGGAACTGCAGGAGAAGAGAGGCCAGTTGTGTACCTATGCCGCAAGCTACTCCCCAGGGAGACAAGATATTCGGCGGTCGAGAAGGAAGGCCTCGCCATCAAGTGGTCCCTGGACAGCTTGCGCTATTACCTCCTTGGGCGCGAGTTTGATCTTGAAACGGACCACCGTGCCCTAACCTGGATCCAGTCTATGAAGGACCACAATGCCAGGGTTACACGGTGGTATCTTGCCCTTCAGCCGTACAGCTTCAAAATACGGCACAGACCTGGCAGACTCAACGTGGTAGCCGACTACCTGTCCAGGTTTCCGGCCAGTACGTGGCTTGGAGAGGGGGAAGGTGATGTGATAAAGTCACATTAGCTGCCACCGCTGGGGAAGCAGTCACTGCGCACACACACACACACACAGACACACCCGCACTTACCTCATTCCATCCTTTCGTACATTCCTCCCTGCTTGGCCCTGTCAAGTAGCGGGTGCACACGTCAACCTGATAGCACCTAGACATTCTCCCATTTCAGCACTCTCCTCTGCCCATATCCATTTCCCGGTCATTTCATACACTTACACTGCACTTGTCGTGTAGTTTCGTCCCTGTGATGTTTGTCTGTGTGGGTGTAGTCAGTCTTCCGGCGGGAAACACTGCGCCAATCAAACCGAACGAACGAGCGGCGGCCGATTATGACATCACGGGCTTGTTTGCGCCGGCGCAGCGCAACCGGAAGCTGGCGAAACCATTGTCTGGTATGAATGGGTGTTTCTGTGTGTATTTTAAGTGTTGGAAGTATGTGTTAAGTGTATTAGGTGTGAAATTATTGTGTTTATTATTATATATATATATATATTGATCCGAAATTGATTATTATTGACATTATATAATAGATGACAAATAGAGGTGGTATTTGTTTGTGTGTTAAATGTTATACTTACCTGAGTTTGGTATGGCCCAGAAAGGGGCGGGGTTTGGCCTATATAAGCCGAGGCCAAACCTAAAACGGGACTTTTGTTTTACCAAGTCAAAGCGAGAGTGCAACTGCGGTGCCTCAAGCGAACCTCAGCCCGGTATATTGTGGATACGTGTTACCTGTACATAAGTATTTTGGATTTTCTCTGTTTTGTTTTCCACTTTTGTTGTTTATTTGATACTTTGAGTTTTTGTTTTATAGTGCATCGGTAAATACTTCACTGTGGACTAACACTTTTTGGCACTGTAAATAAATTACACCGTGCACGAAACTGCTGTAGCGAGTGAGCCATCTTTTTTTTAA
>JADLZN010000241.1:119640-236750 GCA_018155175.1 Sinocyclocheilus anophthalmus
GCCACAAAGCAGCTGTGTGTCCCGCTCGCAAAGCGAAACTTACAGGGTTTTGTTATGTGCCTAGAGAAGGGGACTGTGATTTTGACTCGGTGGGGGGAAGTCAGAATGTGTATGAGGTGACTGTTAATGGACATAAAATGAAAGCACTCTTGGACACTGGAAGTTCTCTGTCAATGTTGAAATCATGCTTTGTAAATAATGTCAATTATGTGAACACTACCTCTGTTCAGTGCGTACATGGGGACGTACAGCAGTATCCCCAAGCTGAGGTAATGGTGGAAGTACAGGAACAAATGTACTTACTTAAGGTTGCCGTAGCGGACAATTTACCAGCTGATATGATTCTAGGAAGAGACTTGCCAGTATTATATGATCTCTTGCAACCCACCAGCAGGGGCTCTGAACATTCTGTTGCAACTGTGACTGTTGATTTGTCATGTCCTGCTCTTACTAGGGCTCAAGCCAGGGCAGGTCTTCAGCCACTGCCATACTTGGATGGTAGTCTGTTGCAGGGCGGGACTAAAGGCCCTAAAAAGTCACGGCACCAACGGCGGCTTGAGAAGTACCTGGTACCTCCCAGCCTCTGGGACCTCCATGGAGGGTCTGAAGTTAATGGCTGGATGTCCAGGGAAATAGCACAACTTCAAAGGGAAGGATGAAACCTGACAACCCTTATTTAGTCAAAGCCTGGTGTGGACAACCTCTCTGATGCGAAATGAAGAATATGTAGTGAGGAATGAGGTGTTGTATGTGCGAACCAATGATGTGACACGCTTAATTGTACCATTTTGTTGTCGTTCTCTTGTTCTGCACCTTGCACACACTGTTCCATGGGCTGGCCACCTGGGCTAACAGAAAACATATGCACGCATTAGCTCACGATTTTATTGGCCCACACTATACACTGATGTACAAACACACTGTAACACATGTGCCATCTGCCAAAAGACAAGTGCTGTGTCCCAGCGGGGCAGAGCACCACTGCAACCTCTCCCTATAATCTCTGCACCTTTTAGGCGGATCGCCATGGACGTTGTAGGGCCGTTGGAAAAGAGCAGTGCTGGACATCGCTACATCCTGGTAGTCAGCGACTATGCCACAAGGTATCCTGAGGCCTTCCCACTCCGTTCTATCACCACACCTAAGATCATCCATGCCCTGGTTCAACTCTTCTCCAGAGTCGGCGTACCCGAGGAGATACTCACGGACCAGGGAACGAACTTCACCTCATGGCTGATGGGGCAGCTGAACAAGCAGTTGGGCATTACAGCCATCCGAACAACTCCTTACCACCCGCAGACGGACGGTCTTGTGGAGAGATTTAACCAAACTCTCAAGAACATGCTGCGGAAGTTTGTTGCAGACACAGGACGAGACTGGGACAAGTGGCTACCATTTGTTCTCTTTGCTTACCGAGAGGTACCCCAAGCATCCACGGGATTCTCACCGTTCGAGCTTCTATATGGATGGCCGGTACAAGGACCCCTGGACCTGCTGAATAAAACCTGGGAGGAGGAACCTGCATCCAAGACGGAGGAAAAAGGTATTGTGCAGTACGTGCTAGAGATGCGAGATCGTCTGGAGCAGTACAGAGAGCAAGCCAAAGAGAACTTACAGGAAAAGCAGCAAGCGCAGAAAAGATGGTATGACCAACACGCCAGACTACGAGAGTTTCAACCTGGGCAGAATGTATTACTCCTGTTGGCAACTTCAACGAGCAAGCTACTGGCTAAATGGCAAGGGCCATACACCGTGGTCCGCAAGATGGGGCCAGTCACATATGAAGTTCATCATCCAGACAAGGGCAAGACCAGGCAGACCTACCACGTGAACCTGCTAAAGGAATGGAAGGTGCCACCTGGTAAGGGACCGGAAACATCACTTCTTGTGAGGAAGGTGGAGATAGACGAGGGAGAGGATTTAGAGGATGCAAAAAGACAGCCGTCTGTGGTGAGTCTAAATCACCTAGAAGACTCCAAAATAAAAGAGCTGCAGCACCTCCTGAGCCAGTTTCCTGCTTTGTTCTGTCAGAGGCCTGGACGGACTGAGCTGACCCAACACACCATCCACCTTTCCGATCCAACACCATCACGCCAACGTCCTTACCGGGTGCCTGAGAGGCTGGTGGAACCCTTGAAGGAGGAGATCAAGCTTATGAAGGAGCTAGGAGAGATTGAGCCTTCAATGAGTGAGTGGAGCAGCCCAATGGTGATCGTCCCCAAGAAAGACGGATCCCTCCGGGTCTGCCTCGACTTCCGCAAGCTCAACACCCAATCTAAGTTTGATGCATACCCCATGCCAAGAGTGGATGATCTGCTGGAGAAGATTGGAAGAGCCCAGTACATTACCACGCTAGACCTATGTAAGGGGTACTGGCAGGTACCCCTCAACGCTAAGTCCAGACCCTACACTGCATTCCGAACACCTCTAGGACTATTCCAATTCACGGTCCTTCCTTTTGGTCTTCACGGGGCACCAGCCACATTCCAGAGGCTGATGGACAAGGTACTCCAAGGCTGTGAAGACTGGTCTGCGGCATACCTGGATGACGTGGTAATCCACAGCAACTCTTGGGCAGAGCATCTCCAACATCTCCAACAAACCTTAAAGAGGATAGAGGAAGCAGGATTGACATTAAATGTTTCAAAATGTGAGTGGGCAAGGCAAGAGGCAAACTACCTGGGTTATCACCTGGGCAACGGACAGCTGAGGCCACAGATGGACAAGGTGGAGGCAATTCGAAGGAGCCCAAAGCCAAAGACCAAGAAGGAAGTGAGGTCGTTCCTGGGACTGGTGGGCTGGTACAGGAGATTTGTGCCAAACTTTGCCTCCATCGCGGCTCCTTTGACCAACCTGCTGTCCAAGATGGTGACAAACCCTATTCCCTGGACCGGTGACTGTGAGACAGCTTTTAATACCCTGAAGGAAAAGATGTGCTCCAGCCCAGTCCTGCAGAGTCCAGACTTCTCTCAGAGGTTCCTGGTGCAAGTAGATGCGTCCTCAACAGGGATTGGAGCGGTCCTGGCCAAGGGAACTGCAGGAGAAGAGAGGCCAGTTGTGTACCTATGCCGCAAGCTACTCCCCAGGGAGACAAGATATTCGGCGGTCGAGAAGGAAGGCCTCGCCATCAAGTGGTCCCTGGACAGCTTGCGCTATTACCTCCTTGGGCGCGAGTTTGATCTTGAAACGGACCACCGTGCCCTAACCTGGATCCAGTCTATGAAAGACCACAATGCCAGGGTTACACGGTGGTATCTTGCCCTACAGCCGTACAGCTTCAAAATACGGCACAGACCTGGCAGACTCAACGTGGTAGCCGACTACCTGTCCAGGTTTCCGGCCAGTACGTGGCTTGGAGAGGGGGAAGGTGATGTGATAAAGTCACATTAGCTGCCACCGCTGGGGAAGCAGCACTGGCTCCAACACACTCACACACACACACGCCTACTTACCTCATTCATCCTCTGTACTGTTCCTCCCTGCCGTTGCCGCTATCAGTGTAGCGGGTGCACACGCAATCCTGATAGCAAATGGACATTCTCCCATTTCAGCACTCTCCTCTGTCCATATCCACTTCCCTGTCATTTCATACACTTACACTGCACTTGTCGTGTAGTTTCGTCCCTGTGATGTTTGTCTGTGTGGGTGTAGTCAGTCTTCCGGCGGGAAACACTGCGCCAATCAAACCGAACGAACGAGCGGCGGCCGATTATGACATCACGGGCTTGGTTGCGGCGGCGCAGCGCAACCGGAAGCTGGCGAAACCATTGTCTGGTATGAATGGGTGTTTCTGTGTGTATTTTAAGTGTTGGAAGTATGTGTTAAGTGTATTAGGTGTGAAATTATTGTGTTTATTATTATATATATATATATATTGATCCGAAATTGATTATTATTGACATTATATAATAGATGACAAATAGAGGTGGTATTTGTTTGTGTGTTAAATGTTATACTTACCTGAGTTTGGTATGGCCCAGAAAGGGGCGGGGTTTGGCCTATATAAGCCGAGGCCAAACCTAAAACGGGGCTTTGTTTAACCAAGTCAAAGCGAGAGTGCAACTGCGGTGCCTCAAGCGAACCTCAACCCGGTATATTGTGGATACGTGTTTCCTGTACATAAGTATTTTGGATTTTCTCTGTTTTGTTTTCCACTTTTGTTGTTTCTTTGATACTTTTGAGTTTTTTGTTTTATAGTGCATCGGTAAATACTTCACTGTGGACTAACACTTTTTGGCACTGTAAATAAATTACACCATGCACGAAAGTACTGTTGCGAGTGAGCCATCTTTTTTTTAACATCTTTTACGGACACTTGTTACGTCCCAAGTGAGCTTGGGGTGCTCACTTTATCACAGTGCTCTCTCGATGAACGTCCATCCACCTGGTTCATTAACCACCCTGTGCTCCCCTGATAATGGGGGAAGACCCGACAAAATCTAGCTAATAACTGTTGACCAGGGTTCGAAGGAATCCACATGTCTGCATGACAACCGCTCTGTGGGGGGCGATTGTAGACTTAGAACCAGCACAGACAGATGAGCAGCTTGTCGCCAAACCAATACACGACGCACATGTCCCAGTCCATACCTGCCACCCACTACCTACGTATTGTTTAAACCGAAACATTGGTACTGGTTCCAACCCCAGGATTATCCTTCGTCCTACGTTGGAAGAGATAGCCCATCGGATAACGATTCGGTCAACCTTACAGACTCTGGCCCAACAATTCCATCCGTTCGTGGCACCCTGACGGGGGCGGTTACCCCTTGAGAGGACCGTGCGGACCTTTTGACCTTCGATCTCCCCATTGAACCGTTGCAGAAATAAAAAGACTTCCTTGCCAATGGGTTGCTCGGGCATCGGACTGGCGCTCCGAATATCCAATAGTAATTCTTTACGGGAATAACCCGCCCAAAAAAAGCATCGGGCTTGATGTTCTTGGAGCCCGGCCGATAAGAAATAGAAAAATCAAAACGACCGAAAAATAAAGACCACCGAGCCTGCCTAGAGTTCAATCGTTTGGCGGATCTAATGTACTCTAAGTTCTTGTGATCGGTCCAGACAATGAAAGGTAGCCCCGAGCCCTCCAACCAATGACGCCACTCCTCAAAGGCCAACTTGACTGCCAACAACTCTTTGTTACCAATATCATAATTACGTTCGGTGGAGGACAAACGGTGAGAAAAATACGCTCAGGGGTGCACCTTGCCGTCCGTGGGGGTACGCTGGGATAGTACCCCACCAACTCCTACCTCTGACGCGTCAACCTCCACCACAAACTGCCTGGAAGGATCAGGGGCTATGAGGATGGGAGCTGAAACGAAGCAGCCTCTCAGTTTGGAAAATGCTGCTTCTGCTGCACTAGACCACCTGAAGACAGTCCTGGTAAAGGTTAAGGCCATCAAAGGGGTAGCTAGCTGGCTGAAATTGCGAATAAACCGCCGGTAGAAATTGGCAAAGCCCAGAAACCTCTGCAGGGCCTTGCGGGACTCTGGGGTTGGCCAATTCACCACATCCTGAACTTCTCAGAATCCATGGCGCACCGCATCGACCCTCTGGTAGGGAATGGGGGAAAAGGAGGACCTAGATTAATGTACCCCAAAAAAGGAACAGACTGTGCGTGGAAAGCGCATTTCTCCGCCTTGACAAAAAGCCCATTCTCTAGCAGCCTCTGAAGCACTGACCTGACGTGCTGAACAGGTTCCTGGAGAGAACAAGAAAGTATCAGAATGTCATCCAGGTAAACATAAATTAACTGATCTACCATATCTATCAGCACATCATTAACGAGTGCTTGGAAAACCGCTGGAGCGTTGGAAGGCCAAAGGGAAGAACAAGATATTCAAAGTTCCCCCTGGGGGTATTAAAAGCAGTTTTCCATTCATACCCCTCTCTCATGCGAACCAAATGATAAGCTTTGCGGAGATCTAATTTCGTGAAAAATGACGCCCCCTGCAGACTCTCGAAATCCGACGACATCAACGGCAAAGGATAGGTATTCTTCACCGTGATGCTGTTCAACCCTCGATAGTCAATACAAGGACGAAGGGAACCATCTTTCTTTTCCACAAAGAAAAACGCCGCGCCTGCAGGAGAAGAAGAGGGACGGATGATCTTGGCTGCCAGAGAATCAGAAATATATTTCTCCATGGCCTCCCTTTCCGGAGCGGAAAGCGAGTATAATCTGCCTTTAGGCGGAGACGTACCTGGCAATAAATCTGTAGCACAGTCATAGGGACGATGAGGATGTAGAGAAGCAGCCCGAGACTTACTGAACACTCCCCTCAGATCAAGGTACTCCTGTGGCACGTTAGACAGGTCCGAAGGATCCTCCTGAAACACAGAACAAACAACAGGAGAACACGCGGACAACAAACAGGTGGCATGACAATTCTCGCTCCAACCCAGTACAGTATCGTTAACCCAATTAATGTGAGGGTTATGGAGGACCAGCCAGGGGTGACCCAGCACTAAGGGAGCCGAGGGTGTGTCGGTGAGGAGAAAGTGAATGTCCTCAGTGTGTTGCCCCGAAGTGATGAGTCTTAAGGGTGCCGTGGTGTGAGTGACAGCAGGTAATGCCTGGCCGTTGAGTGTAAGCATAGAGACAGGCTGAGAAAGCTCCACCATAGGAATCTGGAGGGACCGAGCAAACCCAATGTCCAAAAAGTTCCCCTCTGCTCCAGAGTCCACTAACGCCTCACAGTCATGATAAACAGACCGAACATCCAGCCTCACAGAAAGATGAGTGCTGGAGTAAGAGGATTTGTGTTCCTTAATGGCGCCCGTCAATAGCCTCTCCCCTACTGACGGGCGTTGTCTTTTGCTGGACACCGTGCTGCGATGTGTCCGGGGGCGCCACAGTATAAATACACTCCCTCTCTCCTGCGTCTCTGCTTCTCCTGTTGTGAGAGTCGGAACCTTCCCATCTGCATGGGCTCGGAGTCTGGAAGAGGGAAAACAGTCTTAAGTGACGGTAATTGGTTCTGTGAGGCGAACGGCGGTTCTCGGAGTTCTCGTTGATCCCGTCTCCGCAATCGGGTGTCCACCCGAATAGTTAGAGCTATGAGTTCATCCACCCCAGATGGTAATTCTGATGAATCTATCTCATCCTTAATCTTATCAGACAGGCCAACCTGAAACATGTCCCACTGTGCCTCTGCATTCCACCCACACTCTGCAGCCAATGTGCGGAACTCGATAGAATAGTCTGTAACAGTGCTCTGTCCTTGACGTAACTCGGCGAGAAGTCGTGCTGCTTCTCTGCCCGAAGCAGCATGATCGAAGACCCTCCGTAGCTCCTCTGAAAAAGCCTGAAAGGACGAGCAACAGGGTAATCTCCGTTCCCACACTGTGGTTCCACAGTTAGCGGCTCGACCCGAGAGCAACGTTATGACGAACGCCACTTTAGCCTCCTCCGTGGGAAACGCGGATGGTTGGAGGGAAACATAGAGTGAACATTTCGCCAAAAAAGAACGACATAATTGGGGTTCCCCGGAATAAAAGGCTGGAGGTGGTAGCCGAGGTTCATGGGTGCGACCACTCGGACCCACCGATACCGGTGAATGAGACATGGCTGGTTGCTGAACTGAACCCCGCTCAGCTTTCAGATGCTGGATCTGGGTGGTGAGCTCAGACAGCTGACTCACCAGGGTCTGGACAGCCCGCCCCGTGGCCATCATCTGATCCTTCTGATGCTCCATGCGAATGTTAGTCTTGGCCTAAAAGTCCCTGAGCTCTGCCGCACTCGCTGGATTCATGAGTATGGTCGGTTCGTTCTGTCAAGGCAGAGAAGAGTCAGGATCCAAGTGCGAGTGCAAAGGTAAGGTTTATTCAGTAATCACAATAACGGAGACACAAAGAGATAATCCTCGGGTCCTGGTCGGAATCAGAGCTCCACGGAGAAATCCCTTCAACCACTGCGTTGGACCAAACCGAGGAGAAGGCTGAAGATCCGTACCCTGACCGAGCGAGAACTGGAAACAGTACTGACAGGGAGACAGGAACATGAGAATAACGAACCGACAAACACACATTGAACGGAGTGGCCTATAAAGGGCTCGCTAACGAGTTGCAGCTGGCACGCTCTGATTGAGCACCAGCTGCAACCACTAACGAGTGACGTACGCACATACAAGCACATGACAAGACGCAGAAAGACCGTCCGGACCCATGAACCGTGACAGAGGGTAGAGAATGATCGCTAAAGACCCAAGGTATGCATTTAAGGGTTAAAAAAAATTGCCATTGAACTGAATGTTCATATAGAATCTCTTGTGATTCAGCACAAATCTTTCACATTCTAAAGTAATTCTAAGGTGGTAGCTTGGTAGGTGTTTTATTTAGAGATGTTAGCTTTGCTGATATAGATTGTGGGTAGGTTTATGTAGCTTTCTTTCTGTCCATCTGTCGCAATGGCCATGAATTTAATGCCACAAATTCCCTCTCTGAGAAAAAAAAACACTTTCTCTCTTTCTCTCTCTCTCTGTCAGAATTGCTGTTGTCACCTCTTTCGCCATTCTTGGATCACTCTTACTAGCTACTTACAACAAAGTGCACATGCCTGGATTTATAGATATGTGTTTGAGATCTGTGATGGTTCTTCTCACACATTTTGTTTTTTAGAAGGAAAGCAGACTCTCTCTCTCAGCTTTTTTCAGCACATGGAAACACATGGCATATTCATTCAATAAACCTCACATGTGTGTTCTGTCATTCATCTGTTTAATCGTTATTTTCATTGCTGATATGGGTGAAGCTCAGATTGGCTATTATGCCTCTCTGTATCTCTGTTGGTTTTGGTTGGTAATGTTCACCTCCTGCGACAAATGTTGGTGCAAATAGATGGAATTATTATAGGATCACATGAGGGTTTATTTCAGCAGTCTCTGCGATAGTTTGCCTTTTCTTCTTATAATTTAAGGTCATATCTGTATTACTGCTGTTTATCCATTCATATCATATAATGGAAAAACATGTCCTGTTCTTGATTTGTTATTCTCTCTCTCTCTCTCTCTTTCTCTTGCGATTATTCTCTTGTCCTCTTTATATAAACTGTGTAATCTAATAAATGTAAAAATAAACCAGTTTCTTAGTCCCTTGAGCCTGTCAGAAAGCAGAGGGCTTCAGTTTAACTGGTATCAGCAGTGCATTAGTCAGTCATTCCAATCAAACTGCATCCCTTTTCATGTTTAATCACTTAATCAGGACAGACGGTCTTGTTTTTCCATCGTCTGTGTTTGTGAATGTGTTTTTGAGAGTATCTGTTTGTGGAAGCAAACAATTCCGGTAAGAAGTCATTGTAAAAGTGCAAGTAATGTCATGTTTTCACCAGGAAATTTCATATTCATTTTCCTAAATATCCAGTTTGGCTGTGATCTTTGACTTTTAACGTTTAAAAAACAACTTGCACCAAAAGATTTCAAACGGAATAAATGGTGTATCAATGGAATTGCAAAGATTTGTCTGGATTCAGAATAACAATATCATACAACGATACTATTATAAGACACTATCATAGAAATATATGGCAAAAAATAGTAAGAGTAGTATGGAGAGCATGCTATTCCAAATTAGCTAGTGACTGATTTTATTTATTTTTTCGTGTGTAAAATGATCTTAAACGTGGTTTATTTTGAGTCACTGAGTGACTTTTTATTTTTTAGGCATACTTTAGTTCAGAGAAGCCATTGCAATAAACATAGTCTAAATTATACCAATACAGAGCTAAAAGAATCATTATCATTTGTCCCCATCTGTTTCTTCCTTTTTTTGTTGTTGTTTAAGAGCTATAATGCAGATCAGTCATTATGTTATCTGACCTCTTCATCAAAGAACGGTCATCAAGCATACGCTCACTCTGGCCTGTAGATGTAGTCCTTCCCCTGGCCACACTCTGGATGTTGTGTGTGTGTTTGTGAAACCTGCTTTAAAGAGGTATCAGCTTCTGAGATTTCCTTCGGACATAAATCCTCACGACTGATACAATTGCTTGGGAATCAATATATATTCCCGTTGATCTCAGTTTAATTCAATTGGAAATAATGGCTACCCAATTACATCTGGTATAACTGCTCTAATTAGTAACTTCAGTCCTTCTCACTTTACATGGACTGATTTTTGGACTTCAAGCCAAAGCAGAATTTCTGTAGCAGAGCAGCTCAGCTGTTCCTTTACCTCAGACTCTACTCTGTTCGTGTAGCCTGTGATAAAGTGTGCTGCACACACACACACACGAAAACACAGGAACCAAGCATTACTTCTGATGACAGCCTTGGGTGAAGGACCATGTCATATAATAAGCCATTAACAAAGGGTGCGATACAAGAGCTGCTTTTTGCCCCATGGCTGAATATCCTCTCTCGCTCCGTTTTACACTTCCTGCCATACAGCTACTGTGTGGACTTTATGAGATCATTTTTGTGTCTGTCTACAAGGTAACATATCAGTGTCAAAACTGGTCTTACAGAGGGAGGCAGAATGCACAAAATCCACAGACATCCGGGAATTGTAATATAGTATGATATTAAATTAGACATATACACAACACATTTTAAACCTTCACATACAATTTCTTAATAGGGAAACACAATGGCTGTCATTGGTGGCTTTTTTTCCCTTGGACTAATGTATTTGTATGCAGATAAGCTGGAAATGCTACTGGAAATATGAATAGAAAGATACAGTATACATTGTACAAAATTTGGCATGCCAATAAATCTCATTAAAATGAAACTATTTTGAACAGGGGAAAAAATTATTAAATTTTTAATTTGAATGTTTTTGGCACAGCAGTGAGTTGATCTTGTTGTTTGAGGACTCTTTCCTACATGGCTTCCTGCTGTTGCTGTGTGCAGCTGGAATGTGAGTGTTCATATTCCAGCCACTGCCGAGTGCGTTTGACTCCCCTTGGTTACTGTATTTATCTCCTTCCCTCGAGCCCAGCTCTCAACAAACTTTTAGTGAGAGAGACACAGACAGCAGTATGACTGATTTGCATCATCAGATACCTGTAAGAGGTTTATTATTGCACCTCAGCTTCTCAAATCATCTTCAAGTGAAGTCTAAAGACTTTACTGTTATGTTGAAATAAAGGATAAATTAAAAAAATTAAAATAAAATAAAAAAAATTTAAAAAAAATACAGTTTTTTTTAATAAACTCACCCAAAAAGTTGAAGAAGAAGCTTAAGGTTTCAGCTAAATGTTAAGGTAAAGATACTGACTCTGTAATTTAATAAGTATTTAAAAAAAAAAAACGTTTCAGTTTTGCAGATGAAGACATCATAACCAAAGTATATAATACACAGTGGGGCAAAAAGTATTTAGTACTAGCCACCAATGTGCAAGTTCTCCCACTTAAAAAGATTTGAGAGGCCTGTAATTTTCATCATAGGGATACCTCAACTATGAGAGACAAAATGAGGGGGAAAAAAATCCAGAAAAATCACATTGTAAGATTTTTAAAGAATTAATCGGTAAATTCCTCAGTAAAATAAGTATATGGTCACCTACAAACAAGCAATATTTCTGGCCCTCACAGACCTGTAACAACTTCTTTAAAAGACTCCTCTGTCCTCCACTCATTGCCTGTATTAATGGCATCTGTTTGAACATGTTATCAGTATAAAAGACACCTGTCCACAACCGCAAACAGTCACACTCCAAACTCCACCATGGCCAATACCAAAGAGCTGTCAAAAAATACAAAAAAGGACACCAGAAACAAAATTGTTGACCTGCACCAGGCTGGGAAGACTGAATCTGCAATAGGTACGCAGCTTGGTGTGAAGAAATCAACTGTGGGGCAATTATTAGAAAATGGAAGACATAAAAAACCACTGATAATCTCCCTCGATCTGAGGCTCCACACAACATCTCACCCCGTGGGGTCAAAATGATAACAAGAACTGTGAGCAAAAATCCCAGAAACACACGGGGGGACCTAGTGAATGACCTGCAGAGGGCTGGGACCAAAATAACAAAGGCTACCATCAGTAAAACACTGCGCCGCCAGGTACTCAAATCCTGCAGTGACAGACGTGTCCCCCTGCTTAAGCCAGACATGTCCAGGCCCGTCTGAAGTTTGCTAGAGAGCATTGGATGATCCAGAAGAGGATTGGGAGAATACCATATGGTCAGATGAAACCAAAATATAAAACTTTTTGGTAAAAACTCAACTTATCGCGTTTGGAGGAGAAAGAATGCTGAGTTACATCCAAAGAACACCATACCTACTGTGAAGCATGGGGGTGGAAACATCATGATTTGGGGCTGTTTCTCTGCAAAGGGACCAGGAAGACTGATCCGTGTAAACCAAAGAATGAATGGGGCCATGTAACATGAGATTTTGAGTGAAAACCTCCTACCATCAGCAAGGGCATTGAAGATGAAACGTGGCTGGATCTTTCAGCATGACAATGATCCCAAAAACACCGCCAGCGGAAACAACGAAGGAACTGGCTTGCGTAAGAAGCATTTCCATGGGCTGGTAGGGGGCCCTAGCCTTTCTCCAGATCTCAACCCCATAGAAAATTTTTGGAGGGAGTTGAAAATCCGTGTTGCCAGCGACAGCCCCAAAACATTACTGCTCTAAGAGGAGATCTGCATGGAGGAATGGGCCAAAATACCAGCAACAGTGTGTGAAAACCTTGTGAAGACTTACAGAAAACGTTTGACCTCTGTCATTGCCAACAAAGGGTATATAACAAAGTATTGAGATGAAATGTTGTTATTGACCAAATACTTATTTTCCACCATAATTTGCAAATAAATTCTTTAAAAATCCTACAATGTGATTTCTGGATTTTTTTTTCTCATTTTTTCTCTCATATTTGAGGTATACCTATGATGAAAATTACAGGCCTCTCTCATCTTTTTAAGTGGGAGAACTTGCACAATTGGTGGCTGACTAAATACTTTTTTTCCCCACTGTACATTTATATGGGACTGTACCAATGCTATTATAGGCCAGGCTTAAAATGCTGTACTTAGTTATACACTACAGGGGTCTCTGGTCCATCTCTCTATCCATCAAGTGATCTTTGGCCTGTAAAAGGTTGAAGACCCCTGGTCTAGAGCCAAAGGAACATATGTTTTTTACATGCCAGGATAAAAGTAAATATATTTTAATTGAGGAATGGTCACATGCTTGACATAGAGACTTTTAGTGAGGTATGGGTCGTACACTGCACAGGCTCTATTTATACTGGACCCCTATAAAAATAGACAAACCTAACCCAGTGATGAAAAACTTAAACGCACTGACCCACATATGTGGGTTCAAATTAGTATGACCTCAACTCATTGTTCAGGTTTACATGCAGCTTGGTAGTTGGTACCAATCTGAGAAATCTCCTTTGTGCTCTTGCAGATCAGCCTCAAGCTAAATGTTTGAGTATGAGGGCTTCCCATGCTGTTATCAGCAGGGGAAATATAAATACCAAATTAATTTGAACAATATTAATTAAACTGTTTTCATTTATGAATTAATGTATTGTATTTGTTGATTTTCCTAAATGCTTTATCTACTTTAATGGTTAAATTATTGATTTAAGGGCCCTGTCAATGTTACTTAAGAAAATCAATATCCAAGATGACACTGAAAGGCATTGGTTGAAAAATTGCTTAAACCTAGTTATTTTAAATTGTAAAATTATTTTATAATATCACCGTTTTCAAATAAATGCAGCCTTAGTGAGCATGAGATACTTATTTCAAAAACATGAAAAAATCTTATAGACCCTATACTTTTTAACTGTAGTATACACATGGATGCAGTGTTATTATGGACATGTTTGTTGTTTAGAAGCTTTAGCTGAAGTTCACTCAAAAATGACAATTCTGTCATCAAGTTTGGATATTACTTTAAAATAAAAATATGCAATGTAATGGTAGAAAAAACAACAACAACTGCAGATGGACAAAAAAGAGGCATACAGACTTTTAAAGAAAGAAAAAAGCATTCTGAGGTATAAATAGTTAATTAATCATTCAATTAATGAATTAACTGTGTATTAAGAGGTGACTTAATTCTGCTTAGACCAGCTGTGTGTTTGGCTGAGGCACTAGCCCCTTGTGCCCCATGTTCACTTTACCCCTCACGCTCTGTCTTTCTCCTGGTTGATCCTCTCTCATCTTTTAGACAGTGGTAAGCAGATCAAGTGTTAATCACTCATCTTGGACAGCATTTCTCCTCCCACTAAAGCTCTGTGTCCATTCACTCTGTCAGCAGGGAGCCAGTCTCTGGGAGTATGTAGCTTTCTCACTGAAAAGCCAGATTACAGTGTTTCCAACTGTGTTTTGTCAAGAGTCCTGTGCAGTAAATTAAATTTGACTGAATTATGTAATTTGGTAAACATTTAATTTTAAAAGTGCTGTTCCAATTTATAATATCACATAAAGTTAGTTAAGGTTACTTAAATGAGTCAGTGAGTTCAGTTGGATGTATTATATTAATATTATTTATATACTATTACAGTCAAACCAAAACTTATTCAGACAGCTTCAACATTTCTCACATTATATCACAGTTTATTTGCTATAGTTTAGAAAGTGGTAGTAAAATATGACAAGAACTAGTTAAACTGTGTCAGAACAAATTCATCTTGATAATGTCAGATAACTTTGATAGAAAAGTATGTAATGGATTACAATCAACCAAAAATATTCACCTGTTAAATTTAAGTACACAAGATAATAACAAGTAGGTCAACCAATTACGAATGACAATACTATAATTTTTGTCAGGTCAGTGTGCTAAAAAGGTCGCCTTAGCAATTAAAAGAAAAAAAAACATAAGAAAATACCATGGCATCAGGTGAAAGTGCCTCGGAATATATTTTGTTTCTGATGACGTCCCAAATTTTTATACGTGGTAGTCCATCTTGTATAAAAGAAATTCTCGATGCATGGCGGAATAAAATTATTCTGTACACAAGTTCACTTAATTTTGCTATCCTCACTACCATGTATAAACAATAGTTCCTGCACCCAACTAGTAAAAAACCAATTATCTAATACTAGTTTCTGGTGTCGAATATATTTTTAGTTTGACAGTAATATTATATTAAACGGTGTCCATAGTTATGTGATGATCAAAAGTTTTCCTTGATCTTGGATGAGGGTGTTAACAATTGAGTTAGGCCTGTCGCAATAATCAATATATCGACTTATCATGCAATATATGTGCATGACCTCAATCATTTTTGGTGACGCAATATATCGCCCATTATATTTACTTAAAAATTAATGTCACCATGTTTTGTACATTCCACTTGCGCCTGTGTCTTTTGCAGCTTCTCGTACATACCGTGGTGTTGTCATGATGTGCTAGTTCAAATTTAAAAAATGCTTTACAAAAAAAGTTTTATCTGCAGATATGGTCTTGTTTAGGGGTCTGTGCCTTTGTGCATACGGACATCGACTGCTAAGTAGTGATTGTGTTTTTCAACAATACAGTGCACCCTTCATTTACAGAGAAAAGAAAGTCAGGGAAAAATCTCTAGATGGAAAAATCTCCATACAAGTTGCTTTGTGCATTTCTTTGGTGCTCGTCGGACTCCAAATCTATTGAACTTATATTTAATTGACCCTCTGCATTTTTTTTTCTACTTGTTACTTTGCACTTTTGTTAGAAAATGTTTATTTACTATTTATTCATGTTTTTAAGGTATCTAATATTTTGATACTTAATTCCATAATCTACATTTCTTAAACATAAAGTTGGTGTCATTAGAAAGCGGTGTTGGCCATTCTTGCAGATATTATGCTTGTTACATTATGAATATATTCAGGGCATAGAAATGGTCTTTAAATGACAATAAATATCGCTATCGCATAGTTTGGGGCAAATATATCGCACAAAAAGAAAGGTTTGTTATAACACGTGACAGAGCCCTAGTTACAAGCTATTCATCCGTGAACACACCAAGTTACAATATCGCCTAAAAGTTGACAAAGTCATAAAGTCTACACACACGCACCAAAGAATAATTTCTATTAAAAGTTAAGACTCGTCCACCGCCCTGCCTAAGTAAACGGCTGTTTTTCCTTTACAGCACCCCCCCCCAGCCCACACACTTCTAACACGCCCCCGCATATCTACGTCACTGTGTGGGAAGATTTGCATTTGTATTTTTCGACGCCCAAATGTTTACACAAAGAAAGAAGGCGTAGCTTTTATTCTCGCTGTTGTATTGTTGTTGCCGCCGCTGCCATGTACTGAAGGCGCTGTGTGTTTCGTTGTGAAAAGCGTAACTACTTTGTTTGGTCTTCCAAAAAAGAGGACACAACTAGAAATCAGTAATTAAGTTGTATTTACAACACTGTTCAAAAACAGTTCAACCCAAATATTCAGATGTGTGCAACGCATTTTATGGAGGACTGCATTCGCCTAGATCCTGGTAGAGTAAGTACCCTGTAACATGCTGGCTGTTCGAACTCTGGACTCAGACTGCAAGTTACATTTTCATTATTTAAAGGGATTTGCCACTGTGATTTAAGCGCCTTGTAGTATTAAGCAGTGCTAGCAGTAGCACTTGTATGTTTGGCCATTTCTTTTTGATCATCAAATGCAGATCATGAGTTTTAGGGTTTCCGCAATCGTGAATACGCACTACGTTCGTAAAGATTAGACAGTACCGAAGATCATTACTATATTCAGTAATTATGGTCCGCCACCTGGATGCAACAAATGCCTCGTTTATAATGGGTTTTCATGTTTTTGAATCATCGCTCCGAGACACAGCATCACAGTATGGTAAAGCGGCAATAACATTCAACATCACATGTATTTTGGCCAATCACAAAGCACTGGATAGCTGGCCAATCAGAGCAAACCTCGCTTTTTCAGACAGATGAGTTTTGTAAAAATCGACACGTTTCAGAAAGGCGGGGCATAGAGGAGAAACAATAATGAAAGTGAAAAATTAATTTGCTCCGTTTTTTTTTGTTGCGACACCGTTAAACCGCCATAAATCCACATTGTGTCATTACACCAAATACACAAAATAATGTTATTTTTTAGCAACATCATATGACCCCTTTAATATTTTGAATAAGCTTTTATATTCATATTTTCACTTGTAATTTAAAAAGTTTTACACTTTTCATGTGCTTTTGTCATTTGTATTAGTTGTCTTTTTTTGTCTATTTAACTTTAATTTTTTTTTCAATGTTAATTAATTCAGTACTTAAAAACAGTAAACTTATTTCCATTAGTTGCCAAGGCAGCATTCATTTCTTAAGTTTTTTTTTTTAGTTTATTTCAGTTACTGGAAAGTTTTAACAGTTTTAGGTAACATTACCAACACTGGTTTGGATGATTTAGCTGATCAGAATTTGATGTGCGATTGTGTGAAAACACAATTTCAATGGGATACTTTACCCAAAAATGGAAATTAGTGATTTACTCACCCTCATGGCTTTTCAAACCTGTATGACTTTTTCATCTGTGAAGCATTAAAGAAGATATTTTGAAGAAAGTTTTGGTGCCCGATAAATATATATTTTTGAGTAAACTATGCCTTAAAAATACTTTCTTTTGATTGTAATATGCTGCATATTTAATATGTAGTTTGCATATTCATGTTGACACAATTTTTCCCTTGTGTCTGCTTTGCTCCAGCAGCTAATGTAGAGTGTGATTGGGAGGGTCTTTGAGTGTGGGTGTGGTCAGAAGTTTCTGAGTGACAGACACCGAGCGCCAGGCCAAGCGCAGTGTTTGATCGACGGGGAAGGCCCCCGGCAGGGAGTGAGTTGGCGGTCTCTACCTCCTGAGCTGCTGCAGTGTATGGGGAGTGTGTCAGTGTGTAGGAGACCTGCAGTTTGGAAGGGTTAGTGAGCAACACACAAACTTGCCCACTCAGCACACATGCACGCACACACACACTCAACCGTGGCACGGGACGCTGCCGGACTAGCTGGAAAATGAAACTAATGAAGGGAAGGAAAATCAGCCTACAGCATGGTGAGTACAGACAACTCTGGAGTTTAGAGGTGCTAATGGCTTTACACAGTTCTACGTAGGGGGTTTGTCATGTTCATCAGGTGGCAGAAGGACGCCAGATGGATACAGGGGGATCCTCTTCTCTACCGGCCCCTGTTGCTGTTTTTACTGACTTTTACTGTGCTGCTGCTGATTGACTGTGTCAACAGTGTCCGAGACTAGAATACACTTTCGGCCTAGGGAATGATCTTGGTGGTGATGCAGGTGGCTGGTTATCCGTGATTATACCCCCTCGGATAGCGCATCCATTTAGTCAGCGTGCTGTTTTGTAAGGACATAATGCTCAAGAGGGGTGTGGTGGTCACTGATCCACCTGCTCCTTGACCGAACGCGTCAAAGCAGCCACGAGACAGGGACGGAAACTGGGAATTGCACAGCATGAATACACTCCACTGAGAGCTGACTGCGTGCTGCTGTTTTTCTGTAGGTTTCATAGAGCCGGTTTGACTGTGTCTGTGTTTGACCTCTCTTCATGACTATCGGTGTCTTCCAAATGTGTTTGTGTGTGTGTTCAGGCCTGTCACGCCAGCTGCTCTCTGCATTACACTCGTCTCCTTTACATCTCAGCAAGCCTATAAAGAGGTCAACCATGCAGAGAGGAAGGAAAGTGTGTCTACAACACTCTTGGCCTTTCGTTCTCTTTTAAATGTGACTGCTGCCCTGAAGGTGAAGAAAGAAGGCGATATGTTTTATCTGAAACTATATTTTCCTAATCATCATCGAGTTTGAAAACACTGACATGTGTGGACTCAATTTAGCCTCATCTTATGTGTTTGGGTTTGCCGGGTGATCCAGTGAAAACAATGCACACGCCAAGAAGGAACAAGACCACGCGCGGGAACGAAAAACGAGGGGCCACAAAAAATTAAGTGTTTGGAGTAGACGTACATTGTTATTAGTACACTCATGTGCTCATTCTTCACTCCAAACCACAATTACGCTCCGAGCAGGTTGTGCTGTGCTACGTCTGCTGATTGAACCACAAACATTCGTTGTTCTTACGTTTTACGAGGAACTTCCTCTGACCTGGAGTGTATCGTCTCCAAGAGCGCTGCTGGGCTTGTCCTGTGAGCAATTGCTCTGTCCTTGTAATTGAGTGAGCCGGGTACAATTTACAAAGTCAGTCTAAACATCCAATCCCCACAAAAACCGGCCAAGCTGCATATGGTTCAGTTTTTCAGGAAACACTGCAGCTCTGGTTCAGTGATCTGTAGCTCACAATAGCTGTAGAGGTAACTGGAAACAAATGCGTTTAAAAGCAAAATAGCCTCCCGCTCATTCATTCAAGCCCACCACTGCTTGTCAAGATGTCGGAGGCTTAAATTAGGTCCATTTATTGTATCCTTTTTTGTGTCTCTGGGCGATTTGGCGGTGATGCGAAGTTGCATTTGAAGTTCGAAACCATTAGATGACAGAGCATTGTCCAAGGTCATGCGCGTGAGTCATCAGCTAGTTGTGTTTGAAGAACAGGTTTACTCAGATGCTTCAGAGAGGTCTGAGGTTTGTCTGTATCTGTTGTCAGGTAGAGGGCTGTTCTTGAGCCTGCTCTGATGTGTTAAACTTTAACCCTTCAGAGTAACACCGCATGCTTCTAAGATCATGACTCTTGACTGAAGAATTTCACCACTCTGTTCTTCAGGAGGCTTCATGAGAAAGGCAGCTGCATGGTTTTTATAACTAGGGGGTCTTAACAGTAATACTAAACACCTTGTCTATGATATGTAATGTGTAGGCATCTGTTTGTAAATGTGAGGCAAAATTTTTGATAGTGGTCAGATTTGTCTGATGTGTGTCTGGAGATTACTTACCTTTAGGGCAGCCTGAAGAAGTCAAATAAATATGACAATACACGCCTTTTGGAACACACACACACATTCCACTACTATTCAAATGTTTGGGGTTGGCATAAATTTTTTTATATATATAAAACATTTAGGCCCACCACGGTTGCATTTATATGATCGAAAATACAGTAAAATATGTAATATTGTGAATTATTACTATAATTCAAAACAACAGTCATTCAGTAGTCATTACTCCAGTCTTCAGTGTCACATGGGCTTTCAGAAATCATTCTAAAATGCTGATTTGTTGCTCAAGAAACATTTATTGTGATTATCAATACTTTATTCACTAATGTTTATGGAAACATAAATCAAGGCTTAGAAATAGCGTTCAGCGAACGAACGAACGTATAGGCTATTAGAAATCTTTTGTAACATTATGAATGTCTTTACTGTAAATTTTGATCAGTGTAAAGTGTTCTTGGTTAATGAAATAAAATTAATAAAAAAATCTTACAGACACCAAACTTTGATTTGTGTGTATGTGTGGGAGAGAGAGAGAGAGAGAGTGATAACAGAAAGGCTGATCTCATGGCTGCTCTTCATATTGCTGAGGTAGAGGAATGCTCGCGATGCTTCTCCTGATCAGACCTGTTCAATACAGAGTATAAAACATGATCACAGCACTCTCTTTCTCGCTCTTGCTCCTTTCTGTTCCTTTCTGTCTGTTATTCTAGATATGGACAGAAAACCACTGTTCCCATCATTCCCACTACTAAAAAAAACAAAATGTCATTCAGTACTCAAATTGTGACATTTGGTTATAGTCAGGTCCATACCAAACCCTGCTAATGTTTGGCTGGATAATCCTCGATACTGCAAATGCTATTTGGTGGAACAGGTCACATGGGGATTATGGTCTGCTTGGACTAACCAATTAACTTTCATATGTGCTTTACAGGTTCTAAAATTTGACCCTGCAAGACCACATGTTTGTTATGCAGCTAGAGCACTCGGATGTAGAGATATGTACAAAGATAGATCATCCAGCTCGTTTAGGATAGTCGGCTTGGTTTTAAATAGTTTTTAGTGTGAATGTTAACAGATGTCTGAGTAAAAGGGAAGCATTTTTAAATGTCATTGTGATATAATGGGATTCAGGCAGAGTTCAGGGATGTTGACTCTTTAGGGTTAATTTTGTCCTACATGCCTATAAATCACGGTGCACTGGTCATCTTTGGGACAACCGTTACATACAGACACAACTCAAGACATGTGGAGTAGCGAGAGAGTACTATTCAATGCTAAGGGATTTGACTTTTTCCTCCTGTGTACACTAGCAACCAAACTGTAATGTATGGGATCAAGCTTTGACTTGTTTCCTTTGAGGCATTGATGCTAATCATCAGTCATTTTCATGCAATTTCATTACCTCACACGCTAAAGTTACAATCTGAGCACAGACTGTCTTCATCCTTTAGTAAATTGTCATCATGTTAGCTGCGTAGAAACAGTCTCACTATAAGTAGTCAGACCATAATGTGAAAAACACTGATGTTCCACCTGTATGCATTTTCTAATTCTCTGCAATAAAATAGATTTTTTTCTCCATACAGTGAAAGTCAACGGGGTTGACTGACAGTAAGGAGAATTTTTTTTTCCCCTTTTCAAAATAATATAGTATGGGCAAAACAGTTGTTGTTGTTTTTCAACAGAAGTTATACAGGTTTTTTTTGTGAACTATTGCTTTATAATACATCTTTTTAATATAAATAAATCAGGCTTTCAAAAGAGTTGACAAAGCATATAACAGATCTCTCAAACTGAATATAACCACACAAATCAGTGTGCTGTTATGGATCTTGTTTGGGTGGCTCTTGCTGCTTCAAGAATGCTGTCACACCCTTTGGGTCTCTCTTCTTTAACATGGTAATCCCAACACACTAGGCAGGAAAGAAAACCATTCTGTGTGGACCATTTCAGGAGGAAATGAATGGTTCATTTGTAGAGGAAAAGACGAAAAGGAGGACCATAAATATAAACATGTGCGCACATTTTAGTGACAACATGTAAACACTCATGTTTAGGTGAATTTCCACTGTACTTTTCACCCCGAGACCTATTTTAGCAGAAGCCAGAAGAGTTGTGTCCATAATCACTGTGATAACACTGAAAAAAATCTGTCAGACCGCAAGTTCAAACTGAAACGTGCTCATATTATTCACACTCACCTGTTAGCTTGCACAGAAATTTGTTAAATATAATTGCCCCTAGAAGCACACATCTAGGTTCGCTTGAAGTCTAAATTTATAGGATGTGTAAAGGGTAACTGAATGTCCTAGAATGGCTGTACTATGTTGTCATGTGATATTCTAAATTGTGTTTATCTTCACAGTTGGTGCCCATTGCTTGTGCCAAAGTCAAACATTGGGAACCCCCCAAAAAAATTTATGTAACCCCTTCCACATGACCTTACACTGTCACATCCTGCTGAGTTCAGCCCCAGACAGTGTCGCCACACAATCCAGCTCTCAGCCAATGGAGTCTTGCTTCACAATAGAAGAGACGAGGACTCAATCCATCAGTGGCAGAGGGCCAAAAGTCAACGTTTTTTGTGTTTAGCTCATGAATAGGCTTTGATCTCAATGCAGCCACTCTGAAGTTGTTCACCGTTCTGGAGATTAACCCCAAAGACCCAAGGAATCTGGATTTTGAGTTGTGTATTTGACTGATTATGTGCCAGTGAGTTTAGATGGAGTCCCATCTACAGGTTTGGATTTCAGGGATAGACTGATTAAAATTAGATGGGGTTTATTTTGAGGAGACACTTTAAGCTAAGAAGCTAAGCTGTTACAGCGCCGGCCCTGTAAGTCTGGTATTTGTATGCATTTCATTCATACGAACATGAATAGTTTAGTAACTGCCACTCAGCCATGTTTTTATCCTGAAGTCCCTCTGTTGTATTGCCTACTCATTGGATTTAAGCAGTGTCAATTTTGTATACCAAGGTTCTTCAAAGAACACCGTAGTATTGCCATAGTAAATGTCCTTAAAACATGTTATCACCTTGAAATACTGTGCAGTAGCATACTGATTTCTTCAAAATTCTCAGTGTTGTAGAATATAGTTAACCATCCCATCCCATCCTAACCTGTTGGATCAAGTTTTGTGATTTGACTGCAAAAATTGGGCAAGATCGTCAGATGATCAGTTCTCTGATTTTATTAACTGCTGGATGTGTTAGCAAGGTAAGACAAACAGAAACACACACACACACACACACACACACATCAATTGGTCATACTCCACAAAGCCATAAAAGAATGACTGTGGGCCCCAAATGGTGCTAATGATGCACATTTGATTGTTTTGAGTAGACAGCTGTATGTGGATGGAGCCTCTTATGAGTCTTGGCTTCAGGCACACTGTTTACAGCTTGACGCCAGCGCAGTGGCAGTGTGAATCAGAGCGCTGGCCTGACGCCTCTGGGTCAGCATGTGGGCCGTCTGAAGACTGCCACTCTTCAAGCATTCAGAGAACTCTGATTTGATACTCTACACTGCTGTTTTTCAATACTTCTATATCTGTTCTCAAGCAGTTTTCCCTTTCTGATTTGACCATGTCCTGACCAGATGTAACTTTTTGTCGATTACTTGGTTTGTTTCTGCAGAAATGTGCTGAGTAGCTCCACCCACAGCAAACCATCATTGGTCCAGCATCATACGACTTTATATAATAAACATTAGATCTGTTCTGATTGGCACAGCATTTAATTTTTCATTTGGACCAGCAAATTTCTTGTCACTGGGAACTTACCACAGTAAATAATTGTAAAACAACATGCACATGGGGAGGGTTTGTTGATCTCTTTGAGGGCTGTTTGAACAGTTATGACTTGTGTGAGCATCAGGTTTGATTCCTTGTGGAATGTTAGACAGCTCTCATTTTCTGCCTCACTCACCCCAGGAATGTGATGAGCTCGATTTTAGCACGGCACCATTTTTTCGCAGATTTTTCGTAACTTCTCTGGTGTTTCATAACTCAAATTTAAAGTCGTAATTCACTCAAAAAATAACAAAGTTGTTCAGACCACAGACTTTTGTGTTCCATGTAAGAAAGTCAGTCATACAGCAACATGTTAGTATCTATCGCTTTAATGCAGATCTTTTATAAACAAGCAGTAGTTTCATGCCAGAATCTTAACCCTGTCTACACAATCATAAATGAAATGTTGCTGACGTCTAGAGTTGAACATAGTTCCATATTTAGGCCTGCTCTCTAAAATCCTTTCCTGTTCTCTTAAGCAAAATTGTCTCTCTGGGGATCCGTTTTATTGGAAAAATGTCTAACTAGGTACCATTTCTGTAGTAAGCCAGTTGATAGATATTTCCTGAATGTGTTTTTCTTGCAGTGAGCTATATTTGAGCACTGGAAGGTGTTCCAGGTAGATCTGACCTCGTCAGTGATCTGTGAGTGAGTTCAGCAGCATTGGACAGTCATTTGATGTGGTGACTGGGGGGTGTCATAGGGCAACAGCTGCTTCACCTCTTCAGGAAGTCAGTAGATGCTAGCTAAATGTTCCCTTGTCCGGAACCTTATTCTTATCAGCCTGCTGATAGCAGAGTAGAAAATGTCTATATTGGGGATTGGGAGGAGAGAAAGAGAGAGATTTATCCTTCGCTTTTGTGTTCATAATTCCCCAATGACGTACCACCATCACATTGTGCCCTGCCAAAGTTTCCACCCTCTAAACCTCTGTGCCACCCTCATGCACAATAGCCTGGTCACCTGATCAGCTGGGACAGGACAAACACTGGAAATAGAAATATTTGTTCTTTCTTTTTGGTACCTCACATCTCTTTCTCTCTCTGTCCCTCTTTTCTCTTTCACTGTGTTGCTCTAATGGACAGCTGGTTCATTCTGTCACTTGTGCTGGGGTGAAAGGTCAGGTCCCCAGTGCTTTGCCCTGCCATACGTTGTCTCTCAGAGTTGGTGTGTGTGTTTTAGTGTGTGCACACATATGGTGCTTTTCCACTGCATGGTATGGCATGGTACGGCTCGGTACGGTTCACTTTTTGGGGGTTTTCCACTGGGTACAGTACCTGGTACCTGGTCCATTTTTTAGTACCACCTCGGTTGGGGTTCCAAGTGAACCGTACCGTTACCAAAACTTGACGTGTAAACTCTGCTGATCACGGATTGGCCGGAGAGAATCGTCACTACCTGCGTCACTGAACTTGCGACACAAACACAAAAGAACCGCTAGATTTAAATCAGCACAGCCAGCGAATGATCGAACGCAACACGCAACTATAGTTTTTTTTAAGAGTCGTGGTAGTAGAGGCGGAGCAACTATAACGACATGTGAATAATCCCGCCCACTCTAAAGCGGTACTGAACTGCAGTGGAAACGCAAACCGTGCTGAGCCGAACCCTGCCGTGCCGTACTGAGCCGTGCCGAACCGAGTCGTACCACGCAGTGGAAAAGCGCCAATAGTTGACCATGTCTCTTGTTACCTTGCACAATCTGTTAGAGCTCAGCTGCAGTTTGACACAAATGCACTTGAAAAAACAAGGTCGCTTTTATCCAACTCATTCAAATTGGCCGACATTTTTAATGGATTATATTATCTCTCTAGTTACGTTATTCCATCTTGTCCTTCTTCGTCAGATGGCAGTTTTTAAGAAGTCTGAACATCTCACATTCCTATCATCTATCCAATCACTACGCTATGCAGTACCTCATTATTGTACACAAGCACAGTATGTAGGTTTAAATGCACTTTTAAAAAGTTTAATTGCAATCCTTCAAATATTCAGTTACAAATTTTTTCCTATACTTGAATAGACGGAAGAAGGCTGCTGCTCAACTATGCAAAAACCCATTGTAGCTCGATTACAACTGCACATGTAAACCTAGATTGTGTTCCACATCACTACTTTTCAAACATTTTTGTGCTTTCATTTCCTTAAAATGTTGTTCTGTAAGGCTTAACAGTCAAAAGAGGGATTCACTGTTCCCTCGGGACAGATGCAATTGATTTGATTATTCACCAGTAAGAGTGTGACCCATAGAGATGCTTTAAGTAATCTAATATTGTGCAGCCAAAGGCCAAGCTGCCATCTTAAAAGGGGACAGTCTTGATTTAACAAAGCCGTATGCGTGCACTCTCATGTCATGATTATCATTAGTGAAAAGAGCCCATGCCATAAATAACACTCCTCCTAATAACATCCCTAGACACAGACAGCCACCATTAGATGCTTTGTCACATTCTGGGAAATGGTTCAATTCAGCATGTATGCCAAGATTTGATACTGTCCTAACCATTTCTTATTATTGTCAAAGTTGACAATAGTTGTGCTGCTTAATGTTCTTGTGGAAACGGTGATACTTTTTTCAGGAATCGTTAATTAATAGAAAGTTAAAAAATGTAATGCATCATTGCTGAATTAAAATATGGATTTAAAAAAAGTCGTACTGACCCCAAACTATTCCACTGAATTACGACCGTTTTGTCCCAGAATCACTGCAGAAAATGCTAAAAGACTTTCTGTCAGATTCTCAGTGTAATGAAGAACAAGTCCAACCACAAACACTCAGAAAACCACAGAATATCTGCCTGACAAAGTGTGGTACAGCACACTCACACAAGCTTATGAGGCACAGTGTTTATCCTGTAGGCATGACTACGGAGCTCTGCAGAATGATACCATTGTAGACCCAAATCTCACCAACTTGTCTCACTAATGCCTGAGAGAAAAGACCAAGATGAGTGATAAAAAAGGGGAGAGGAATGAGCGGCTTGTGTGGCCATTCAGATCTGGAGAAAATTAAGCCGTCTGCTACAGACTAACAGTAAATCCCTCTCCTCTCTCAGAATGGGCCCTTCTTAGGGTCTCCCATTCAGCTCACAGAGGAAAAGCCTAAGCTGCTGTTTCTTACCTTTAAAAGGTAAAATGGAGAAGGAATGTGGAATATTTGACTTTCTCTTGGAAATGTTTGCTTTTACACAGTTTGAGACAGGAAGTCTGCATTGATTCCCCTTCCTTCCTTAGTCAACACACTACAGGCAATGTCAGACTCATAAATGAGCATTAGTCATGACGAGTACATGAACACAGCCTCCTCTAATCAACATCTTTCTGTCAGGCCGTGCCACTGTTCGCATGAGTTTAACGAGTGACGGCTCTTGAAAAAATGATATTGCGATTGCTCACGATGTTGGGTGGTGTGTGTTACTGTTCGGGTTTAAAAGGGGATCCTAATGATGTTATACATTATTCAGCAGAGAGAGGCTGCAGGGTTTTGTGGGCCTTGAGAGCTTTTCCCCAAGCTCCAGACCCTGCTTTTTGATTGATGACTTCTTGGCACCTCGGTCGGAACTGTTTGAGAGGAAAAGCCCTCTGTCTCTTGCTTTTGAAGGCTGTCCTGCTGCCAAACTGTAAAAAAAAAAGACTTCCACTGATCTCAAAATCTTAAATAACAATGAACATAATACGTTTAGAACGCCTTGGTTTTTCAGAACTCCTGGTTTCTTCCCATTTAAATAATCTTTTTTTCTTAGTGTGAAGAACATTTTAATAATCTAAAGAGTGTTTTGTGCAATTGAAAAAAACTGAAATGTTGATGCCAATAAAGAGTCTTTATATATAAGAGTTTAGCTGAATCTGAACATGCATCAAAAACCAATGAAGATCCCTCAACCTGGAATTCATTTACTCTTGAAGAGGGCTGTTAGAATGTATTCTGTACAAGAAGTGGCTCATATATCTGAAATGACTGATGTTGATGAAGAACATTCAGGCATGCGGATGATGTTTAGACCTGGTAAATATCAGCTGAACTTTCAGTTCAAACAACACAGATTCTGGAATGTAGATTTGTGTAATGTAAAATGAGTTGGTCAAATGGAGTTTGTCCTTCTAATGAATCTAATGCATCAATGCCACAGTATTTAAGAATGTTTTCAGAGCTGGAGAAACCTGACTAGATAGACCAATGTGTGTTCTTATAGCTCCAGATATGGATCAGTGTATGAAACCAGCATAAAACACTCGTGCAGATTTGAGCTTCGAGATGAGAGTCAAAGAATGATCACACTTTCATCCTCTTTGTGTTATTTCAGATGGTTGAAATGTGTGTGGGGGATCTCAGTTCCCAGGCTGACTGAGTTACAGCACTGATAACAGTATGCCACAGCACGGTCATTGTAAATTAAGACATTTACTTGGCTATATAAATGGGGACGTACCACAGAGCAGTGATTCTCAACCATTTTGGCTTCCAGGCATTGTCCAGGACAAAATCGAAGGTCCTATTATCTGAGCTGATATGTTCCTCTGGTACTTCTGTTGTAATAAAACAAAAACAAAAAAATATGAGGGCTTTTCATCAATGTATTGCACATCTTTATTTTTAGTCTTCTTTAAATATAATTTTCATTTAAGATATTGTCACTTTAACAATTTGAATATTATTATATTATTAAAGACTTATGAAGGCTTATTCTTATTATTAGGCCACTCCTGGTTGTTTGAGAACAACTGCCATAGACTTTTATTTTTTTATATGCTAATTATGCAAACTGTAGACAAACCCTAACAGAAGCAGCAGGTAGATTGTAAGATGTGGTGCTTCTACTAACCAGCTTTTGACTTTAATCATAAAGTGTAGTCACATGACATCTTTAATCTCTCATCTTCTGTTTAATGCTAGTAGAATTACAATATTTACCCACAGTGCACCTGTGTGTCTGCTTAGCTCACAGCTGTGTCATGTTGTTTTTCAGTTTGTTCATTCCCACGTTCTTTATCTTTCTTACTCTCAACATAAACATCTTCACATTTACTTTTTGTTTTTTTGTTACTTTTTTACGTTTTGCTATGGTTCCCTTATCTTGTATCGGTACGGTCTTACCCCAGATTACTATCTACACATGTGTGCATATATAGGTGATCACACAGAGAAGGGTCTCTAAAGTGGTGCCTAAAGTGATCCATCTCTCCTGCCTGACATGCCTCAGTCACTGGATATGCTAGACTGTACTTTTGAGCTTTAGTAACCCCAGTAGTTTTGTGAGGCCCTAAGTGGTACTGTAAGTAATGCATCATGAGGATGTTAGTTGCGTAGAGTTTCTTTCAGGGCAGTTGTGTGGTTTGGGTGGGATTCAGTCAGTAAGATCAATGAGTTTATTGATAATCTACTGGAAATTAGTAATTAAGGAAATAATTCAATAACACAGTTATGTGTTATAAAGAGACCAATAGAGGTAGTTGAGATGGGCCCACATGGTGAGAGTTATAAATGTCTTTACTGTCACTTAATTCATTGTCTCTTAATTACCTTTTCTTCAACGTAACATTGTGGATTGTGAAATATTCCGGTTAATAATACCCAGTGAGAATCCGATGCATAACATACGGCCACACTGAGATTTCAGGTGAATTTACCTGCATGCTAGCCTGGCGAATACTGACATGATTGTTGGTTGAGATGATAGTGGGAGACTGATGAGATACAATTATAGTATTTGCAGTGAACATAATCTTTATTTACAAAGAAACACTCCAACATTGATTACGTTGAGCCCGCTTCATTTATTCAAGAAAGCCAGTGATGCATGTTTGTGTTGCAGATGTGAAATGACATGCAGTACAAAAGTTGTATGGGCTGTACAGACATTTTTTACCATCTCCTTGCATGATTAATGCTTGCATTTATGCTGATATTGATTAATCAGCTGTCAGTCGATAAGCTCAATTAATTAAATTTTTAATGGACATTAACCAGTCACTGACTAAACTACAAGCTCAACAACAAAATTGTGAATGACAGAGAAGAAGATCATGCTTATGAGCAAAGAGCAAATAGACACAGTAAAGTTAGTCTAGAGGCCTATTTCTTAAAATTCAGCTGTTATTTTTAGCAGCGTATTGGTTGCTCCCTGCACTGGCTTCAAGAGTCAGGTTTCACCACCAGTCGCTTTTCTTCTCTAAACTTCTCAGATGGGAAAGCTTATGATGGAGACCACCAGGGACACTGATCAGCTGTTTCAGGACACGTGTGGACATGGTAGAAGAAAAGCTTGGTCTAGGTTTTGACAGACAAGGCCAGGCTTGGGTGATTCACTTCCTGAGAGTGTGTCTATCTGTGTGCCTGTGTTGGACTTAATACCATCTTACTAGTTTGATGGACAGTACATGGCATTTCATAGGATGTAGGATGATCCATAGCCTAACTGAGGTCATCTTGAATTCTCATTGTTCGTATTAGAAACAAAAAATGTTGTTGTATTTATGTCAATACTGTTGAGATATAGTTGTAAAGAAAGTTTTTTTCTTCCTCTGATTATTTGTATGTTTCTCTACAGGACTCTGAATCTCTGGACAACTGCATTCAGAGCACGCTCTCCGCTCTCTACCCTCCATTTGAAGCCACTGCGGCCACCGTGCTATGCCAGGTGTTAGACGTGGTTGAGACGAAATACCGTGGAGACGGACTACGCTACATCATTGACTTCCTGGTGCCCGCTAAACACATCCTACAGAGCATTCAACAGGATGCATGCGTGAGTATCAAAGATCTCTTTTTATTTATTTATTTGTTCATTTATTCATTATTATTTCTTATATATGTTATGTTTTTATTATATCAGAAATAAAAAGTGAAGAAATTAATAAATCTAAACTAATGCAAACCCCAAATCTAGCCTGATAAAATTAATAGACATGCATTCACTTGTATTCAACAGGATACATGAGTGACACATTTCCCTTTCATTCTTTTCAATTCTCTTACTCATTTGCTTAACTCATTTTGTCATTTATCTTAGTGTAACATTTACAACCTTATTGTGTTCATGATTTCTCTTTCGGCCTCTGGTTGTGTTTTGTCATGTCCTATTCTGTCTGTCATGTTTTGTTAGCTGAGCCCCCACTCATCATTAGTCATCATGAGGGTGTACCCAGAACACAGACATGTGCATGTTAAAACAAAAGGCACTGCAAGCCTGTTGGCCTGAATGTTTGTGCTAGTGCTTCTTGTTTTGGTTATTTGAGAAGAAGCCCCCAGAAGTCCTATCAACGCTGCAGAGCGCTGGGATCTTTCCCAGCCAGATCAGTACAGATACACACACTCACATGCTCTACACAGCTGTCGACACACACATGTTCTTTACACTCGACTTCAGCTGCTGGTCCCTCAGTTACAGTTTTCTTTGTGATGCCCCCATATGCTACACGCACAGCATACTTGATTCCAAGTGACAAGGAGAGGACAGCAAATGATGGATAGATGGGGATCTGGAAATAACAAAACCCGGGCTTCATTTTCTTCTGCATTTGTTTGGAAAAAAGGGAAAATTAAAGTAAAAAAAAAGAAAAGAAATACCCATCATCCCTACTCTGCACACTCACTCTAAGGAATATCTGTGATGTTTCATGAGTTGAAAGCCAGTGCCAGGGGACAGCTTGAATGGTTCCAGTGTGCACCTGAAAAAAGACCCTTTAATAGGACCCCTACCGTTTTATTTATACCCCCTTTTATAGTCTCAGTTTTTGTAGTTTGTGTTTGCATGTGTGTGTGTGTCAATGTGCATTTATGCTCTCGTGAACCCTGTGGGAACAGTGGCTGCTCGCTGCACCTGGGGTCAGTGGAGTATCTCCAGGTATCTTCCTCCATGGTGGGGGCTGCAGCTTCAAGGTGAATGAGGATATAATAATGGGAAACAGAAGCTTAAAATGAGAGGTCTGTGAATAAAAAGACCTTTCACCCCCCCTTACCTTCGACACAAGGACACCCAACCCTCCTTCCTCCCTGGCCCTACTCTGCCTTTCAAAGGAAACGGGTCATTTTCAGCCTACCGTAGTCAACTTAAGCAGAATATTCATTTCATCGCCGAGATACCCGAAAGCACGTTTGCATCAAGTTACACAGAGGGGGTCAGTATTACAGTCTGTGACATGACTGTCAAGGCATATAGGAAGAAACCCACTGAATTATGCAGTTGTTTCGGGACTCCAAGGCTATTTCTAATTCTTTAGTGTCCCAGTACACTTCTGTTGTAGTAAACTTTGCAAGCAGAATTCATTCAATGAATGAAACAGGGTACAGAGTGAGTACAGGGCTCTCTCTCACTCTGAAATTGAGTTATTATAAAGGGGCTTATTGTGCAAACTATCTCATTGAATAATCTAGAAGCATCCAGATTCAGCAAGAAAGAATCTCTCAAAATCCCTGTCCACTTTAAGTCCCTGTGATCTTATCTTTATTATTCCCTGTGCTGCGTTAATAAAATGTCATGGTATATGTCGTGGTAAATGTGGCAGAATGTTGCATTAATTTTATTGCATAGGCCTATATTCTACTTTTTTGCAATACATATTTTTCCTTAAAATCTCCATTGAGCAAGCCAAAGTCAACTGTGGCAATTGGTTGTTACCAGTAGTTTCCCATGAGAGACAAGCCTGTTATCATATATCACTTTGTTCACTTAGAATGGGAAACAGAGAAAAAATAAATAGCCACCATGACTTATCTTCATGTTTTAAAGGCCTGAAAAATATATGTGCCAAATGTAATAGTTTAGCTGGATGACCCATTGACAGAACCCTGCCTCTAACTCTGCTTTGCTAGATTTTTTTTAATAGCAGTATATTAAAATTTGGAATGTATTTTTTAAGATAACTGAAATGTGTCCAGCAAGTCTTTCTATGCAATTTATCAACAGTTAAATTAACAATTATTGATAGCCTTACTGATTATTCCCTCTCTCTTTTCTCTGCAGTTCCCATACTGTGGTTTCCTGTTTCGTCATGAGGGCTGGCCGCTCTGTGTCCATGAGAAGGTCATAATTCAGCTCTCATCTTTGGACTGGCGTGTGTTACGGCCCAGCGACTTCTACTTACAGGTGACGCCATCGCCCAAAAGTCCCCCACGCATCACGGTGAAGTGTCTGGCAGCTAGCAGGCAGCATGTGGAGGAGCTGGACGTGCCAGAGCTAGCATACACCTCTCTATTCACCATGGATTGGCTGGACTCCATCAACCGGGAGAGGAGTGTGGTCAGAAAAGCCGCTCTGGAACACTGTCTTTTATCAGCGGATAATGATATTTTTAGGGTACCGTGGGAGGATATTGTTCACCCGGAGTTTATTAGCAGACCCCCCAAAGTTACAGAAGAAGCTGAAAGTAGAGGGGTGGCCAAGGAAGTTGCCAACAGAGAGGAAAGGGACTTGGATGTAGATCAAGAAGACAACCCTGAGGACATACAATGTAGGATTTTTATTGACACTTCCACAGACCAATCGGGGGAGATGGGTTGTCAGAGCAAGGGGGTTAAGCTCCTCCCTGCTCTCAGTGAGATCAGTAAAGATAGCAGTGGACAGAGCTCTAGCAGCACGGCAGAGGATTCGGAGGGAGAGTATGTGGAGCTAGCTGATATCTCCTTACCACGCTTTTCCCCACAGAAGGGCTCTCTCACTCAAGCCATTAGCATGAACTACAGAAATCTACATAAACCACAGACTGCAGCTTCTACTCAGCCTAAAGCCAAACCAGAGCAGAGTCTTTTGAAGAATGGCGCATGCTCACAGAGCATGGTGTGCGCCATGCTGATTGAGGAAAACCTGAGTGATACCTACCAGCCTGTGATTTTAACCCCCACTGCTCCTGCAGAGGCAGAGCGTCAACTACAGCAGGTGGATGGGTCTGAGCGCACCTGTGCTGCAGGTACAGCCTCCTGTGACAGTGTGTCTGAGCATGAGTCTGAGAGAGAGTTTATGTCTCAAAACTCTGACTGTGATACTGCTCCACTTTCTGATACGTCAACACGTAACATATCACAAACAGACTGTGAACCAGTCAACACATCACAACTAGACAGCAATCTAGTCAGCTCATTACAACCAGACAGTAAACCAGTCAACACGTCACAACTAGTCAACGAGCCAGTGAAGACACCACAATCAGATGTTAAACCAGTAAGCACATCTCAGCAAGACAAAGAACTAGTCAGCACATCAGAACTTGACAGCAAACCAGTCGGCACAGCACAACTAGTCAGTGAGCCAGTCAGGACATCACAGCCAGACGTTAATCCTGAAAACACATCTCATCTAGACAACCATCTAGTGAGCACATCACAACTAGATAATGAGCCAGTCAAGACATCACATCCAGACGTTGAACCAGTAAGCATAGGTCAGCTAGACGACAGTCTAGCTAGCACATCACAATCAGACAGCATGTCACAGCTAGTCAATGAGCTAGTCAAGACTTCACAACCAGACATTGAACCAGTAAGCATATCTCAACCAGACCTTAAACCACTAAACATTACTCAACTTGACAGCAAACTAGTCAACACTTCACAACCAGACAGTAAACCAGTCAGCACATCACAGCTAGTCAGTGAGACAGTCAAGACGTCACAAACAGACCATAAACTAGTAAGCATATCTCAACTAGACAGCAAACTAGTTAGCACATCTGAACTAGACAACAAAAAAGAAAGTTTATCTCAACTAGACAGCAAACCAGTTAACACATTAGAACTAGACAATGAGCCAATCGAGACATCACAAACGGACATTAAACCAGCGAGCACATCTCAATTAGATAACAAACTAGTCAGCACATCACAACCAGAGAGCAAACCAGTCAACACATCACAACTAGATATCGAGCCAATCAAGACATCACAACCAGACATCAAACCAGTCAGCACATCTCAGCTAGACAACAGTCTAGTCAGCACATCACAACCAGATAACCAACTATTCCACACATCACAACAAGAATGTGTACTAGTTAGTATATCTTTACCAGAAAGCAAACCACTCATTGCATCACATCTGTACAGCATGCCACTAAGTACATCACAAACAGACAGCAAAACAGTTCACGTGGAGCAACAAGACAGCGAAGTAACTAGTATATCACAACCAGAGAATGAAATGTTATCTGGTACTTTAGAGAGGGAAAACTTAGAACAAGTTTCTCCGGCTAAAATTGAACTTGTTGTGTTTGATCCTGCTGCAGAAGCAGAAGTCGTATCTGAATCTGAGCAGGTCCGAGGTGATCATGGCCTGGAAGGCTGTTGTGATTTGCAGAATTGCAAAGTGTTGGTTTCTGAGCCTCTAACTGTCAGTGTACACAAACAGACTGAGCAAACAGAGCACAGCCCATGTCAGATACACAAACACATCCAAACACCACCTGAGCAAGTGCATGATCTTTCTGCCACAAAAGAAGACCATCAAGCATTTAGTAACAGTAGCCATGACAAGAATGCATCTGATGGTGATTATAGTTTGAGTGCAGAGGAAGAAAGTGGGCCTGTTTCGGCTGCTCCGCAAAGCAAACAGGTAGCTTTTTCCTCTGTCACCACGGTGCCTGAGGAGGATCTGGTTACACTCATTTCACAGGGTCAGGTGAGGACAGAGTCCCACGAGGACAGAAACAATGAGACTGAGGTAAAACTCCAGACAAAAGAAGCACATGCAGAAAGAGAAGTAGCTGGAAATGTATCTTGTAAGGAGGAAGAAACGGTAGAAAAGAAAAGCATTGGAGTGACAGAAAGCAAGACAGAGAATGATATAGTAGCAGTTTGTAAGGCAGAGGAAGTTGAGACTGCTCAAACAGGTCTGGTAGATGCCACACCCAAGTCTGATTCCAACGTTCAAGTTCAGGAGGAGTGCAGCTCCTCTGTAGGAACAGATGAGAAGAAACAAACCGATGTTGAAGAGAAAGGGGTGGAGGAAGAGGAGACCGAGGGTATTACTGTGAGTGAGCAAGAGGCCATAGTGATCAGCTATTCTGAAAATAGAGTCCAGTCAGCATGCAATCAAGTCCTTGATCCAGACGCAGATGTTCCCAACACAAATGGACACATGCACACTCAGGACACACCTACCACCAAAGGAGAAGGGCAAAATACAAAGGAGGAGGAGGAGAGAAAGGGGGAAAATGAGGAGAGGCAAGAGGATGAGGTTAATTCCTCAGTGAATGGCTCTCCAGCAGGGCATCAGCAACAAGCAGACATGGAGACCCGTTACCATCAGCAGGAAGAGCAAGGTAGAGTCATCTTTACCCAAGTCCATCCCGCTCACCTTTACTTTATCCACGTGCTTTTTTCTCCTCTCACTCTTTTCCCTCCATTTCCCCTTTTACCTCCATCCCTGTTTCTTCATCTTCACAGATGCATCTAAGCTTGCATCTGCTTCAGATGCATCTAAAGACTTTCTCTGCTGAAGAAGAAGGACCTGCTTCTCTTCCTTCTCTTTTTATTTATCCACTCCATTCATAACCTGCTTTCACAGCTTTATCTTCTTCCTCACATTTTATCAGTATATTTTCATTTTGATCATTATAATCCCCACTTTTATTCACTTTTAGCTCATTTAATGGTGTTTCACGCATTAATTGTGTTTGAATTCCCAAAGCGTCTCTGTGGTTTGCAGCAGTTGTTCATTATGAGTCATTTTTTTCATCATTCATCCATTGCCGTGTCCACCTAGTATATTTACTCTAGATTAGCAGACTAGCTTCGGCGTTTCGACATTCAGGCCTCTGACAAGTTAGAAATGGCTCTCAAATGGCCGGTGCTATGGCCTGATAGAACTCCTTTTCTCTTTAGGCTGAAAGAAAAGCGTGGGAGGCTCTGGTTTTACTTAGACTGGACGCTCTACAAGGACTGGCTTCGTAGCAGGTCATATTCCGGCCTCTAGACAGTTTGTTTTCAAATTTAGACACACATTAATTCCACTGAACACCATCCAAGATAGACGCCGTTTCACATCTGAACTGCTAAAGGAAACAGCTGAAAAGAAGCCTGGGTCATGTGCAGGATTTCTGCTTTGTGTACTTTAGTAACCCAATCCTGATTTTGTTTAGATTAAGCTATTTTTAGACATATGTTGAGCAGAGTGTTTTTGTGTGATCAGGAGCTGCTTTTGCATTTTATCTGCTTTTTATGATGCCCCTTTCACAAATAGCAAGTTTGTTCCCACAACTTATTCTTTTGTTCCTCATTTTAAAGGTCCCCTGAAATGCTTAGAAACACGCAGCGTTACTCTATGAGTTGATGTCATTTTAACTGAAACATGAAGACAGGGCGGGACATATCAAGCAGCCCCGCCCCGCCCCTTTTTAAAATAGCCAATAGCGTTTGTTTATGACACAGCTTGGCTAGAGACCGTTCCGAGCCGCTGAGCTCTGTACAGCCTCATTTGCAGGGTAAGTCCACCCAATCTCATCCATAGTGCTATAAAATATAGCATTCTGTGTAGAATTCAAATAGCTCCTATACATTTTGTGGTCTGCGCCGACTCGCGCATGTGATCCGCTCCGTGCTATCGTGTCTCTGGACCGGAGCAGAGTGTGTGTGCGGTGCGGTGGTTAGCGTGACACAGCGCGAAACCAGACTTCTTTTTTTTTTCCTCAATGGAAAGCATATTTACACTGTTTGAATCATTCCCTGTCCCCTATATAGTGCTCTACGTGCCATTCACTGTACAGAAAATACTAATTCTGTGGACAAGTGACCAATTTCAGCCGCGGCTTCAGCGTCTATTTTATAGTGTAGGGGGTGGGCGCTTCGGATTCTAGAGAGCATTTGATTGGACAGAAAGTTTGATGAGAAGCTGAAGTACGATGTGACGTCAAAACAATCGTTGAGCCGTTTTGGCGGAAGTGACGAACTGCAAGCTTTGAATGCTTATATCTTCTAAATGCAATTTTTTTGGAGCACACTGCCTTATAGATAACCTTAAGACTAACATATTGATACTAACACCCAAAAAACTTAAATTTTGGTTTCATGGGGACTTTAAGTAAAGCAAGGCTATGTTGTACTAATTAGTTCCCACAATATATTAAAGTGTATTATTTAAGTAGTACAACAAATTAACAAGTTGTGGGAGTGAATTCTTAATACATGGCCACATCATTATTTTTTCTCCAGTATGTCATGTCCAGGGCACCATAGCTCCCTCCACATTGTGAGTTTCTGCACAGGTTGCTGTAAGTGTCCCACCTCCTCCTCTTCCTCTTCATCCAGAGGATTTGGTTGCCAGGATGTGCTCACCTGGCTCAGGTGTGCTGCAGGTGTGAAGAAAGATATATGAGATGAGGTGAGGTGGGTGGGCCTGAACGCAATCCCTGCTGTGGGACCTCTGAAACTGCAGGGGGTAAGCGGAGGGGGATGTTTAAGTGTGTGTGTTTGAGGGTTATAGATGGAGTGTTTAAATAATGGAGAACGGGTGGGGGTTACACTGCTTTGAAGACAAGAACAGCAGAAAGAAGAAATGATGGTGTGTTTGTTGTGGTAGTTTGACTATGATAGATCTGATTCTTTCTCTCTTAGTGGGTGGTTCACAAACCCTAAACATTTTTTCAGTTTTAGTACAGCGTTGTGTCTATACACACAAAGAAGAAAGCTTATCTACTATTTTTTCATTTATTCTTTTCATCGTGCAACAATTTTTCAGAGGATTTCAGGTGATATTTCTTTTAATCCACTGTTTCAAGTGAATAGGATTCACTAGAAATTGAAAAGTTAACTTTTAATATTCAGTGTCAGCAGTTTGCTGGGAATTTAGCTTGTGTATTTTTAGTTCTAAAAGGAAAATTATCTTTGGACAATGCTTCTCTAAGATCTATAAAACCTCTTGAAAAGCACTATAGACTTTAATGAGAATCCAGTCTGTAAAAGAGAGTGTTGATGAGCTGGGCAGATGGAACATGCGCACACACACACACACACACACACATACGTTTACAAACTGACTAAAGAACTAGATAGCATGAATAATATTCATAAAACTTCCCAAAGTGAGCAATGTTTGATTTGTGACTTCTTGTCCAGACCATGCATTAACTGATGTGTGATCTTTACAACAGACACATGTCCACACATTCATTGGGCAGCATGTAATTGCAGTCATTCTATTACAATAAAAAAATAATGAATGTGTCTGCCGTATGGAAATATATTCAGTATAAATAGCATATTTTAGAGTTGTCCCTATTCAGCGTCCATAGCCACATCAGAAAGAAAAGAAAATCAGATAGAAAGGAAAAGAAATGCATGAAGAATAAAGGCTGAGGACATGGCCCATGGCCAGACTGAACTCCAGACAGTGGTGAGAGAGTGTGAAGCCAAGACCCTCTTCTGCTCTGCCCTGTCTAGGGCAGCACTTAGCTCCTCAGGGGCCTCATACGCTCGACTTCCTCAATGTGAGCATTCTTTGGCGAGGAGGATGTTGGGTAGACAAGGAGACAAAGAAAAAGTGAGGGTAAAAAGTGGATTTTTTTTCTTATTTGTCAAATTTATTGTAGCTTTTACTTAACTGAAGAAGTACATTCCATTATGTTTAGATTTCCTTCCTCAGAAGCTCACTTCAGCTGTTCCAGCTCAAATCCCTTCTGAAATATAGCAATCTCAGCCAGATTATGCTTCAGAGCAATTTATACTTGTTTTCCTTGTCCTTGTGCAAGCTGTTTTACGACTCCTGGAATTCCCAGGACTCCATCTCATCTGTTTTTGATCTCAGTATCTATTTTCTGCACAGCAGCAGCAGTGCGTGGCAGTGTAGCGAAGCAAAACTTTAGTTTTATGACTGTCAGAAGCTGATCTCTATTTATCTCTGAGCCCTATCGTGCTGTCAGGTATATGGGGCAGAGATCCAAGCTGCCCTATGGGTCGATGCACAGGATGATACCTGGAATGCTTAAAATAAGCTAGTATGTTTGTGCTTGTGTGATTTGAAGGCTGAGTTGCATGATGTTACAGATTGGGCAAATGCTCACACTCCATTCAACCGTCTCTGCATTGCTGTTTGTTAATAGAGGATTAGAGAATGTGGGTCTACTAGCTTTGTAAAGAGATCTGTCATGTGAAAAGACCTCAGTGTTTTCAGAGTCTGAATAGCTTTGTGTTTCATGTCCCAGAGATTTAGCTTTTTTTTTTTTTTAAGTTTACAGCCAAATATAGTTATCAGTCAGCCATTTATAAGCTGTGCTGTATATCTTCAGTCTCAGTTAAATCAATTTTTGTTACTGAGCAATCAAACATTGCAGTAAAGACTAACTCACATTGATCAAATCAATATATCTGTAGGCTTACTAAAGACTTGATGTATTATTGTCTACAATGATAAAACAGATAGTAGATTCTTGACTATAGTCAACATTTTAAACTGACTTGCGAAGGGTTTCTGTGTTTACATTTTAAGTGTGTTGTTTGTGTTGAAATTACCTTTTTTTTATATTCCAGCATCCTGTCAGGAAGTAGACAGCATTGTTTCCCACCTGTCTGCTAAAACCCAAAATGAAGACCCCTCAGCAGTTCCTCCACCATTGCCTCCCATCTCCCAGAAGACCCAGCCTGTCCAGAGTGAGGCTTATGACATCAATCCTGATGTCCTGAGCTCTGGAGTGCTCTGCCTGCCGGGTGAGGATCTTCTTTTAATGCTATTAATGTGGTCCTTCCTTCAATTTGACCCAAAGGCTCATCTTTTAAAATAAATTTTAGGAACAAGAGATAAATCAGGCCATGCCCTTGTGACATTGACAATGAGAAACACTATCTGGTTGAATCCGAACTGCAATAGTGGAGAGCTGATGCGGATCATGGTCTACTTCTTCAGTACACTCAGGTAAACTACATTTCTACTACAAATCAAGGCGCACACTGCAATTCAAAAGTTTGTAGTACAGTAAAAACAATAATGTTGTGAAATATTACAGCAGAATTACTTTTCTAATTGTCATTTTTCTAACAGTAAATGTAATTTATTCTTGTGATGGCATAGCTGAATCCTCATCAGCAGCCATTGCTCTAGTGTCACATGATACTTTATTCTAATATGCTAATTTGGTGCTCAAGAAACATTTCTTATTATTAATCAATTTTGTTTTTGTGGAGCTCATGATACATTTTTAGGATTCTTTGATGAATAGAAATGTCAAAAGAGCAGCATTTATTTGAAATAGAAATCTTTTGCTGGCATAAAAATACTTATTTTTTACTGGCACTTTTGATCAACGTAATGCATCCTTATTAAATAAAAAAATAAATAAAAATAAAATCTTACTTACCCCAGACCTTTTAGTCTCACATCAGTAATGTAGGTGTTTTCTCTGCAATGTATTAGACAACGTACTTTCTACTTTTATCAACCTGTGCAGTTTTTGTATTTAGAGTAACACAATTGTAGGTGTGATTTATTTACCCATTCTTCATAAAACATGTGACCTTAATTTGCCACACAGGAAGGAAGTTAGTGCTTTGGGACTGACTGTCCTGGTGGATACCCGCAGGTGTTCTCCTGTCCCCGCCCTCTTTAAATCCTTCAACATCCTCCAGGTAAAAACACCCTGACAGTATGATTTGTGATAATGCACACATACAGTATACAGTCTACCATTTGTTCCAGAGAATCCTACACACAGAGAACTGTCACATACCGTTCACATCCTCAAGGCATTTCTTTTCCCATACTTGCTTCAAAACAAAATGGAATGCAAACATGCCTTGAATCCTGATATTTAACTTCAACCAGACATCTGCTACTCAGGAATTCAGAAGACAGCTTAGATTTGAGAAACATTTCCATCGACAGAATCAGTCATTTTTGGCTAAAAAAGGCAAATAAAAACAGCACATCATAAATATTAACTGTGATTTACCAGCTGTGGAAATAAATAGTTGCATTTAGAAACAATTACACAATAGGACATACTCGCACGAGAGTAAGAGAGCGAGGGAGGTGGGTTTGGTTTTCCTTTCCTCATCTGGGATTGCTTATTTTACAGAATACATCAACTTATGGCATGAAGAGCCTAGATTCTTGCTTGTCAGTAGTTGGTTAACTTAGATATAATCTCTGCTTAAATAAAGGCTAATCTTTTACAAGTGCAGCCTGGCCAGGGTGGCAGTAGAGAACACAAACATCATATCCTGTCAGATTTCACTGTATACATTTAGTTTGAGTGTTTATGAACAGTGCATGGTTTATCTCATCTGAGTGGCCTTTAGACTGTAAAAAATAGTCAAGTGAACTAATTGAATCACCACAGCAGTCATTTACATGAGGGATGTGAAAAAACCAATAAATAGTCCCTCAGAGATACTGCAGGAACTTGATTCCTGAGCACATTTAATGGAAGTGACTTTAGAGTTTGTGCCATGGACCTGAATGCAGATTAATGCTGCTTTCTTCTCCTGCCAGCAACCTGCCCCACTCTAAAAGATTGAGGATGTGCCAATGCTGACTTCACCATTTAGACTTCCTGAGTGAGATAGAGAGCGATAAGCATGAGCAATATAAAAGTAAAATTGAGAATGTTTTTAATGACAGTGTTGTCTTAAATAGCACAGGGCCTCTATAAGATGTTTTCATTGTCTCTACTCATTTGAGCTGTAGCACAGCTGCAGAAATTCCCCATGTGACCTTTCCTTCTTTGATATTTTATCTGTATCTGCAATCCATGATGGACAGTATACAAGTGCTGTCTTGTGGAAAAGGTGGCTTGACTGAATGTTTTTGAGATTCTTGATGATATGCTGCTAAACTATGTGAACGTCACGTGTTGGAGCACCCTTCAATGTATTCAGGGTCAGTGCTGCTAACACTGACAGATGAGATCTGTCTGAATGAATGCAGTAGCTCAGGGAACAGACATGGCTCTCCTTCCTCCACTGATACTATCGTCTTATTATAGATGTCCTTTTCAGCTGACAATTGCACTTTTCCCTCAGGCCTCTGTATTCAAATAGATAAGTTTGAATCATGGCCAACCAAGGAACTGACTTTCTTTTGCTTTATAATCTGATTTGACAACAATATAGTAATGGTTTGGTTAGAAGAAACGTTTGATTTGCATTTTGGATGGGAGATTCATCCAGAATATAAATTTGCCATCCCATTTCACCTGGTTTACACTACCATTGAAAAGTTCAGGGTGGGTAAGATTTTTAAATGTTTCTTATGCTCACCAATGCTGCTTTATTTGATCAAAATACAGCAATAGGATATAATATATTTTTAATGATATATATTAATAATATTTTAATGTTCACTGTATAATATAATAACATATATTTTTAATAATTTAAATATATGAAACTTCTTTCTGTTTCAATACTCAATTTATTCCTGTAATGGCAAAGCTGTATTTTCAGCAGCCATTACTCCAGTCTTCAGTGTAACATGATCCTTCAGAAATCATTCTAATATGCTGATGTGAGTATTTGAATATGTATTAGCACCACTGTTGATCAGTTGAATATATCTTTGTTGAATATATGTTTAAAAAAAACATCTTACTTTAAAACAGTAGTGTATATAAGTATTGATATATTTGTAGTTGTTGGAGTTGTGACACATGTTTGAGTTTAGTTTATCAGTCTAATAAAAAGGTGTAATCCCAAAATATTCTGTTCTCTGCCAGGCTTTTGTTAACCTGGAACAGTCCCCACATTTATCATTCCTTCTCTTTGGCCCCCACATGACAGGGGAAAACTGGAAACCTGATCCAACCTCACCATGTATTCATGATTTTAATACACTCAAAAAGCAAAGTGAAAAAGAGAACTGCAGTGTATCAGTAAGTAGGCAGTAAATATCAGCGGTAATTATGTCTCAGCCCTGAAGAGTTTGTTGATGTTTCTGGAACATTCCTTAGTAAATATGCTATTGTTTCGTTCCAGCAAAGCTTTTCTTCCTTCTGTTCAGATGTGGCTAAGATGGCATGATAATGTGTGCATGATCAGTATGCATGATGACATGCAAGGAAACAGACAAAAACAGCTCTCAAATGGCATAAACGACTTCTCTGGTCTGTTTTTACAGAGTGTTGTTTTTCTGCTCTTTTGTTATGGGGCATACAACTCATTTCATTCACACCGACAGAAGGCTTTTATTGTGGTTCTTGGGGCACATGACAGAAAATTGTCTGCTAGGTTATGTAACCTTTAAAAACTTCTGTTGCATGATGTAATTTATGCATATGCATAGTTTAAAGTTGGTCAAGTAATTCACCCTGTCTATTTTCTAAATGTTATTTATCATATTGATCTTACAATATATTCATATACATGTTCCAATTTTTGCATTTTTTTTAATGTCACAATTGTTAATCAAAATGTCCTAAGTAACTTGATCTTCCGGTGAAACGATAGACTTTCCTCTGGTGACGTATGCTAAAGTTTTCCAAACGTTTTGTATACAACAATCGACTGCAAGCTCGCATTCAGATCTGTCTCCACCAGTCAACAACTAAAGAGAATATCTAGTCTCCACCCTTTATTTTTTTTGGGTTGTGAATTTAAGTAATAGTCAAATAGTACAAATACAAGCTGTATTAACAACATCTGTATCAATATCAATATATATAAATTTATGTTTAAAAAGTCTTATTCAGTAATCATAAATGACTGCAAAAGCATTTTTTGGTCTGTAGGACTGGAAACTCTGATTTAGTCAGTGAAATGTGTGTAATTCATGGTGCTATATTGTCTATTCAATCTCTACAGGAAGCCATGCCGGGATGCATCCATACAGTACTGCTGCTGGCCGACAGAGATTTGGCTCTACGTGTGGAGAAAACCACTTCTATACAGGTAACACACAAATATTACCCATCACCTGTAACATGCCCTGACTTTACAGCCACAGTAAAACTCAAACAATAACAGCAGAAGACAACATCTGTGTCATGTGCCACATGTGGTGAGGGCTGGTAGGATGGAAAATACAAACATAAATACAAGAATCTGGCTTTCAGCTAGCTAGTCTACACTCTCAGAGAAATAGATTACTTTTTTAAAGCACAAGTGTCTGTACTGAGACGCATCTTGTGCCTGACACAAAACGGACTGACCAGAGATAGACTCTTGTAGCTACGTAGGAAAGTGCTTCAGTTGAGAATGTCACAACAGCTGGACAGATAGTGTAGCCTAGACATCTATCTAAGCTATTAGAACAGCCATTGTAGCATCTGAAGTGTTTATGATAGCACTGCAACCCATATATGCCCCCTTTAATGCAGAAGCTAAACCTGACGATTGTTGTGTTCTTTTGGCATCTGTCAGGTGGAGTTGTTGACATCGCTTAAGTCTCTCTATAAGCATGTTGACATCGCTCAACTCCCCACTGAGTTTGAAGGCACTTTCCCTTATTCCCACAGCAGCTGGATCTGTTTCAGAATGGTGAGAAAATCAGCATCTTCATCATTCTTATGACTAATGCATGTCTTGTTCCCTGAATCTGCTCAGTCAGAGGATATAAAACATGTTTGATATTTTTAGCCAGTTTTAGAACACGTATTGTTTTCTGTATTTGTCATGCACCTCCTAAAACAGAGGCACATGCTTTGCATAAGTCAGGAACAACTTTCTGGTGTGTTAGGAATGGCTTGAAAGTCTGGTATTTAAATTTTTTTTAATTTTGTATATTGTATTCCAGCCTTAATATGGATTAATACAGAACTAAGCCACAAGAGGCCATGCAGCCATAAAATAATAAAAGTATTCAGTGGTTTAAATGCATTAATAATGATCACAATAAATAGTTCCTCTGCCAAGTAGCTTATTTATATATTTAATATTTAACTTGAAACATTAAGATATAGGCTAATTAATTTGATGTGCAGCCACATATCTGACAACGTTTTTTTTTTTATTAATCTGGAATTTTTTTCTAATGGTTTCTTGTTCCTATATTTCCTATTCTTGTTCATATAGCCACAGCATCTGACAACAGTTTTTTTTTATTAATCTGGAATTTTTTTCTAATGGTTTCTTGTTCCTATATTTCTTTCTGTTATATTTCAGAGGCTGGAGCAGCTGACCAGCCATTGTGAGGATGCTGTGAACCTGCTTCAGAACACCATCAGCAAACTGGAGTCTACAGTGCTGCCACCTACAGCAGAGGTACTGCAACAGTCAATACAATACTTTTCTAAAAGCAGCTCAGCTGAGCAGTCTCACAGAAAATGCTTTGTCCAAGCCCTGTCCAGAGGGATGCATATATTTTGGCAGACTCTTTTATCTAAAGCGACTTGCATTAAAGGTATACATTTTTGTCAGTTTTTGCATTCCCTGGGTACCGAACCCAAGGTGTTGCTATGCTCTGTTGTTTGAGGAATATATATTGGGGGTACTTTGTCTGTGATCCACTGTGATCTACCCCAGGAGGGCATCATCATGGCACTAAAATCTTCTATTCTGAGTCTGAGGGACTTCTATACTATTTCCATGAAGTAGAGTAGTGGCACTGGTGTCCGGTTACAGTGATTTCAAGACTTCTATTTAGAAGAGCTGTCTAGTTTTGAAAAATAGACTTCAGTTTGTGTGTGGTTGGGGTTAGTGTGTCAAGGCTTTGACTGAGTTGACCTCTGGCTGTCAGTGGAGGTCACGAAGGACCTTTTTATCCACAGGCTTCTGGGGAAAATCAGGGCCTCAGGAGAAATAATGATCTCCCAGAGGGGTGTTTATCTGCAGCCATCTTTAAAATCACTTACCAAGGGTTTATTTGAAGAGTAGAATGGCGAGGCAGTGGTTGAGGGTATGGATTTCTGCTTGACTTTATCCTGAATGCTAAAACAGCCCCTCTTGTGGATGAAGTGATGCTTAGATGGTAAATGAATAGAAGACCAAAACAAGTCTCGGCCTGTCCTCTCATCTCTCGACCATTTCTCCTTTCTCTTCTGTGTCCCTCTGTTAATCTGAACATGTGCCCTCTTCCTTTTCCATGTCTTTTCACTATGAGTCTGAGTCATTTTCTCTCTGTATTTTCACATAAACCTAACATACGTTCAGTTTTTCATCCATTTAATAGTTTATTATACAGTGTCTATGAAGAGTTTTAAAGCAGTACTGTAAACAAAAATGCAAATAGGCTTTAAAACACAGAAACATCCACTGACATTTGTAATTCATGTAATTGCTCTACAGTTTCATCCCACTTCACACACAATAATTAGGGTGTAGACATAAGACAGTAATTATGAGCTTTTTATCACTTTGAGTACTTTTTCAAATTCACTTTAAAAAGGCTTTAGTTGAGGTTCCTGAGGTTATTTAGTATAATATAACCTTTTTTTGTTAGCGCCCCCCTTCCCTATAGAGTGGCGTAGTGTATCATACCACCATCTGCATCATTGGGTAGTATTAGTATGCTTTTCTGGGTGGGTCTGACTCATCCACCCCAAAAAAAGTATTACACCACTTAACACTTTTTAGATTTTAATTAAGATGACGTTTTGCTAATTTATGGCCCTTGTTTCCTAACGAGAACCACTTTCAGAAGTGGTTTCAGTACATTTGTCAGGGAATTTTCAAAAACATAAATGTGTGCCAAGTAATGTGAACCATTTTAAACATTTTACACCTGAAAAGATAAAAAAAATTGTATCAGTAGTCAATACTTGTGATGGCTATGTTTAAAATCATGTACCTAACCATTCAAGTCCTTACGTTTTTTTTGTTTTTTTAAAGAAATTATTACTTAATTCAGCAAGGATGCATTAAATTTGATCAAAAGTGACAGCAAAGACATAATGTTAAAAAAATTGCAATATACGTTCTTTTGAAACTTTCTAATTCATTTAGAAAGAATCCAAAAATGTATCTTGGTTTTCACAAAAATATTAAGCTGCACAACTGGTTTCAACATTGATAATAAGAAATAATAAGAAATGTTTCTTGAGCAGCAAATTTGCATTTTAGAATGATTTCTGAAGGATTATGTTACACTGAAGATTGAGCGCTGAAAATTCTGCTTTGCCATCGCAGGAATAAATTACATTTTAAAATCTATTTTTTATTTCTTTTGATGGTAGTGTACACTCACAAAGGATGACTCCAGTCATATTAGTGGCCTAGAAAACCGTTTTTTTTTTTTTTTTTTACGTAGAGTGGGTCCACCCGCGTCAGTCGTGTTAAAATCAGATGACCAGCCAACTCATGCTTATGTGATAAGCAACTTATGCTTATTGACAAATACACCTGTGTGCATTTCTACAGAATATTTTGGTAACTTTTGCTCTATCATTATGCTGTATCTACACCAAAGGGGGTCAGTATATAAAGTGCAAGACAAGTGTTATATTGTTTAGAAAGACTATAAACACGTGCGCACACACACCCGAAGGTGTGGCAGTTATGTGTATTACACATTGTACTGTAGCTTAAGCTCATTTGATCACTTAATGAGTACAAACATGAGCTGGTATTAGATGAAGGAGGTGTAGATATCATTTAATGAATAATAATGCCTGTGTGCGTGAGAGTGTGTACAGGTAATGTGTGCTGCTCCAGGAACCGCAGGTATTACTCTCTATGTTGACGGAGTTTGTGAGACAGGGACATAATGATGGGGTGTGTGTACGTCCTGGAGAAGGGACAGATATTACTCAGCGTGGACAGTAGATAAGTAATATGTGTATATGTAATAATAAGGTGTATGGGAATGTGTGGAGCTGTAGAGGAGTGTCTGTGTTTTATAGTAATGAATGTGTGTTTGTGCGTTTGCAGGAGGCACAGATCTTATTGTGTAAGTACAGAGAGTTGATGAGGACTGTTCTGGAGGACAGCAGGTTGGTGCGGCTACAGCTGGAGGGAGGAGCCGCTCTGTCCCGTTTGCGAAAAGAGGAGACCAGTGTCAGTCTGACAGAGGACTACAGGTGAGAAAATATCATCCAGACAACACCTTTAACCTAGTGCACACATCACAAAAGTTAAGCAATTTAATTATGCTGTCAACAGGCAACATGTTTTGGTCAAAGGCAGCATGATATGTCCTTTGTAGAAAAGGCAATCCCAGAATACACTCTAGCAAGCTCACTGAAAAAATATATACATTAAATGCTAGAAGAATACTTATTATACAAGTACCAGTCAAAATTTTGTATGTGAGTCTCTTATGCTCATCAATGCTGCATTTATTTGATCAGAAATACAATAAAAACAGTAATATTGTAAAGTGTTATTACATAAAAAAAATGTATTCCTTTGGTTGGCAAAGTTTTGGATTTCTTCTTTAACCATTACTTCTGTCCCTCAGTTGTTTCATGATCCTTCGGAACAAACAAATCATTCTAATATGCTGTTTTGGTGCTCAAGAAACATTTATTATTTTTTATCAACATTGAAAACAGTTTTCTTCAGTTTTTTAATTTAATGCATTCTTACAGAACAAAAGCATTATTTAAAAAATAAGGTTTTTATAAAAGGAGTGACTGTAAATGACTGTTTTACATAAAGTTTGTATGTGATATGCATACTCATTATGAAAGTGATTTTCAAATATAGAAATCAATTGTTGATTCATGTGAGTTCCTGCCTATGTAGAACATTACAAATGAGTCACCAATGAAGTACCAGTAACGATGCAGCCTAAATAGGTTCACTAGGTTTCGGAACTAAATTGTACAATTATAAGAGACATGAGAATGACAAACAAGAGAGGGATAATGAGAGACAAAAAAAAGTGTTGAAAGCATGGGAGAGCATGTTCAGACCTCTGAAGATCAGGGCTGGGTTCAGCTCGAGGTTGAGGGAGTGTGAATGTTATTTCCCACAGCTGGGCCAAGAGAAATGTCTTTATCTGCACACAATCATTCATCCTGAAACATACACACATAATCTCAGAGCTAAACAGACACCAGTATGCACATATGTCTGTCTCTGATAACATAGTATGGTTTGGATGCAGCAGAGCTCTGGTGCCGCTTCCTGTTTGACTTTGCATAAAACTCACAGGCATGTCTGCACTAGCTGACTGAAGCTCACTTTCAAAGCCTCCTGCTCAGACACAAACACTCGAGTTTGGTGTTTGTGAGGGTCTCTGCTGATAAAGACCCGGTGGATCGCTCATTGATGGTTTGAATTTAGGTTTCCCACAATCTTCATCTACTTAATAAACATGCAAGGGGCAGGCATCTAAGCCAGCCTCTCTGGTTCTGTAACCTGATTTATTGTCGGCATTGTCGTCTCCTTCCCTTTTGTGTCTTTCATATTAGGTGAAATTATAGTTTAAAGGCTGTGCATGTTCTTCAGGTTGCTCATTTGCTGTCTAACGAATGCCAAAATGAAACCTTAGCTGTCTGAGCTGCTCACACACAAGCGCATCACCTGGATGCTGACAGACACACAAAGGGCTCAATCTCACAGGTGTGACTGAGTCTAAAATGCTTGACATTAGTGAACAAATCCGGCCCTTTTTTCTGCCTTTTCCTGTGTTGATGACATTGACTTCTTCCCTCACACATAATCCCTCTCAGTCTAGTCTTTTTAATGTTTCCTTTGAATCCTAAAGGTGAACTGTGACCCCTTGCTTTTTTTACTGACTGGAATGATTACACTGTTACTCACCGGTGGTCCTACAACCTGCTGATTTTTGTTTCAAATATACATAAATAGGAACTTTTATCTTGTTTATTCCTCTTTTTTTCTTCTCTATAGTCCTTGTCAAACTGTATAATATATATATAGTATTAATAGTAATAAGAGTAATAATCAAAATAATTGTCACCATTAATCCCTAATAACCAAGTAGGCTTAATCATAATAATTATTTATTATTATTCAAAACATAACATTTAATTTATCTAATGATAATGAAGGCCGCTGATTTTCATCCATCCTCCTTCGACTCTTATCTCTCTCACTCACTCTTTTGGCATTCTCTCTTGCTGGAATGTCTTTGATATGTCCTGCATGCTGTGATAACCTGTGTTTGCTCTGGGTGTGTGCTGTGAATAATTGGTGGGTTTTGGACTGATTCTGAGGTCACTGATTTGCCTTTCATTGTGTGTCATACTCAGATTGTTCCAACACTGAACTTGCGTCAACCAAAACCCTAAAGTTCACCCCAAATTAAAATTCAATTATCATTTACTTTCCAAACTTTTTTAACTTTTCTTTTTCTGTGGATTTCATTTCGGTTGCAGCTCTTTTCCACACACTGATATTGAATAGAAACTAAGGCTGTCAAGCTCCAAACAAACAAACAAACTACCATGAAAATAACTTTATTTTAACATGCGGATATGCATTTATGTGTATCTAACAGCAGGGGGCACAGTTCAGTATGGCTGTGTTGGTGTGCATGTGCCACATGTCTGTCTGCATTACTAAGTCTTACTTGCTTTGAAGTATTTTGGCAGTCAGATGGGAATGTGGCATTCTTCAAAAAGAGTTCTATATTCTAATATTGACATTGGTGTTATGTTTGGATCAGAGAGTGGATCACTCTTTGACTGAGTTAGTTGGCATATTGTTGAGGGGAAATGTTGTATAAATGTTTGACTAGAGCACAATACAGTATTATGTGAGTGAACTACAGCAGTGATGAAGTCATTCAGTAGATATCAGCCTCTGCTGCTGTGCACAGTGCGTTCTGTCAGTGTGTATCACAACGCTGCATTTTTAACACACAAAATGCATTTTTACTCATATTTCTTCGCAATTATGCATTTAAAGAAATACATATTTCCTCACATACTGTTTGTAGAGTATCACAGTATACAGTCATTGACATAGTTTCTCTCATTTATAGCCTTTTTCTTTTCTCATACAACACACACACACAAACTCCAGCTCTGCTCCATACTGTCTCCCATTGCCAGACCATTCTGTAAAACCAACTTGCACATCTAATTACATTCACTAAATCTCTAAAAGCCAGGCCCAATCAATGGTTCTGTAAGGCTGTCTTAGCCAATGAGGCGAGAGTTCTACAAGAGTGTCTCAGCCAATGAGATGTGAGTCCTGCAGTCAGTGTTTTCTCTAAGATCAGATGCGCTTGGAGTTTCTCTCGGGGATTAGAAATAAGCTCAAGACAATATGTAGACTACATTTAATATGCTAAAGAAATCCTGTTGGTGTGTGTTTTAGAGATGCCATCGAGAGTGCAGGCTGTCTGTACAACCAAGTGGACGAGTTGGTTCACAGACTGGTGATGCTGTCCAACAAATGCACACAGGAACTGGAATTCATAATGGAGTTTAAGACTCTGGAGGAGGGATTCAGAGAGGTGAGGACTAAAGTTTTGCACTTGCTATTATGAACTGTATTAATTACAGATGATAATAAGAGCTGTGTCTGAGACTCAGCAAATGCTACCTGTTCTTTAATGGGATCATTTCTTATATTTGCATTTTGATTTGTTTTCATACTTTATTATAAAAATCCTCTATAAAAATACTTCTAAGTAGAGTTCTACTAAGTTAAAATTCAATTCTGAGACGAATCTACATTTTTAGTTAAACTTTTCACTTAAATTATGAAATTAAATCTATTTTTTGTTAGAAAGGACTCCAAAATAGAAGCATTTGCATGGATAGTCTGAGACGTTTGAATTCCATTTGGGCAGTTTTTGTCTTCAAGGCTTATTCTTAGCAGTGTTTTTGTAGTGAATTTAAACTTATAAAAAATACTGAACACTGTACTGAAGTGCCACACACAAGCACACTGACTCCCAAACAGCCTTACTAAGCTACACACTGACCTGGTGATTTATTCTTCTGATTGTTTTAATGGATGATTGTGCCCAGCAGGCAGAAAGAGGGGGGGGAAATCCTGTTGGCAAGGTTATAGTGGAAGCTGCTGAAACAGATTAGCCAAGCACACACACACATTCATGCACATCATGAGAAAGTGTAATCTAGCACCATAGCATCTGTATCAGATGACAGACATGTGAAGGATGTGTTTGTGTGCTTATGTTTCAGTCTACTGCCAAAGTCTACTGTCACAGAGAATAAAGAGCATAAATATGTGTCGTTCTGGGTGAAACTAAGAGAGTGCAGCTGGACTAGCAGAAATAACTGTTTGTATGTATATGTTGTCTCTTAGGTGAGTCAGTGGATAGAAGAAGTGGGCGAGACTCGTCTGCAGACACTGAGTGAGCTGGAAGATTCCTTTGAGCAGTTACATCATAAACAGACTGTCTTCAGAGAATTTTACACAGCTGCATATGTATGTCAACTCTTATTAAACTTGTTTTACATAGCGCTTTTTACCCCCTGCCACAGCATCTGCATGTTGTTTCTTTTTCTTTCTTTTTTTTGCATAGTCCCCATATTTGCTCAACAAATACCTTATGATGTTTTTATATGAACTGAGAGGTAATATTTTACAGCAGGTGTCAAACATTTGCTTTATTATGTCAACATGAGCTTCAAGAACGTTTGTAACTGTTCAAATGTAGTAACCTCAGTCGCACCCTCTGTTTTCATACCAGTTCACTGTGCAATTCTGGGTGTGTGTGTGTGTGTGTGTTCAGGAACACTGTAAGAGTGGTGAAGCTCTCCTTAAGCGCTTAGAGAAGTGGGAAGACGTCTCTTCTGCAGAGCTGCAGGTGTACGAGGTGAAGATACGCTCATTCTGGGTCCATCTACATGATTTCTCCCAGCGAGTGGAGGAAACCAAGGATAAAATTGACAAGACTGTTCGACTCTACGAGTTTTTTGACAAGGTGAGTAGTCATTAGTTGCTCATAATATGAACTCCCCTGGAGTTCTCTGTCTTTCTGTTTTTACTTTTACTACTTAGGCTCACTTGTCATGCTACTGGTATTGAGTTTGAACACCCTGTAGCTGTATGCTCTGTAATTGTATTGTAGTGTGTGAAAAGTTGAGAAGTTTTAGAAGATTTTGAGATTTGTTAGAGATGATTTGTTAGAAATGTTGTTCTAAATGGTTTAGTATGGGGATAGTTCACCCAAGAATGATAATTCTGTCATCATTTACTCACCATCATGTCATTCCAAACCTGTATGACTGACTTTCTTCCGTGTTTTTTTCCCCTTCATACAATAAAAATCACTGGGGTGCAATGTTGTTTGGACCCCATTTAGTTTTGAAATACCTTCTGTTGTGTTCAACATGACAAAGTATGTCATACAAGTTTGGAATGTCAAGACGTTGAGGAAATGATGACAGAATTAAAAATGTTCAGTGACCTATCCCTTTAATTTTATGTACTGGATTGTTTGAGGCTTTATTCGATTGAAATATTGGTTTGGTGGATAATAAGAGATTACTCATTGTACCGGTACTGCTTTCTAATTATAAGGTGTGTAAATTGCTCAGAATTATTACCTTGATACATAAATCCATACATTTGTGGTCGTTCTAACCTGTCCTATGTCTCACCCAGTGCAGTTCAGTCAGTTTAGATTAGATTACCCCTGTGCGTTAGCTGTTTTCCATTTTTCAATGCATAGTTGTTTGGCCAGATATAGTTCATTATTTATAAACGTTTTGCTCTTCAGTTTCATATCATTGTCTTTTCATATGTTGTTCTTACAGGACACTTTCTTTTCTAATAAATGAATGTGGTTTCTGTTAATGTAATTTAGTTTAGTCTAAATGTAGTTTCCCTATAATCAAGTAGGCTTGGCGACCCCTGGTGGGGGTCATGACCCACAGGTTGTGAAACCTTGTCTTATTGAACACTATCTGTCCTCTAGATGAACTGTTTTTTCTTCTATATTTTGCCCAAACAGTGATAAAAACTTTAGAATTAACAGATAATTTGATATCAAAATTTTGGCTTGGATGTTCTAGGTAGTGTTAAGTGATGGCAATGGAGGACTTTTTCATGTATTTTTCCATCAGACTCTAGTTTCTCTGAAGAGAATACAGTGTTTCTAAAGCACCAGCTATTACGGAAATCCCTGACTGGCAGTGATGTCAGGCAAACAAACATATTCACACACACAAACACACACGCACGATTGTCTCTGTGATCAGACCATTGTGTTTTTCCTCTGCTGTGACACTGGGTGAGTGTTGAACGCTTCAGTCTGACTTCAGTGTTTCCCCCTGAGCCCCAGCATGGACAGATGGTCCAGTTGGCTGACCGCTGTCAGATTTTATCATTAGCATAATCATAGTGCTCTTTCCTGACTCATCAGACAATCCTTATATAGACCCCTTGCCCTGTTGGCATGGCGACCTCGTCCAAGCCCTGTCCTGCCGTCTGTTGGCATATTGACAAAAGTTGTTAGTGTATTTGTGTAGTAATCAAAGCTTTTGATTGTATATAAATCAAAAGCTGGCTTAGTTTACATACGACTACCTGTTTCTAGATCAGTCTCTGACGGAGCACGCATTTATCCTCTTTAGTCTTCAGCACTGCAGAGTCTTTGTGTCGTTATGTTAAGATGCGCGATGACACTTGTGGAACTCACTGGCGTCATCTGACTGGCGAACATGAATGCTTATTCACACCACCTGTCCTTTCACACCCATTCCTGGGCATGTCATTTCATGCTTTTGATGAAATGGAAATTTTTCCACTTGGGTGAGTGCTTCGCGAACAGCTTACCTTGCGCATTAAATCTGCCGCAGACCAGCAAATCACTGAGAACACGCTATAATCCTGGCCACTGGTATACGGTGTGTATTAGCTTGTGGGAGCATTATCTGCCATAGGTGTTAGTGTGTTGATCATTAACAGTGCAGGGTCTCTGTCTTGTTTTTCTGTAAGTCGTGAGTGACCACATGCTGGACTTGATTTGTCTTCGATGACAGATTGGCTCATCCCAGATTTAGAAACTGACTGTTTGAGTGTGTTGCCTACCAACCGATCCGAACATGGCTGATGAGCTGGCCAGTGTGGATTGTGGTCATCAAACACAATGGGTTTGCTATGACAGCTGAGGCTGAGCGAAACCACAGGACATGAGACTCTATTCATACAACAGGACAACATGAATGAATGAATGACTGAGAAAGGTTTCTGTGCTCATAGAAGACCTAAAAAATCATAGAATTGTAAAATTGTGATTTTTCAATCATGGAAAAGTCATGGGAATTCTTAAGAAAATCTTAAAAGGTTATGGGAATATTTGTAGCAAATGTAAAACTTTTCTGTAGAAAGTGGAAATCTAGTTTTTCTCTAAATTATAAAACTGTTCAAAAGTTTCGGGTCAGTACATTTTTGAAGTGTTTTTGAAAGACGTTTCTCTTGCTTGCTAATGTTTCATTTATTTGATCATAAATACAGAAAAACATTGCTATTGTGAAATATTATTACTTTTAAAATGAGCTATTTTCTATTTTAATATATTTTACAGTGTACTTTATTCCTGTGGTGGTAAAGCTGTATTTTTAGCAGCCATTACTCCAGTCTTCAAGTGTCACATCAATCCTTCAGAAATCATTCTAATATGCTGATTTGTTGCTCAAGAAACATTTTTTATTACTATCAATGTTGAAAACAGTTTTGCTGCTCAATATTTTTGTGGAAACCATTATATATTTTTCATGATTCTTTGGTAAAAAGAAAGTTCAAATTAAATTGATATCTTTTGCATGATGTATTTACTCTCAATTTTGATCAATTTAACTCATACTTGCTGAACAAAAGTATTTCTTTAAAAATAATTAAGAAAAAAAAAAACTTATTGACCCCAGACTGGTAGTGTATGATTTTTCTGAATGAGCTAGAAATGTTCTTTGTGAGTTAAAAAGAAAAAAAGTATTATGCAAAATTGAAAGAGATTTCACTTTTGTGTGACCTACAAGGTTTCACTTCAAAATAAATATCTAAAGTGAGTCAGTGAGTGGGAATTAATTAATTTACTCTGACCTTACTGGGCGCTGTATGAGCTCACTGACACACATTGGTTGACAAACATAATATTGACAATCTATTGTCTGGATCAGAGCCCTGCAGGCAATCACAGCAGCCAGCAGTGCAGAAAGTGACAGCGAAGCTGTGAGCATCAGCCCAGTGATATAGCCTGAGGCACAGCAGACAGTAGAGCTCAGTGTGTGAGACCGAGTCCTTTCTACTCCAGATGGTCTGCGTGTGTAAGAGGGCAGAGAGTGAGGAATCACAGAGATGGTGTTTGATGGGAGGATGAGGGCAAACTGTGACTGTATTGATCGTAATGCTCATCTTTACAAGCCAGTGTGGGACTATTGTCTGAGAAGATATGTCTTCAGTTGCCCGCCCCCTGCGTTATATTTTAAATTCATTCAAACTCTTAGATTAGTTTTGAAAATGCCAGGTTCAGGTGTCACTCATCTCTAATGTCCTACTAAGGAACCATATCCATTGTGTTCTACGTGGTTTTAAGCCTAAACACATACAGTCAGACATTACAAGTCAAAGGAAATGGCACCTCCATGTTGTCATTATAATGATAATACGACAGTACAACTGAATTGACGCACTACAGGCTTCTGCTCAGAGAGGATGAGCATATTTATGCCCTCTCACAGTGAATGTAAATGGATGAATCTCACAAAGACATGTCCAAGTTACCCAAAATCAAAAGAAAAGAATTATGTAGTATGTGTATATACTATATATATATCTATATATATATATATATATGATATTTATTATGTGTATATCTACTATCTTTACTTTTAGTCATTTAGCAAACGCTTTTATCCAAAGCGATTTACAAATGAGGACAATAAAAGCAATAAACATAATACTCATTTCCTTAGGCTTACTATCAAGCAGCCGTTGATCCTAATTACAGTGGGGCAAAAAAGTATTAGTCAGCCACCAATTGTGCAAGTTCTCCCACTTTAAAAAGATGAGAGAGGCCTGTAATTTTCATCATAGGTATACCTCAATTATGAGAGACAAAATGAGAAAAGAAAATCCCGAAAATCACATTGTAGGATTTTTAAAGAATTAATTGGTAAATTCCTCAGTAAAAATAAGTATTTGGTCACCTACAAAATTTCATCTCAATACTTTGTTATATACCCTTTTTTGGCAATGACAGAGGTCAAACGTTTTTCTGTAAGTCTTCACAAGGTTTTTCACACACTGTTGCTGGTATTTTGCCCATTCCTCCATGCAGATCTCCTCTAGAGCAGTAATGTTTTGGGGCTGTCGCTGGGCAACACGGATTTTCAACTCCCTCCAAAGATTTTCTATGGGTTGAGATCTGGAGACTGGCTAGGACACTCCAGGACCTTGAAATGCTTCTTAACGAAGCCACTCCTTCGTTGCCCGGGCGTGTGTTTGGGATCATTGTCATGCTGAAAGACCCGCCACGTTTCATCTTCAATGCCCTTGCTTTTTTCACTCAAAATCTCACGATACATGCCCCATTCATTCTTTCGTTTACACGGATCAGTCGTTCCTGGTCCCTTTGCAGAAAAACAGCACCAAAGCATGTTGTTTCCACCCCCATGCTTCACAGTAGGTATGGTGTTCTTTGGATGCAACTCAGCATTCTTTCTCCTCCAAACACGACAAGTTGAGTTTTTACCAAAAAGTTATATTTTGGTTTCATCTGACCATATGACATTCTCCCACTCCTCTTCTGGATCATCCAACTGCTCTCTAGCAAACTTCAGACGGGCCTGTACATGTACTGGCTTAAGCAGGGGGACACGTCGGGCACTGCAGGATTTGAGTCCCTGGCGGCGCAGTGTGTTGGTAGCCTTTGTTACTTTGGTCCCAGTTCTCTGCAGGTCATTCACTAGGTCCCCTTGTGTGGTTCTGGGATTTTTGCTCACAATTCTTGTGATCATTTTGACCCCACGGGGTGAGATGTTGTGTGGAGCCTCAGATCGAGGGAGATTATCAGTGGTTTTGTATGTTTTCCATTTTCTAATAATTGCTCCCACCGTTGATTTCTTCACACCAAGCTGCTTACCTATGCAGATTCAGTCTTCCCAGCCTGGTGCAGGCCTACAATTTTTTTTTTCTGGTGTCCTTTGACAGCTCTTTGGTGGAGTTTGGAGTGTGACTGTTTGTGGACAGGTGTCTTTTATACTGATATACTTTTTCAAACAGATGCCATTAATACAGGTATCGAGTGGAGGACAGAGGAGCCTCTTATAGAAGAAGTTACAGGTCTGTGAGAGCAGAAATCTTGCTTGTTTGTAGGTGACTAAATACTTATTTTCCACCATAATTTGCAAATAAGTTCTTTAAAAATCCTAGAATGTGATTTTCTGGATTTTTTTGTCTCATTTTGTCTCTCATAGTTGAGGTATACCTATGATGAAAAGTACAGGCCACTCTCATCTTTTTAAGTGAGAGAACTTCCACAATTGGTGGCTGACTAAATACTATTTTTCCCCACTGTATACATTTCATTAATGAATATAATATTTTCACTTTTGGCATTTATCTGTCTTCTCTCTGTTTTGATATATAGATTGTCCATTTTCCCCAGTGTTTCTTAAATGTCTCTTCTTGCAGTCTCAACCTGAATGTCAGTCTTTCCATCTTGTAAATTTCTGTAACTATTTGTTCCCACTGAGTTCTTGTTGGGGACATTATAGCATTTCTAATATAGGTTTCATTTTCTTTCAGCAAAATTTTTTCTTGTTTTCTTCTTTTTGCACATGAAAGAAATATAATTAATTTTTATTTCTAATTTTTATTTAAGAAGCATGTAATTTATCATTTGAGCAAATCCAGCAGTGACACACGCAGCAGTTGTTGTATTGGAATAATGTGTGTGTATGTGTGCAACATACTGTGAGCGGTTGAGTATTGATCAGGTTATTGATACTCCCATGTCTCCAAGGAATGAGCTCTTTCCCCACATGCCTTCTGTTGCTGTTTTCCTCTAATCCAACTCTAACTGAATACAGCTTACAGCTTGCTCAACCATACAAGTGTTATACATACAGAACATATAAAACATATATGTGACCTTGGACAATAAAACCAGTCATAAGTGTCAATTTGTTGAAATTGAGATTTATACATCATCCAAAAGCTGAACAAATAAGCTTTCCATTGATGTGTGGTTTGTTAGGCTAGTATAATATTTGGCCGAGATACAACTATCTAAAAAATCTAAATATTGAGAAAATCGACTTTAAAGTTGTCCAGATTAAGTCCTTAGCAACACATATTACTAATCAAAAATTAAGTTTTGATATTTACAGTAGGAAATTAACACAATATCTTCATGGATGGAACATGATCATTACTTAATATCTTAATGTTTTTTGGCATAAAAAAATAATTTTGACCCATACAATGTATTGTTGGCTATTGCTACAAATATACCCGTGCTACTTAAGACTGGTTTTGTGCTCCAGGGTCACATATATAGTTTTGACCATGCTGCACTTTACATGATTATACCAGTCACTTCATTAGTGTGTATATCTGTGTTTATGAATCATCGGCTGGGCCTCATTTTGCCCTTCCCATCACCGCTCTGGATTTTTTCACTCCATTCACAAGGTCCAGTTAGCACCAGCGTGCCAAGTTTCAGCCATCGCTGTGCTGTCTTTCCTTTGCCCTTTCTGGCGAAGGGCTTTGTAGTGTTGTTGACAGACACCCTCCTGTCCCATCCCCCCTTTCCTCTCTGCCCTCTACCCCCTCCGCCCCCTCTAGTGAAGTTGCTGGGGCAGACCCATCTGGTATTTAGACTTGCATTTGCCTGTGAATAGCAGGGAGGTGGGGAGAGGAGGGGAGTGGGCGCCACTGCCTCTCTCTCTCAGTTACTTTGTCATTCTGAGAGAGAGAGAAAAGGATGACCGCTGCCGCTCCGTGCTCTGGTCATGGGACCACCAGCGTCTTAGCCGAGCAGGAAAACGGATATAGCCATGGAGAGGTAGGAGTTTAGAGGAGCATTATGCTGACAAGATCGTTTGACTAATATGCAGTGCTTTTAGTGATGCACAGGGAGTTTGTTTTATTTTTTAATCTTTGAAGACTTGTCAAGGCTTATGTTTCTACTGTAATAGATGTTGTTTCTCATGAGAGGCCACTATAATTGAAAGGCCAACTGAAATGTAGCTCAAAACTCTTTTGAATGGAGCACTTCTGGTGTCTATGGAGAGTTTCTTACTCTTCACTCAATCTCCACCCCCTACTTTCTGGCTCTCTTCAATCCCCTGTTCATTCATGCACTGGTAGAGTGTGTATGTGAGGGAAGCTCAGGCTGTAAGTGTGTGAACTGCAGTGTTTTTAATAGTTTCCTATTGACCAACATTTCTCACACAGCTTAGATTGGAGTTTGGTGCCCTTGGCAAAAGGCCACATCAGGGGGTTTATGCCATCCATTATCTCAGTGTAACTCCACACCTTGTTAGTCAGATCATTATGGAAGTGGATTACTTTACAACAACTTTGCGCCAGGAGCATGTTTCAAAGAGGGATGATCTGCAAGCAGACTAATAGATTTTTTCATTCCGCTCATCTTAGGTGACTTGTATGGTCGTGACGTCAGTGTATCTTTACTCACTTTCCTGCCCACAGGACGTTTCTACTGTTGCGTGTGTTAGAGTGTTTGCCTTATAAAGCATCCTGTAGTGTGATGTGATGTGATACTGTGAAAGTGATATATCAGTGGTGATTTCTTGAAGACTACACTGGAAGTACAACTTCCCATAGAATTCTGTGGACAGATGTGTTAAAATACAGTGACGCAGTGATAATCTATGATACAGTTCAAAAGTTTGGAGTCAGTAGGATTTTTAGAATATTAGAATGTATTCATCATTAAAATTTTTGAAGAATCATGTGACACTAAAGACTGAAGTAATTGCTACTGAAAATTCAGCTTTCCCCTCACAGGAATTATTCATTACTTAAAAATATATATATTACTGACCCCCAAACTTTTGAACGGTAGTGTACAATTCCTGTCAATTCCTGTGTAAAATATCTTGAAGGTCATTTAGTTACCATCTGGTTTAGTGTCTAAATAAATGAGTCTGCAGAAATGGAGCCCTATTAATACCTGTAACCACATTGTAATAGGACAAATGTGCTGCACCTCACTGGGAGTCTATGAGAATAGCCTATCATGTGTGCTTTTCCTGGGAATAATGATCTGATTGCTTTTAGGTTACATAGCTTTCATTAATATATTTTTGTCCTGACCAGACAGCTTCTCTGTATGACTATGAGAGCTTTGGTTAAGGTTAGGGTTTGTCTCTCAGCATTAACCCTCAGTTAACCGTTAAATGATACGCAATATACTTTGTGTTTGAGATGTTAAAAAATACTGCTCTTATTCTGTCAAATGCAAAGTACTCGATGATACTAATCAAAGAGGTCAAGGGTCAGCTTTCCTTCATGGCCCCATTAGCCCCTGCTGGTAGAAGTTCTAACTACACCATCTGGTTCTTAAACAACTTTATTGACGGCCATTCAATATTAGCTGTGTATTCAGTTTTTTTAATATATTCTAATATTTCTAGTGGTTGTTTAGTTTATTTTATTGATTGTTTAGTAGTAGTTTAATGGCTTACCACTTAAACACAAAGTATACTCCATTTGGTCGTGTGCGTGAACACAAGCGATTGCACCAAAAAATGTCATCCTTGCCTAGTATCTGCACTATTTCTCTCCAGGATTTATATTTGAAGAAAATGTCTTTGTACTTGATTGAACTAGAGTTGCTGGTATCTCTCGGCCCCCTCACACTAGCACTTGTCAACACCGGCATCTACTGTTGTTGTCGCCTCGAGTAGTTTGTTGTTGCTATTGTTCGTTGTCTTATGTTTCTTTTTTGATCTTAAACGATGAGCTAGGGCATTGTTGCCACCTTGTGTACAAACTAATTAGTACAAAAACATTAATGGTGCATAATAGATGCTTTTGGAGTGTAATAGTGCCAATGCCAAAATAATACAAATAGATCCGAGTACGCGTTTTGCCAATAATTAACTGACATTTGTGTCTCCTCATTTAAAAAGCCCCAGCCACTGTTGTGAGAGAACTGCATTGTAGTTAAACACAGATGTGGACACACAAACAGATGCTTCTGTTTGAGACTCTTCAGGGAAAGTGTGAAAGTGAGTGGATTTTGGACTTGTGGTTTCTTTTGGGAGTGAGGAGGTCAGTAAAGCATAAAGCAGGGGTTCAGACTGATCCCTGTTTAATTGGTTAAGAGAATGCAGGTGATTGCTATCACATAGTCAGACCCCTGAATGGAAAACTCATTATCCAGTCACTTCTAGCATATGCCAGTTTCGCTGAGCATGTGTGTGCATTTATGACCCTACTAACTGAAGAGTCTCGTTCCTCCTCATCATCCATGTCTTCACTAACATTTACAGACTAAAGGATGTGCTTTCTCATCATGCTGCTTGACTGGGCCTGAGGTATGTGCCCCCCATGTAGACTGCCATTTCTGGACAGTTCCCCCCAAAAACACTAGACCCCTCTCTCTACACCTCATTGCCCCTCAAACCCCCAACAGACAACAGGAGACAGCACTCTAAAGGGACAAAGTAGGCCCCATGCACTATTAATTAGGTGTGTCTGTCTTTTGTGGTGGCCTGACTGTCTCTCAGTCCCTGTGTCTCGCTCTGTTGTGGCAGAACCTGGGGTTAGCACCTGTGGATACAAAACACTGACCTCCACACCTGTTCACTGACAAGAAATGAAAGATGATAAACAAAAGTGTATGATGGTTGACCTCCCATGTGGCCTTTGTAGAGTTCTGTAAAGAATAAGAGGAGAAAAGGATGCAAAGTAAAAGGGCTGTCAGTTTTCTGTTCACAGCTTGTTAATGACATGTTGACTAATCTCTGGTGAGTTTGCACCTTGCACTCATTAGCCACCTGGATAGCATGTGCTGGACATACAAAGCACTTTAAAGAGCTGAGCACTGATGCTTTTACTTCTTGGTCACAAAATAGACAACCATTTCATAAAAGGTTAATAATGAGAACTTAGTTTAGATTAAAATATTGACTTTTATTTATTTTCATTTATTTAGTATCATTTAATTTTTTTATATTTTGTTAAATAATTACATCAGATTCTTACATTTGTTTATTTATTCATTTATTTAAATTTGTAAGAACTTTTTTGATGGTAAGTGCATCCAAAACAAGTAACACTAGATTTTGCCATCATTTTACCCTCAACGTTTCATTTTTTCAATTTAGTGAAAGTATAAACAGAGCCAGCAAACCACTTTGGTCTTAATTTAGATTTTCATTTAGACTTGATTGCCATTTTTCTTTTTTGGGTTGGCTAATGTGTATTCCCTTAGGGCATGTGAGTGTTTGCGTGACCTATTAAGCTTTTCCAGGGCTGTGTGTGCGTGTGCGAGGCGTTTAAGTAGCCACTCGGTCTGATCAGTGTTGTGATCGGGTCTGATTAATGCCACTTTGATTTTTGTTCAAATGCAGCATGATTGGCTCGCTCTGCAGAACCCTTTTCCCAGCCCCCTCCTAGGCACAGTTCAATCAAATTATACTCACTCAGACAGAACAAAACAGAACACGCACATTATAAGTGCACAGCCAAAGTGCCAACCAATGACTATCCTTGCAACAATTTATGCAATTGACCTATCGGTAAGCCCCGCCCCCCTTAGTTACTGTTGCGAACTCGGACAAACAAACGGAGTTGCTAGCTGTCTTGTGTTGACAGCTGTCAGTGTGAAAACCTTGTTGTCCCTATATCTTTTTGATAAATTTGATATATTTAAATATTAATATTAATTGTTTCCAGAAAGCCCAGGTTAGACGTGCTCTCCTGCAAAGCAGAATTATTTCCTGTTTTACTCATAAAATTGGACTAATGGGCAGACAGTGGCAACTTTATAGTCTTCACGTGAGCATGCTGCCAACCAGGCCAAGGCAAAAAACTGCGGAAGTCCCACAGTCCTCTCAGCTCCTCTTTTTAAACAATCATTACCCCCAAGTAAAGCCAGCCAACACTTTCTATATCAGAAACAGACCTTGAGCTTTGCGGTGCAACAATTGGTTCCACATCTGTTCTGTATAGGCACACGTCTCGTGCCTTTTGAAGTGTCAAAGCTTAGGTAGCAGTTAAACAGAATCTGCATTATCATGAGACTTTTTCCTGCATCTGAATTGGAGTTGAACCAGAAAGGAAGTACGAAATGAAGCTCTTGCAAAGGCCTAGTGCTTCCGACAGGCCTTTAGTAGGCAGAGAGTGTTTCATGATCTCTTTTGCTGTGGAGCAGCTGGCGCGTATGTGCTTCGCATAACTCTACATATGCAACACGTTTATTAAACCGGAGAGAGGAGACCGCAATCGCATCTGTCACAGGCTGCGAGTCCCCTCCTCTCCGTGTGTGTGTGTGTGTGTGCATGCCATCGCTGAACTCTTCTTTCTTGAGCCTGATTCCTTCGGCTTTGACATTCATGAAGCTTTATAGGAAACACAGAAATGTTCCCTCCACAGTCGGCGCGTGCATACTTGCATGCGTCACCCCTGACTCACACAACAAAAGGGCAAAACCGAACTGAATCACAAAACTGCTGAAGCCTTCCTCATCAATCATACAACAGCATCAGGCATTACTTGATCGGTTTAAGATTAATGACCGTTACAGGGTTTTAGGTTCGGTGAATTTAATGCACCATTTTTTTGCTTTGAAAACCACAATTAGATTGAATTAGTCAAAATCACAGGGGCTAGTTATCATACAGGTGCTGTCTCTCTTGTGTTTTCCATCCCTCTTCTTCATCCTTGAGTATTCATTTCATTTTATTTGCATTACTTTAGATTGAGCTTTCAGATAGCATATGGCATCTGCTAGCATATGCGCATAACATGCTGTCATTGAACTGAAAAGTGATATTTTTTTAGTATTTATTATAATGACAAATACCATAAATATTTTTATATTTAATTTACAAAAGTAATAGTGGTTGTTGGTGTTAAATCATAAAAATATAATTTAAAAAAGGTGGTAAATTATTAAAATGACACAGATTTTGTTTTATTTGATTTTATCCATGAATGGTGCTGTAAATATTTGTGCTATTTTAGATTGTTTTGTTAATCTGAGAATTCATTTTTAGTGGAACTGGTCCCAGTTGGTCTTTCTACAATCTGCAGGGTGTCTTCATTAAAAAAAAGTGGTCTTAGTTTCCTCCTCAACTTTATTTCTGCAGCCTATAGCAAATCAACCTTTTTTCGCGTTCCCTCTATTTGTTTCCCTCTCTTTCTTTTCATCATTTTTTTTCAGAATCACTCGTTCAGATCCTGCTTTTTGGCTCAGGAGGGTCCACAGCCCATTCTTTTTACATTTTTTCCCATTTTACCATTCCTTCTTTACTTTCAGCCGCTCAGAAAGAGGGGATCATTTCAGCTGTAATGAAATGACAGAGCAGTATACCAGGTTCTTGTATCGGAGTTAAGCGTCCTGCCTGTAGCTTGGTGAGTTACAGAGCAATAACTGGCAGAAGAATTTAAGCCCGTGCCTCCTAAAAACCCAGTGTGCATAATACCCGCTCACATTTTGACATACGCTATCCTTTCAGGAAAAAACACATTCTTGGCATGGCTCCGACATGAGATCAGAGACTGGCTGATGTCATGAAAACCTTTCCTCCTTTTCGTGGTTTTCCTTTAGAGGAAATGATAAAAGATGCTTTCTTTCAAGTTTAAAACGCTCCTCTTGACCCACTTAAACTGCAGCTAAGAGATTCATTTATGGGAGTGTACAAAAGCTCAGTCCAAGACTGGATCTGTCTCACTCCCGCCGCTCTGTTTTAACACATCTAACACTCTTTCCCCATTTCTCTGTTTCTCTCTCACTCTTTGTGCAGGGTTGAATAGTGGGGCCTTTAGAGGTGCCTCCCTCAGGCAAACTAATTCTGCTCTCACCAATTCAGAGCCCCACCACACACACACACACACCATTCACACTTCAAAGAGCCTCACATGCTAACAAACCAAACGATGAAGTCATCCCCTGCCCACAGTATCACAGGCATCATCAGATAGAGTGAGGAACTATATTGGGCTATAGATCAAAGTGTCTGCTTTATTTCACCGAGGGGAAAGCGCAGGGCAGGGGGTATTTTTCCACCGAGGGGGGTAGTTTTGAGAGCTGGTTTGGAGTCTCTGATACCAGGGCCTCTGCAGAACCTATGGTGGACCTTATCACCGTCAACCGTTTGTGCTGTTTTACTGCAGAAACAGAGTGCTTTACATCTGTTTGTGTTTCCCATGTCTGTTTCACACATCAGGAGGTAAAGGGGAGGTTATGGAGAATTAACAGGACTTGAAGATTTCTGGAGTCACTGACTGTAATTCAAGCAAAACGATTATCAATGTATTACAGTTAATGCAGAAGTCTGTAGTGCACTGTCAGATATCACAGAAAATTATTTTTTGCACTTCATTTAAGTGGTGCTTTGTTGTGACAAATGCATTTTTAAAAGGTAAAAATATTTTCTTAATATATACAATACATTGAGTTGTCAAGTGAAATGAAAATTCACCCTATATATTTTCTAAATGTATGTTATTGATGTTTTTGTGAACGATTTTTTGTTTTGTTTTGCTTTTTGTGTTTTGGAGCCATATTCTGGTGAAATATGCTGTACTTTCTTCAATCATTTAGTCTGCATAAACTCTGCCCCCTGCACAATCGACTGCAAACTCATGTTCAGATCTGCCTCCATCCAATCAATAACCGATGGATAGAACTAAGTCCCCGCACTACACTTTTTTTTGATAATCTGTTCACTCTGATGCACGTCACAATACAGAAGAAAAAGATCTGTTGCTACTTTCGTTACTTTAATATTTGAGATTAAAAGTCATCGTGGTTTTCCATTGAAAAAGAACTTAAATACAAAAAAGTTGTATTTAACCCTAAATAGTGCTTCAAAGAAACCAAACCACATTTTTGCAACTCAAGGGTTAAAAAGGACCTTAAAATTCATTGTCACCGTTTGGTTCTCACTCATCAATTATGTTGCATTTGCGTCTTTTTGTGTCTTCTTTGTATATGTCTCTCTCCTCTATCTGTTCTGTCACTTCTTAGCCGTGTGTATTGTTACTGTGGGCAGCTAACCTCTGACCCCTGCTCTTGTGAGACTTTAGTATCTGGGTGCTAAAGGCCCATACGCTGGCATGTGGCCTCCGTGTCACCCTAACCTGAAAAAGAGACAGAGCCGAGGGGCTTGGGGAGCCAAGCGATGTCACCATGTCACATAGCAGCAAAAGTAGATTGTGGAGGTTTTGTGTGTGCACAGAAAGAGAGAGAAGAGGGGGAGTTTTGCTCCTTTCTCAGGAATGTCTAAATACAACCCTGTGTTTGTAGTCAGCGCTGAAGTGTGTGTGTATGAAGTGGAAGGGGGTTGCGTTTGATCTGTTTTAATCCCCTCTGAAGTCTAACCACTCATTTCCCAGCACGGCGAACACTTGTATCCTCCGGAGCACTCACTATAGAAACCTGCCCGCCAGGATGCTGATGAAAAAAGGTCTAAAAACAAGAGTGCCGCCGAGTTGATGTAACAGCATCTTGGAGTGTGAGAAGGGGCCATCAGATTTTCTCATAAATGGAAAGACAGCTAGTAAAGCGGTTGGCATGTGTCTTTGTGGCAGGGTGCTGTCACACATAGTTGAAACTATAGGCCCTCCTGCTGCTGAGCTGCCTGTTAAAGCCTTCTTACCCAGACCTCCCAGCTCCTGGCTAAAAACCTCTTTATTTCACATGAAAGAAATGCTGGGAGGTTTCTCACTCACTCTATCCTACCCCCATCAACACTGCATTTGTAGTTGTGTAGTTGTTTTCCTTTTCTCTATTCTCAAGCATGCATAAAAACTTCTTATGTGACATATTGCCTTCATTCTTCTTTTTTTTGTATCCCTTTTTTCCATTAAAAAAATATATATATTTTTCAAAGCTGCCATTTTACCCAGTGTTGTTAATATGTAAAAACTTAAAATTAACTTAATGATGATTAAAAATACTATTACTATGTTTAATGTTCTAATGTACTGTAATGTACTAATGTTTAATTAATGTTTTCAGTAATTTAAATAAAGCTAGAATATAAGAAAAAAATTGTAAGAATTTGAAGTAATAAAATTACTTAAACTAAACTAAATAAAATAAATAAGAAAACAATAATAAAAATATTTAAAAAAATAAATAACGAGAAAACACACTTAACAAATTACTGTAACTTGGGATTGTATATAAACATCATTTTTTCTCTGACAAGTGCGTGTGTTTCTCTTTAAGTAGCGCTTTGATAAAATGTATGTACACTACCATGAAATAAACTGAAAAAAATTAGTTTATTTAATATGATAATACTACCATAGTCAGGTGCACATAAGTTTTTCGTTCTGGTTCTCATAAGAGCACCTGGAGATTTGGTTTTGGGTCCTCACACTGCACATAATGTGACCCATTAAATATAACTATAAAAAAATAATAATAGTGATAATAATATTATTGCACTTTAGTTTTTTTTTTATGACAAACTAACTATAAAAATTTTAATACTATTTGATTTTAAAATAAAAAGTTAGTATTAAATAAAAATACAATTATTTTTATAGTACACCTAAAAATACAATGCTTATATTTTACTTTTTTATATGAATTTTCAACTTTTTCAAAACTAAAATCAGCAAGCTTTTATTTTGGCAGGTTGCCGCATGCGCTCTGGGTTAGCGCTGGTCAATGAAGCACGTCAGTAATGACATATCACAGTTTCTGATTTGGTTTAATACCTATTATATATATATTATATATATATATATATATTATATTGCCTAGCTAGATTTGTGCTTTCAGTTTACATGAATCTTACAGTCTTACAGTTAGTCGATGTAAAAAGTTGATTGTGCATAAAATTCTGTCTAACTGTCGGTTTCGTAAACGAGTGCTCTGAACTTATTTACAAAGCACATTTTTAAATTTTGGTCATGCATGCGCACCTGTGTACCACTTACGTGCACCCCTGACAAAAGTATATAACTGGGTTTACCATACACAAAATGTGGTTTTAATGTCTCTCACATTTTTTTCATCACATCAGCTGACTCTTTTCTTTTTCTCTCTTTTAGGCATATGAATGGGCACTAGAGGGCATGCGTCATTTGGCGTGTGTTAGTATGGAGGAATGTGGCATGTCTGACAGGTGTCAGAGCGTGATCATGTGTCTGGAGACCTATCACAGTCAGCACCCCCCGATCCCCGACGCACACTTCCAGGAGATGAAGGACCTCGCTGGGGAGCTGAAGAGTGAGCAGGGACTCAAGCAGTGGAAGTTTGCCTGGTCCAAGTGTCAGGAGACCAAGCAGATGTTTGAGAAGAAGCTGGAGATGGCCCTGCGCACCCGCCGCGAGAGCGGCTCCAAATCAGCGAGGGGTGACTCCTCTCGCCGGAACTCGGACCGTAGCGCTAAACCTCAGGAGCGTAGCAGTAGCATCTCCTTCTCATGTCGGAAAGCGTTCGGTGGAGGCTGGGCCAGGGACAGACTTTCCTCACATTCCAGCATGTCCTCCACTCCTAGCAGTCCTTCAGGCATTCGCATGGACACCCGTGACTCTGTCCGAACCCCCACAGGAAGTCCATATAGCATTGAGCACAGCACGCCTGTCAGATCCCACAGGCTAACACGAAGCATCTCTACAGACGAGTCTCCACAGCGGCCACAAGTGGAGGGGCAGGCATGTGCAACAAGCCCAAGCCTCACTTCTATAGAACCAAACCGCAGGGTTTTGCGGAAGACCCAGAGCTTTGATACGGCCGGTAGCGAGTCTGTGTCACGGTATGGGACCTGTCAGAGAACTTTGAGTGAGCCTGCACGGAGAGGAAACACAGGGGTGTTCATTAAGGGTCTGGAGGTGAGCAGCACTGAAGTGATCGATCGGCCGTACAGCCCGCGACTGCCGCCCATGCATGGATGGTCTTCTGTTGATTCACACCGCAGCGGGAGTCCTGCACCAGAAACACGCAGCAAGGGCAGGTGGGTACATTTATACAAGTGCTAACCCACACTCACTTGCTGTAACATAACCACAATCAACCAGGGAGGTCTGCAGGCCATTGACTGAAGCATGCTTCAGCTTAAAACCACTTAGGCCCTGTCCCAAATGGCACCCTAAACCCTCGTGGTCTTCTTCTGAGTCTGCACTTTCGTGACGTAATGCCGCTTTGACTGTCGGGTAGAAGTCTGCTGCGGAGCTCGCCCCAATGTGGGCTCAGCAGAAGTGCGGCTCGAGGGCGCATAACGGCCGCAAAGGGGGCGCTCGCGAGCACCCTTCTGAACGCTAAAATGACAAATGGGACACCCTATGGTCTCGTGGACTTAACGGACACGTGGACAAGTCCATAAGACCGCAAGTGCACATGAATTGTTCCATTTGGGACAGGGCCTTAGTATATATCCACCACTTTATGATAGCTGTGTGACAAGACACACACTCACACTGGAAAATGTGTTCTTGTAATAGAATATGAGCAACAATGCTGCCAAAAACACAGACAAATATATTAAGCTTGGCACACAGTGTTTTTGCAAGACAAGAACACATTCAAGGGTTTTCAAACTGAGCTCCGGGAACCCCTTAGGGGGTGCTAAAGTGTCCATGGAAGAGCCAACAAACGAAAAAAAAAAAACTCTCAGCGCAACAGAGAACTTCTGAGGCAAAGCTCCTCCAGACAATACTTTTATTGGCTGTAAATAATTACATATAAATAATTATAGCCTTGTAATAATCAATACCTAATATAAGCCTTCTCAACCTACTCTGTAAATATTATATTATTATTCTAATAATTAGAGATTAATAGTGTAATTCTTTTAATTATGAATATATGAATTTATATTGCATAATAATGTTGAATTGGATTGGAAATATTATCTTTGTTAGTAAATCTAACGGTACAGAAAATTGTCTTGATATTTTTTAACTGTATTTCAATGACGATATTAAAGTCAGTTATTTATTTTTGTAAACAACATGTCGTTAATGTATAAAAGCATACTTTTTTTTACACATTACAAATGGGCCTCTTTACATGAAAATGTACAGTGTAGCTTAGTCCTTTGCAAAACGTTGAAAATCTAAATGCTGAAAACACCTTTATATCTGTACAAAATTAAACACACACACACAAGACATCCAGGGAAAAAAAGTTTTCCAGCTAAAAACCATATACAGACTAAATCATGTTTGTAATGTGTGCAACTGTGCATAGAGGAACTCAGTATGTCTCATATTAAATGGTCACAGCCCCATAATCCTCTGAATCTCCATGGATGTCTTTTCCAGCTGTGGGTCCCTCTGGTCACCCCTCGACCCCCTTGGGAAACAGGCCTGAGATACAGATCACTTTCCCAGGTGGGCGCTGGTCCTCTGGGCTTTGAAGTGGTGCGGAGCCTGTTTGTGTTCTGCTCCTCCACAAAGAAGAGATGGATGGAGTTAGCTGTTTATATAGACATCTTAAGGAGGTCCTTACATCTGTGTGTCTTCCTTTCAAAACACATTTCTCAGCTTTATTCTCTGAGATTACAGTACAGAGGTGATGTTGACACAGTTTTTCAGACAGAAATAACTAAAAACATGCTGTTCGGCTCTGTGTGGTCCAGTTATTGCAAATATTTAAGGCTAATGAAAATATTCTGATAAGAATCTAGTTTAAGATTAATGTAAATGCTAAAACATCACCTTGTTTTTCTCAACACTGGACATACACACCATGTTCATCTGTGTGGTGAAAAGGTAAAAGTGCTGTAAGTAATGTAAAGTAATGTATGTAAGACAGTCAGACAATAGGTGCTCTATGCTTATCATTTACATTAAACATTCAGGTTTGCTGTCATCAGGGTTTTATGAAGTGGTCAAAAAGATCTGGGCAGTCAAGTGTTAAACTTTGTGTTTTAAAACTACTGAGTATTAAAAGAATGCCATGGGAACAGTCACAGTGAGCCATCCAGTCTGAGTTAGAGATTGGACTCTCACAAGTGATTGGCTTGAGTGTTTCAGGGAGAAAGCATATGACATCCTGGAGAGACGTGTGAAAACACCTGTCTGAAAAAGCTGTTAGGGCACACGTACTGATTTCACACTGACATACACTACCATTAAAAGGTTTGGGTCAGTTTTTTTATGTTTTTGAAAGATGTCTCCTATGATAGTAAAGCTGAATATTCAGCAGCACCCATTACTCCAGTCTTTATTGTCACATGATTCTTCCAAAAGAATTCTAATTTGCTGATTTGGAACTCAAGAAACATATCATAACACCAGTGCTTTGACGCTGGGCGTGTCCCGAGTTCCTAGACAGGCTCGCGGACCTTTCCAGATCCCGTCCCCCTTCTCTCTCCCATTTCGCTTCCTGTCCTCCCTGCACTGTCCAGTCAAATTAAAGGCAAAAACACCAAAAATAAAATCTCTCTCCCAATTCTCTTCCTTTCCTCTCTAGACTGTCCAATCAAATTAAAGGCAAAAACACCAAAAATAAAATCTCTCTCCCACTTCGCTTCCTTTCCTCTCTAGACTGGCCAATCAAATTAAAGGCAAAAACACCAAAAATCAAATCTTAAAAAATAGAAACATGTCTTATCAGTGTTAAAAAACAATTGTGCTGCTTAATGTTTTTGTGACAAAAGTATGCATTTGAAGTATGTTAATTGTCCACTCTCACTGTCTTTCAGTAAACTACGCCACATCGTAGATGAGATGGTAACAACGGAGCGGGAATATGTGCGTTCTCTGCGGTACATCATTGACAACTATTTCCCTGAGATGGAGCGTGCTGACCTGCCACAGGACCTGCGGGGAAAGCGCAGCGTCATCTTCGGAAACCTGGAGAAGCTGGTGGACTTCCACAGCCAGTATTTCCTGAAAGAGCTTGAGAGCTGCTGCAATCATCCACTACGCGTCAGCCACTGCTTCCTACGACATGTAAGAGAGTTCCTTCAGTCACAGTCTTTGCACAGTAACTAGCACATGTCGAACTGCATGACTTCAGATCTGGGTTTTTTTAGTTAAATTCAACAGTCTATAAATTTGAACTGTTCTTGTATTTTCTGGACCCTTCTAATATTTTCAGTTCTAATAGAGATCACAATTAAATGTCACAAATTGAATCACATTTTCACTGGAAATGAAACAAAGGGGCTTAATTTGTCAGTGCTCGTCTGTTCCCAGTCCATGACTGACTCATTTTTGACCCAGCACAAGTCTAAAACCATCCTGAAAAGTACTTTTTCTGTGTTTACTTGCTCTTTTCCTTTCACCCTCTATGAATATGGGAATCAAACCGAGCCACAAGAAGTGATTCTGAGGTCTTTAAATGAGTGCAAGACCACCAGCCTATATCTCCTTTATTTTCTCTGTAGTTGTGGTCAATCATAGTGCTGGCTCACCTAAAGAGCTCTAATTTATGAAGGCTTCACAGGCGGTGATTCACAGAGAAAAGAGAGAAAAAAGGCAGGCCATTTGGCCTACAGCAACGTATATTAACTATGCCAAATCATTTATGACATGTTTCTGGAGCAGCAAAACCTGCCCTGAAATGATTGCACACTCCATATGAACCTGAAAAGTCATTATAAAACAATTTACTCAAAAACAAAAAAACGTATTTCCAAACAAAATTCAACCTGGAAATGATTTGGAAAAAAATGCTCCCTCCCTCTATTTCCGGATCAACAAGAGAATTATTCTTCAGAACACGAGTGCGGAAATGTGGATGATAACAATTAAAATATTTCTCTTGTGTTTTTTTTCCCATATAAACGTAGCAAGACCAGTTCAGCCTGTATGCTTTATACAGCAAGAACAAGCCAAAGTCAGACACACTTCTGGCCAGCCATGGAAACAGCTTCTTCAGGGTGAGGAACTCTACCAATGCTACACTATAAACCACCTATGATAAGCTTTTAGTTTCAGGGGTTTTCAAAAAAATCTTACAGGACATTTAATCTGGGTGTAAAGTTTATTCCACTTATGTTGAACTGCTCAAAGCACATTCATCTCACCTCATGGGCTGAAACTGTAAAAATCTCCCCCGTTTCAGCATAAGCAGCTGGAGTTGGGGGATAAGATGGACCTGGCGTCGTACCTGCTGAAGCCCATCCAGCGCATGAGTAAGTATGCCCTGCTGCTGAAAGACCTGATCAAAGAGGTGAGCGAAGTCCAGGAGCAGGAGCTAATGTACCTACGTGCCGCCGCCGAGATGGTCAAATTCCAGCTTCGCCATGGCAACGATCTGCTCGCCATGGACGCTATCAGAGATTGTGATGTAAGCGGATACACACGCCACTTCACATTCGAGACATAGGAAAGCAAATGATCTTCTACATTTACCATTTCATATTTATTTCTCACTTTTCTAGGTGAATTTGAAAGAGCAGGGGCAGTTGGTTCGGCAAGATGAATTCACAATTTTCTATGGCAGGAAGAAGTGCCAAAGACACGTGTTCCTGTTTGAGGATCTAGTGCTGTTCAGCAAACCCAAACGCGTTGAGGGTGGCCTAGATGTTTACATATATAAGCACTCTTTTAAGGTAAGCACCTAAAGGACATCTGAAGTTTAGAAGGACAGAAAAAAACACTGTACTTTTACTAGTACACTCACATTCTTGTCCTATGTTAATATCAGAGAAGGTTTTAGTTTTAAGATCTAAGCATCAGTTTGGTCTCCTGTAACCCGTAATAACAATAAGATGCCATGAGCCCTCAATATTGATTGAGATGATATGTGAATATCATCTCAATCAATATTGAGATGATATTCATCCTCTTTACTCTGTCATTGTCTGTCATTGTCTTTGTAGACGGCTGATGTGGGTATGACAGAGACGTCGGGTGAGAACGCTCTGAGGTTTGAGGTCTGGTTCAGGAGGAGAACTTCAAAGAACCAGACCTACATTCTCCAAGCCAGCAGTGCCGAGATCAAACATGCCTGGACCTGCGACATTGCACGGATACTATGGCAGCAGGCCACGAGGAACAAAGGTGGGAAAGAAACACTGAAGCGGTTAAGCTTTAATAAGTTGTTTGAATTAGTTCTGTTCAGCATGCTGAACGTGAGCGGATAATTACAGATAATATTTCCTGTCACATACCATCTTAGCATATCGAAAGATTTCTTTAACACTTCATCTGTATATGCCTCAGGCAGATAGGAAGCTATATCACACCAGTATTGTATTTCTACAGTTTGATATGAGTGTGAGAAAATGATGCAAATCCAATGCTTTGTTCAACCTGTATTTGCATAAATTTACTCAATCCCTAAGAAAATTCTTTTTACACTTTATATGTGCTTTATGCAACTTAATTCTTCAAATTCATCATTAAACTTGATCAACAGTTATTGGAGTGTCAACTAGGCCTATATAGTTATTGACGCCGGGTTATTTATAATATTATCATTTGTGTAGTATTAACGCGATATCAATATTTCATTTTTTAAATGTCAGTTATCACCAGTACTATTGCAACTTCTGATATATGGCAGTGTTTTTAAACATGTTTCTCTGTGTGTATGCAGAAATTCGAATGCAGGAGATGGTCTCTATGGGGGTGGGCAATAAACCCTTCCTGGACATTAAACCCAGTGATGCTGCTATCAACGACAGAGCTATTGACTATATTATGAAAGGCAGAGGTGAGCTTGTTTAACATGACAAACTCATCAGAATAACTTGCTTGATTTTAAATTTTAAATTTTTTTTTAACTCTGACCAGAATAATATTTTGATTATGATTCTATGGGTTGATTTTACTCTTTCTTCTGTTACAGGAGCCAGGACGAGAGCCTCCATTGCTGTCTCGCTTTTTGACCACTCAAACCCATTCAAACGAGCTGCAGTAAATGCTCCCGTTAGTGGCCCCCCAGTGTCCAGTGGCCCCTCCTCTTCCACGTTGCTGGGCCCATTAAATCTGCATATGTACAGCACCCAAAACCTGTTAGCAGGGGAGAGACCTCTCATTAGCCCCTGCATCGAGGAAGACGAGCTGGAGCACGAGACAAGCAGTCAACCGTCTATGAGTATGTATCATAACATCTGAAAGTGTTAAACATTTCCTCAGAAGCCATGTATATAACAGGATGTTGATCTTTGATTTGTGTTTGTAGCTACAGAGAGTTCGGGTTCGTCATCTCACTGTCTGTCAGGTAGTGGCTCAAGCGGGTCAGACAGCGGATGTGTGTCCAGTCACCATCCCGAGGCTTTGTGCGAGGAGCCCAGCTCACCGTGTGACTCCTCCTGTTACTCCTCCATCACCTCTCCCACCCAGGACAAACCCTGCTTTAACAGCCAGTACATCTCAGCGGTTAGTATTGCGTGTGTCTGTTTCAGATGGCACATCTTCAGGCCTCTGCCAACATCAAATGACCAATCAGTGTCACTGAGGCTACATCCACATTCATCCGGATGAATTTGAAAACACATTTCACACATCATTTCACTATTTCTATACCTCTTGGCCTTTTACCCACTCTGAGATCCAGCAAAAACTGAGATTTTTGAAGATGCGCTTACAAGTGGATATATATGAAAACACAGTTTTCCTGTTGTAGTGTGGGCTGTGAAAACGGCAGTATTCGAAAGCGATGTTGCATATTTGGCCTATTGTTTTACTGGCAATTTAAAGTAATGGTCGACCGATAAATCGGCGATATTTGGCATTTTTCAAATATCAGCATTGGCCGATGTTTTTCTGTTTGGCTGATATGTCAGAGACATTTATTTTGATGGTGCGCCAGACTATATATATATAATTTTATCACCCTGCTCTCTAAGATATCGGCATTGGCTGTCAAAAAAACAATAACCAATACTGGTGCAACCTGGACACACCAATGAGTTGCTAATAAAATGATAGTGCCAGAATAGTGTGAGAACTTTATTATGTTTGTCTCTGTGTACCATCAGAGAATGTTTTAAAACAGAAACACCATTTTCAAATATATCCGGATAAATGTGGACATACATAGCCTGATGCAGAAACGTCATAACACCCATGCTTATGCCAGCACTAATAAACACATTCACTGATCACCTGATGATTAAATCAGAGCCTCCCCTTTAACCTGTGATAACACCTGCGTCCATCTCCTTCTCATCACAGGGGGAAGCTCAGGTGATTGGTCCCTCTACTATAGTGTGAGCTCAGTAACCACTGCTGCAGTAAGTCTGGCTTTCGCTCCATGACATCGCACTTCCATAGCTATGTGCATTAAAACTCATCTCAGCTCAGATATTATTCATGCTTAAACTGGTGCTTTTACACGTGCTTGTATGTAATGCATGTTATTCTGTCCTCCTTCATCCTTTAGGTTTAAGACCTATCTGCTTCAGATTGTGAAGACAACGTTGCCACACCGAAGAGGAGTACAGAGCTAGTATTTATTGTTCCCATTGAGTGCCAGCAAATCTCATGCAGAGTTTAAAAAGCGCTCAAAATAGCACTGTTTCTCTTTTTCTTTTTAAAGCCACTTTTAGCTTCAATAGCTTTTATATAATTTTAAAAATGATCTATAAAACTGAATAAATATTCTTGTATTTATCTTCTTTTCAAATGTTAAGATACAGTAGTGTTCTCAGCTGTATTATTAACTGTAAATACTGTAGTAGTGTACAATACACTTCTGAACTGTTGCGGTTATTCAGTTCCCACTCTTTTTGCCGTTGTTGTTGTTGCCCATTTTGCTGCAGACTTCAGCTGGTTTGATTTAGAAAAAAAATGCCTTAATGTTAAAAGGCATGGCTAGATTTCTAAGCATCAGTACACTAAAGGTGTTAAGCAATGTTTAAAGCATTTGTTGTAGAGTTTCTGTTCTTTCTAGTGTTTCCATAGTTTGTGGACCTGTAGTCAGTCAATATGCTGTATGATAGCTGGCCTGATCCAGAATCAGAGAGCATTCATTCAAATCATACGACTGACCTCAGGTCAGCACTGCTGCCTGTTTGGAGATGGTGAGAGTTTTAATTTCAGTTCTCTTATTTACATTATTAACTATAACAAAATACAACATGTAAATTGTAAATAGTTGCGCCAGTGGTGCTTTGAGGACATAGCGTTTAGGAAGTAATGTTTATACATGTATTAACCAGTCAACATGGGAATCACTCAAGTGCCATTCTTTGTTGCCAACCCAAATTGGAAGTGTAAAATCAAAAGATAATAGTATGCAAGTTCCACTTCAAGCTGAAGCATGAGTATGCACTCAAGTGTTTTATTTTCCATCTTAACAAGTTCACACAGAAGTAATAAAGACTGGATTGCTTTGTACCGGTAAAGAAAGTGTGTTTTATTTATGGTCTTTAATCATTTATGATTGGCATAAAGTAGAAGCACATATCCCACAAACCCTGCGGGCTGGTATTCAATTTCTGCACACTGACTGAGCTAAGGAACAGATTCATTGTTACTAATGATGTTATTGTGCTTTGGGGCACAAGCAGTGTGTAGTTTAAATGCACATTCAAATACATGTAAACGAGCAGTGTGAGAAATGATGTTCGGTTCAGTTTACTGTACCGTTTTAGCCTGAGGAACATTGTCATCAATAGCTTATTCACACTATTTGTGAATGACTTGTGGAAAGCAACTGTTCTTCATTGGCCATGCTTTTTTATAATTATATAAGATAAGCAACAGACACAATGAGTTTAAACAGGAAATACTGTGTCTTTGCCTATGAAACTATAGTTACCTTTGAACCACATTTTCTTTTTGCTGCTTTATTTCTCTACATAAATTGATCCACAGTAGCATGGTTTGTCTGTAACAGGAAGGAAGGTGAAAATACTTGAATGATCGCCCATTAATCAATGAAATCTTAATCTAAAAACAGATTCGGGTGGGGTTCCATTGAATAGATCTTTGTTCTTTTAAAGCCTCGCCTGGAGGAAATAGACTAGATTTGCTTTAACCTCTAGAGTCCATTTTGGTGGAGTCAAGTATCCCCATCAGGAAAGCATGGCATCCATTGGCCAACATCATCTACTTGTACAAGCGACTGAAATATGCAAAGGCCACATCTGGACAGGGAGATATGAAATTAAGTTGTTTAGCATGTAGGAAATGCCACAGAATTTTCCAGCGTTCTTTGTTTTGTCCACACACGGATGGAAACCACAAACCCGAGAGTGGAACGGAACTCAACGAGGCATAATTGGCTGAATCAGTCACAGCGTGAGTGAGTATGATGAGCTTTGAGTGCTCCAGTGAGGCTGCGTGGGCTTCTGCAGTACTGTGGTTTATTTATCTGTTTTACCAAGAATGATTTGCACCATCAATCTTTAATAATATTACAGCCAAATCTGAACTTCAGGAAGTGTGAAAAGCTGAATATGAGCAATGGAAACATACCGATTCATGTAAAATCTAAAACACATCTCTCGGATCTCCAGACAGTCATGAAATGAATGAATGTCCACCCAGCACACATAGATATTCACAAAACAGAATCTTATCTTAACTCTTACTTTACACATAGCCGAAATTCTAACCATTAGGCAAAACTCCAATCCTAATCTTCCCCAAACCACAGTTAAGGTTACTATGGTGTGGTAAAATACATTATCTCTGATGCATTTTATTTATATTGTTAGTTTTCTGATGTTCTCTTTTTCTCTCTCTCTTTCTTTTGATTATGTGCCAGTTATGAATGCTGTGTGATATTTATCTGCTTATCTTTTTCCTAGCGTGTAGAAAGAAAAAAATAACAAAAACCTAGGTTTCATCTTCTTAGCACTGGAGGATGATCAACCTGTACCACAAATCACCAGCAGAGGGCGCACAGCCATGAATACCGCAGCGCTCTGCCTCTTCTGTTTTGTTTTTATATATTATATGATACATTGGGAACAACTTAATATCATAAAACTGCCACCTATCCTAAACTGGGATCATTGTTTTCACATTAATTACATTTACATTACATTTAGTCATTTAGCAGACGCTTTCTTCCAAAGAGACTAACAAATGAGGACAAGCAATCAACACCAACAAAAGAGCAATAATATGTAAGTGCGACGACAAGTCTCGGTTAGCCTAACACAGTACACGTGGAACACTATAATAATTCAAACGAAAACAAGTAGATAACATAGAAAAAGGATAGACAACGCTTGTGTTTGAGGGTCATTTTCTTTTAACAAGTAAAAAGAAAACAAGTCAAAAGAATAGAGAGCGTTAGTGTTGGAGGATATTTAAAAAAAAAAGAAGAGGAAGAAGAAGAAAACAAGTAGATAGGATAGAAAAAGAATAGAGTGCAAGTGTTGGAGGGTCAAGTGTTGATGGAAGAGATGTTTCTTTTTAGCCTTTTCTTGAAGATGGATGGTCGTAGGCTATTATATATTACAACAGTGGCTCCTCAGATAATCTTTCACTAAAGAAGAATACTGTTACTTCCATTAAATTATTTTTAAGGACCTTAAAATACCAATGGTATATGAGTAACTAGCTATATAGGAGTATCACGATAAGTACAGAAAACAAAATACCATAGTCTTATCATTTGATACCATTACTATACCACTGTGTCACCCCAAAGCTTGTCCCTGTGCTATTTGTCTACATTTCAACCAAGCCCCTGCTGGTCTGTGCTGCTGGAATGTGAGTGCTTTTGTGCTGACGCTGTGCTGAGTGATTGACCCGGGCCCTCTGGCCTTCTGGGCGTCTGCATTAGTTCCCTTTGCTTTCTCACACAGGTGTCATAGTTTGTCTCTTTGCATTGTAAATGGTGTGTGTCGTTGTGCTGTATTAGTTCTGCCTGTATCCGGGTTCTGCTGGTGTCCACTCATCATCTATCTGTTGATGGAGATGACATTCACCAGTACTGCAGTCAACAGACTCATCTTGGAGAGACCCACATGTCTGCTAATCTCCCACAGTATATTTATCACGGGGCCATTTCTCTAATGCAACTGAGGCAACAGACTGCTGTTACATCTCAGGCACTCCATGAAATCTGGCGCAGGGCTGCGCTGGGCCAAGTGTGTGATAGAGAGAAACGAGTTATTGACTGTTGCCTGATATGAGAAAGGTGTCCAGGTGATGCTTGGGACGACTCGTCTGTTCAATCTCTTTTAGGTGCCAGCATCTTTTCACACTTATAGCATGTGTTAGTAGGTGGAAAACCAACATATGCTGTTGCTCTGAGTGTGTGCTGGAGGTCTCAGTAGAGAGGAGAGGAGACCCTCCCTATAAATTACATGTGGCTTTATCTACATTTTACCTGTACCTTTTGCACCTATGTTTATTGTTCATGGAGTCACTGAAGCATTTGTCTGGAGTGCTTCATTTACATCTTTAAATCCTTGATGTTTAACTTAACCATGGTAAGCAAACCAAATCAAGCAGCCAGCTACAAACAATACACAATTTCTAAACCTTTGTCCATCATTACCCTTACTAGAAAGAAAGAAGGAAAGTAAGAAAAGCTTGTGAGAAGTATGTTAATGACAAAGAAACATGCTTTTTCATTGTTTTGTCCTCTGCTGACAAAAAACCCTCAGAGATTCTGTTATGGATCGGATAGCCTTATGTCCACTGAATATACTTTACATGCTGGAATATCACTTAGGTACCAGTATTATTATGTTTACTGATGATATTGGCTCACGATATACATAACATACAAAGGCTGCACATGTGTATCCATCTGCATTTGCATTTGTGTTTCTGCACTTGGGTTAGACTGGGTGAAATGCTGTTGAATGCTGTACCAGGTACCAGATCTCTTATGCACTGCTTTAGTAAGTAAAAGAAACAAATGTCTTTGTAACATGGTGAAATCACATATGCATTACACAAAATATAAGAAAAATACTAATCGGCTAATGAATGATCCATCATTTGTATAAACCTGTCCTGCAGTGTCTGTATGAAGTGGATCAAACCAGCTGTGCTCTAGACAGTAAAATACTGGATCAGAAAGAACTTCCGCATCTGAAGAAAATGAGCTGTAATGAACAAAAAAAAAAAACTATAATTTCTGCACTAACCTCATGCAGCTGACATAACTCACTCTGTTGGTTTAAACTCTCAATAAGCATTAACATTTGCATGGAATGTATGCATGCTTTCATGAATGTCTAAAACCCCAATCAGTCAAATGCATCAACTTAAGATATGCCTATATTAGGGGAAATGTAAGTTTTGGACAAATAAGCAACATTTCCACAGAAGAAAGAAATGCGTGAAAGTTTGGGCTGTTACGGTATGTATGAAGTATGACCAGCAGATGGCGCTACTGTCACATTCACCTGGGCACACTCTTCCCTTCATGTCTTAACTTATGACAGATACGAGGGAGGACTCATTGTTGAGATGTCTTCTCTTTCACATCTAGATCTTCTTGACGTGGACGTAAGAAATGTTTGTCTGACTTCAGATTTTATTTATTTTTTTAAACTTGGGGTATTTGATCATCAGATACTCCTTAAACATCATACATCACATGAAAATAATAATAATGAGTGTAATTAAAGGGATAGTTCACCCAAAAATGAAAATTCTGTCATAAATTACTCACCCTCATGTCAGTTTCCGCTGGATGTAAACAACGTATGCTGTTCTGTGTCAGCTGCGTCACGCCGGATCGGTTTCCTACGTTGTTGTGATCTGATCTGAATGGAAACAGCATATCCGTGTGACGCAGCTGACACAGAACAGCATACGCTGTTTACGTCCAGCTCATACTCTCCAAAATGGCGCTACAGGGTGATGCGGAGGAGACGAATTGTTGAATAAAGTCGTTATTTTTTTTCTTTTGCCCACAAAAAGTATTCTCGTAGCTTCGTAAAATTACTGTTGAACCCCTGATGTCACATGTATTTCACAGATCTCCTGGCTACGTTCTGGACTTGGGAACATTTCAGTAGCATTGCTGTCTATGGAGGGTCAGACAGCTCTCAGATTCCATCAGAAATATCTTCATTTAATTGTTCCGAAGATGAACAAAGGACTTACGGGTTTGAAACGACATGAGGGTGAGCAATTAATGACAGAATTTTCATTTTTGGGTGAACTATCCCTTTAAGTAGACTTAACAATGAACATAGAATGAATAAACATTTATTAAATATTTCATATTTAATTTCATATTTTATACAGCTTGTTTAGAAGGTTATTTAGAAATCTATCATTTATCCCTGAACTATGTAAATTATAGTCCAATACAAAAGATGTTAATTTACTACTCCGCTGCCAGAATGCAACATTAAATTTAGTACATCAATCAAATAATTCATATTAGTGTTTGTAATATTTTAAGGGAAGACACTAATGGCAAAACCACTGTTAGTTTCGGGCACTGGGACATTTTGAGTGAATTTTGCTTCCATAAGACGTCTTCTTTCAGACTAGTGGTAAGTTTTTATTTTTATTACACTTTATCTGTTTGCCATCTGCAGATTTCGATTACAATACATATCATATCTTCAAAGGCTGTTTTCTCAAAATGATTTTTTTGCCTTCAATGGGTCAGAAATCTCAACTTCATCTGTGCTGATAGCCTTGTGGCCATTTGTCTGATTTATTTAATGTTTCATTAAAACAAATAATTATAAGGTTTTAATTATAAGGCAGGCACCAGACACATACTTAATTATGACCTAAAGCCCTAATTTATATCAAAACAAACAGAAGAGAACTTTGCAATTCAGATGATAGGCATTTAACCTGTCCTTAACAAGACCGCAAATTACACTATAAGAATGATACATTCTATATTTTTTCATATTAGTTTAGCATGTAAATCCTTCACATTTATTCACAGAAACTTCTAGTGTCACCTCAGGAGGGTGGTGCTCATGTGTGACAGTGACTCGTTTAGTGTATTTAACTGACTTGTGTAACATCACTCTCCGGATTCCCCCTTTTTGCTATTGGTTTTAGTTTCAAAGCTAAGGATTCTCACTCTATATACCGTTTACTGTTTCATTCAGTTTCAGTTTTAGAAAACCAAAAGTACAGCACAATAATGAAACAATGAATTACTGGACTATATGAGTATATGATTTGTCTCCACCTTTTTCTGTCATATAAATAACAGACAGTGGAAGTGTTGCTTTGTAAGCTGTAAGAATAAGGAACTGAAAAGCAGTGTGTTTCAGTCAGAACTCAGACTCACTAAAAACAGAGACAAAAATGAACAGCTCCTTTCACAGTGACAATGATTCATTACCGGACAGCTGGTCATCTGGAGGGAACATTGCAGCCTGTGTGATCCTGGGGGTGTGTTTCCTGGTGGGCACACCTGGGAACCTGCTGGTGGTGTGGACCATCTTGAAGCATGTGAAGCAGCGTTCACATACGGTGCTTCTCATCCTCCACCTGGCAGCCGCAGATCTTCTGGTGCTGGTCACTCTGCCGTTGTGGATCTACTCGCTGGCCCGTTCCTGGGTGTTTGGAGAGGCTGCCTGCAAAGCCATGGTGTACATCATCAATGCCTGTATGTACAGCAGCGTCTTCATCATCACCGTCATGAGCGTGGAGCGCTTCCTAGCTATCAGATACCCCTTAAAGATGCTGTATTGGCAAAATAGGATGTCTATGTCCATAATACTGGCAGTGACCTGGATCTTGTCATTCATTTTGGGGATTCCAGTCATCCTAACCCAGTATATCGATGAAGATGATGATGGAGGGAAACATTGCTTCTACCGGGAGTACAAATCTATATCCATTGAAGTCTTTTGTATGTGTTTGGAGACTCTGCTTGGCTTCGTTATTCCATTTCTCACACTTGCGATCTGCTACTGTCAGGTTGCCGTACAGCTCCGAAAGGTACGCTTTAGGACCAAGAAAACGGCCTTTCTCATTTGTGGAGTGGTCGTGGCCTTCATTGTGTGTTGGTTACCTCACCACATCCTCAATGTCGTAGGGATGGTGGCTCTTCTAGTAGGACGATCAGATGAATGGTCTCATATCCCAAATAGTGTTGTCTTCATTTCTGGAGCTCTGGCATTTATCAGTAGCTCAGTAAACCCTGTGCTGTATGCGTTTGCTGCTAAAAACTTACATGGAAGTCTGAAGAAGTCTGGGATAGTGAAGCTGTTTCAGGACTTAACAACACAAACACAGCAAGGCTTCTTACAGGATTCTGGACTGCAGGATGGAAAGATCCTTGAAGAGCCCAATGGTGGTGAACAAGAGGGATCTCACAGATCTCTGAGTAACTGTTAAGACTTATTAGACATTTTGAAATTTTCTTAATGGTCAACTTTATTTAAATGGCATAATATTTCTTCTTCTTGTTGTTTTTAACTTGTTTAAATGCCATAATATTTATGTTTGTTAATAGTCAAAATTGTTTAAATGCCACAATATTCATCTGTTTTTTATGGTCAAAATTGTTGAAATATCAAACTTTTGTGGTCAAAATTTGAAATGACATAACATTTAGATTTTTAATTGATGACACTTGTTTAAATGTCATAATACTTAATACAGAGTTGTACATTGATTTAAAAATAAATAAATAAATAAAAACCTAAAATATTCTGCTTGAGCATTTGTAGGGCTTTAAAAATGTTTCTCTGCCCCATTAGAGTATATCTGAAGGGCCTTAAACACATATATATATTTATTACACGTCCCTGTAGAATACTTGATTCTGATTGGTCAGTCGGAGGTCCCTCGATAACAGCCGGTAAAAGCTAACAACACAGGCTCATTCGGGAAACAGCCGTCGGCGCTGTACTCTTGCTTTCTTGGTGGAAGCATTGCGCTTGTATAGCTAATAAAATATTAAAACTCGATTCAAAATGGTGGTACAAGCTATTTAATTTGTCATCCTGGTGCGCGGACTCGCTTCGTTTATACAAAACGCAGCTGCTGCCCTTTTGCTACGATTGTTTGTGTGCGCTGTAATGGATTATAAGAAACTAACAAACGGTTAAGGTTTTTTAAAACATTTTCGTCGTAATTTTTTTATTGCTAATCATTTTGTGGGAAATGTTGCTGTTAATAAGTGGTGACTGCACCGTTTCCCTTTAAATGTCCGTTATAGTTTGAATTTGCCGCGTGCTCCTGAGCACTCATGTCGGGGTTTATTATGACGATAACAACCGGATGGAGGTACCTTTTATCCGTAATACATTACAGACATATACTTTTTTCTGTGCGGTTAAAGGGGTAATATGATGCTGCTAAAAATAACATTATTTTGTTGTATTTGGTGTAATGCAATGTGTTTATGCGGTTTAAGGTAAAAAAAAAAAACACATTATTTTTCATATAATGTAGATTATTGTTTCTCCTCTAGCCCCGCCTTTCTGAAAAATGTCGATTTTTACCAAAGCTCATCGTTCTGAAAAAGGAGGTGTGCGTGATTGGCCAGCTGTTCTAGTGCGTTGTGATGGCGATACCTCAAAAGCGTTGACAGAAAATGTTTCGCCCAGTACAATACTGTGTGATGCCCTGTCGGCCGGAGCAATGATTAAAAAAACATTAAAACCCATATAAACGGGCATTCGGTGGTATCCAGGGGGGACATAATTCTGGATTATTAGACTTACTGTATTTTACGCATTGCGTTGCACGAGCCAGTAACATTAACCTGTCTGCATTTGTGACGGAGAAGAAATGACAAACAACCAAGTGCTACTCTACCACTGCTCAAAAAAACTCGCTTTAAATATATAAAATATAAAAAACTTATAAATATAAAACTTATTACAATTCTTTAGTCAGCGACAGACGGCATGTCGTCTAGAGGCTGGGGGCTAGAGTGAGGAACGGTCGGAGGGTTAGAGTGAGCAGAGGAGGGTGGGCTTGAGAAAGGCGCAGACGGCGATTTCGACGAAGGAGCGTCCGGAAGGACACGTGACGACCCCGGGCTGGACTCCGCTTCGTCCACGGTGAAAGCCGATCCGGCGATCCACAGCGCAACGTTGATGTATTTCCTCAGCGACCAGCACGGATGAGCTCCAGGCATGACGAAGCGCATATCGTCCTCTTTTGGAAGGCCAAACAAAGTAGTTTCTCTTACACAACGAAGCACACAGCGTCTTCACGACATGGCTGCAGCGTCAACAATACTACAGCGAGAATAAAAGTCTTCTTTCTTTGCATGAACATTTGTGCGGTGTTATGCAAATCTTCCCACATAGTGATGTAGGTATGTGGGGGCGTGTTAGAACGAGGCGTTTTTGGAGGGTGTGGTTGACTCTTAAATTTTATAAAGAATATCTCTTTGGATTTGAGACTTTAATCTTTGCAACTTTACAGATCTTCTTTATGCACCAAGAGCTTGTAACACTCCAAAGAGAAAGGAAAAATTGAAATCGCATCATATGACCCCTTTAACATAAGCCTAGGTAAAACTCCACAATGACTCAGAAATGTCAGAAATTCAAGAGTGCAAACAAACCATAATTGCGTCCACTTTTTACAGAAGTCTTATGTCTGAACTCACAGTTGTGATGCTCCTCCCATGCTAACGTACAAACTTTGTGGTTGTCTTTTTCGAAGAATATCACTTCAGATGTTTTTATTTTCTGTGCTTGAGAGTTCTGTTTTTCTCAGCTTCCACAAAAGGGAAGTGAGTTTTGCTGAGGTAGGTTTTCTAGCTCAGTGGTTAGATGTACAGCGGACTCGAATGGACAGAGAGGGAATCATGAACGCTACAGCTTATTTTCAGGAGGATGAGGAGACCGAGCTGGGCTTGGTGGGGGCCTGTGTGATCCTGGGGGTGTGTTTCCTGGTGGGCACACCTGGGAACCTGCTGGTGGTGTGGACCATCTTGAAGCATGTGAAGCAGCGTTCACATACGGTGCTTCTCATCCTCCACCTGGCAACCGCAGATCTTCTGGTGCTGGTCACTCTGCCGTTGTGGATCTACTCGCTGGCCCGTTCCTGGGTGTTTGGAGAGGCTGCCTGCAAAGCCATGGTGTACATCATCAATGCCTGTATGTACAGCAGCGTCTTCATCATCACCGTCATGAGCGTGGAGCGCTTCGTGGCTGTCAGATACCCCTTTGCCTCAGTCGACTGGAGGAGGAGACAAGCACTAAACAAGGTACTTCTAATGATATGGATGGCTTCATTTCTCCTCAGTATTCCTGTCATTCTAACTCACACTTTGGGAGAAATTCACGGACAAAATCAATGTCTGTTCAGGGAGTATGAGACTGATGCCCAGGAGGCCGTGTTGCTCATTTTAGAGTCTCTTATAGGCTTTGTCATCCCTTTTTTCACTCTGTTGGTCTGTTATGGCTGCCTCTTCAGTCGCATAGTGCAGATGAACTTCAAGTCCAAGAGCAAGTCGACAGTTCTCATCTGCAGTGTGGTGGTGATGTTCGCTGTCTGCTGGATTCCTCATCATGTGGGGAACCTTCTTTCCCTCATCTCGCTCGCTCTCAAGCATTCAAACCCCAACATGGCGGAAAGTTTGGAGGAAGCCTTCACCACAATGACCATTATAGCAGGAGCCCTGGCGTTCATCAGTAGCTCAGTCAATCCAATGCTTTACGTGTTTGCCGCTCGTACCTTCCGCAGCTCGCTCCGGGAAACTGGAATACAGAAGCTCTTCCAGCATCTGTCCAGTGCAGTGTCAGGTGAAGGGAATAAAGAGTTATCATTTGTGTCCAAAAGACAGAGTTCACACACCACCAACTCACAGTGTCTCACGGACTCAAAAGTGCCTGTAGATGTGGCTATGGAATCATGCATCAGTACCTCAGACTGACTCTGTAAGAAGCTTTAAAGCCAGAAACTCAATAACAATAATAACCATTACAACTGTTATTTCTCCAAAAAGAGTGCTTGAAGTTTTTAATGTAATTTTGTATTTCAGAATTGCATTCATTTTTTAAGTAAAATATTTGCTTGTGCCTTGTTCTTTGTGTTCTGAGTATATTTTAATATTTTAATTGCTACTGCATATTCTATGATGAAACCACTTTTATATGTGATATATCTCAAATGCCTTTATTGCAAATATTTCTGTCTGTTTACAATCACATTCCCATGGTATCTTATGTAAACAGACTGTTTTTAGTCTTACATCTGTGCATTATGATTTCAACAGCTTCCTTCTCCTTGCAACGTGTGTGTTTGTGATTCTTGTAACGGAGTGAAAGAGGAAGTGGGCATTAAACGGAACAGATGTCCGTCTGGAAGAAGATTCCACTGTAATGCCATTCTTTTCTATAATGCTCCTTTCATATGAAAATTAAACGGCAGTTATTTTTTTTAAACCTAAACATAAATTATCTTGCATAGGGCCACTGTCTAAAGCAAAAGAAAAACTCACCAGGCTGTTTCTATATCGGTGAACTCTTTTGTGGCACTTTTCAGTGATATACCTTTATTGACTGAATTAAAATAATAAATACATTTATTGAATTTTTGAAATGCAAAATTTGTATTACAAATTTTTGCCCTGATCAGCACTTTGGATGAGTCAGCTCTAGTTGGCCAAAGTCAGAGCAAGTCTGCAGATTTTAGTCAGTCAGTGTCGACGGATTTCACTGATAATTTCATAGTGTAGGATGCACAGACTCTGATTTTAAAGCTTCAGACTGTGATTACATCCAGTCCATGTTTGATAGGGGATGTTGATTTAGACAACAATTGTTTTTCAAATTTGTCAGTCGTTATAGTAGCGATGAGGCCTATGTTTCTGTGTGAGTTTGCTGCTTTCAGAACAACTTTAAAGCCTAGTAGTGTGTTATCCTCAGTTGTTTAGTGTATAATGCCCAGTTTTTCTTTGTGACCATTTACAAAGGTGAAAAGTGTATGATGCCCAGTGTTTTAAAATCAGTATTATGTTAAAAGTCATGTATTCCAGAGTGGTGACATGACATTTCTCATGTCGTGACCTGTGGTTTTATTTCGATCTCTCTTTTACAACACAAATTTCATGACTGAAAGAATCAGCTGACCATTGCTCAAGAAGAAACCAGAGAGAAGGAGAGAGGTGCCTGACTTCCTGAGTCTGGAAGAGGAATGGGACATTGAATCGTCACCCAAGTTTGGCACGCAATGGAATAGTGAGAGGACTGCAGACAAACAGTCTCTGTCTGGCTTTTTGTTGGATTTCATTACTGACACACAGGCACACAAGAGCACTGAATCATGGAAACAAAACTCAGATCTCAGTACAGTTGTATTTATAGGGTATATGTATGGAGCCCAGGACAGGTTTTGGGCTCCTAAATTATTTTAAGAATTCATTTCATTTAATTTCTTTTTTACTGTGCCATGCTATAGTGCCATGTATTTTTTTTTCTTCTGCCCAATTTAACCTTAAAACCTAAACCTGTTACCTATAACTGTATTTTTCTTTTAAAAAAGAGCTGAAATGAATAAACACTCAAAAGCATTACTTTTTGAAGGGGGAAAAATAATTTGGCTATATTAAGAAGAACGGAATTTGACATAAATCGCGGCAACGATTCATTTTAAGATTACGATGTTCCTGGCATCGAATCCTTAAAAGATATTTAAGAATTTCGAGTCAGATTGTAACAGCAAAGTGCAATGAATAAGACCCGCCCGTGATCGTCACATGAAATAAGTGAAGTGTGATTGGTGGTTCAACGTGTCAGTCAAACTGCCCCTGACTGCATAAACACCTACATGGCCAGAATCAACTCTTTTACAGTATGTAGCACTAATATCGACGGTCTAAAACGGGTTTGTGAGATTATGTGTTTGTCTAGTGAGAGTGGCAGAGACGTTATATAATATTTGAATATTATTCGTTTTTGAGAGTTTATGGAAGCGCACTGGCCACATCTAAAACAAAACTTTTATTCTAGCTTTTATTCAGGGCGCTCATATGAGTAGCCTATGACGTTGTCTTATTCTTGTGTGAGTGTTTTTAAACTTAGGCCTGTTTGAAAGCTTTTCAAAGTTTATTTCTTTCAACGTAAGTGCACCGTTTTACGTAGATAAAAACGTTTATATTAAAAGGCAACCGCGCGTCTGCATAGGTGTGTAACAGCAAAGCAGTACAAATGAATTCTGATCTTCTCTCCTACTTCCTAGCGCATATGAACCAATCAGAACGGGTTACAGAGGTGCCGTGGCAATACGCCCCGCCCTCACCTTTACAAACCAGCCAATCAACGCGCTCCCCAAGGAGATTGACTCCAAACGGGAGGCCGAGCCAAAGTCAGGTAACCAAGAAAAAACGAGACAGCGAGAAAAGCCTTCAGGGCTTGTTATGGGGTTAGCGTGAGACGAACCAGGACTTTTTTCTGCCTTCTTTACCAGTCAAACCAGTAACTCTGGATAGAGAGCACACAAGTACTGCAACAGGTAGAGTCTCGTGCCGCACTCTTTCTCGTGTCCTTCTCCTGGAGTAATCTTCTGTCCTTTCTCGTGTACTTCAATTGAATTTCCATCTCTTTTGTTTGCTTCTCTTGGAGAAAGGTGAACCCTCGTGTTACTGTTTTATTTGATCTTTGCTCTTAATTATAGTTTTTACCCTTGTGGTCCCTGATGGCTTCGCACAGTGATACTCTGGTGGTGTTCTTTGGGGCAACAGCTGGTGCAAATGGGGGTAAACTGGGGTCGGATGAAAGGGAATTAATTCTCTTGGTGTGGCAAATTGTGGATCTACACGAGAATAAGGTACGGACCTTTTGACCCTGTTGTAAGGTCTCTAACTTTAAACTACCCACCTAGTAATGTGCTAGTGTTAGAAACCACATTGACAGCTGACATTCACAAACAAGGCGCGCTTTTAGAGAGCTAAACGCGCTACATTGTGATTTACATCACCAGCAACAGCTGTTTTATTTGATGATCTGTTTGACAGCTTGATTCGAGCATTTATATAATGTGGTCTTTTCAAGCCACGAGAGACGAAAGCGTGTCTTGTTTGGTGCGTGTCATTGCCTGTAGGTCAGTAACCCTGCCGTGTCTGCTTTGCATTCACACAAACAAACCCACTGTCTGAGATATCATCATCATCATCATCATCATCCCCATAGTGACTCGGTGTCAAACCCAGTGAGCTGCCTACCTAGACAGCATAGGCGCGTGGAGAACATTGAACGTTGCGTCTGTGTTCTCGACGGCCAGGTGTGTTAAAAGGCGCGCCTATGAGAAACCCCGCTAGAGTTGCATTGCTAGGCCGGTTGAAAGAGATGATGTTGTTAACAGGTGGGCAAGCTTCAGCGGACTCTAGTACAGCCGGACAGTGCGGATCTGTCGGAGCAGTGCAAGGAAGAGACCGGGCTCACGGCGGAGGAGCTGTGCAAGGCCGAGCCCCTGGAGAGCGTCCTGCAACAGGTGAGAGACCATGTGTGTCTTTAGTTTGAAATAATATTATAGATCTAGCAATTAAAAGTTACATATAAAGCAGTGACTCTCATCATTTTAGTATGTAGGCTCAGCATAAGGTAAGTCTTTGATATTGTCCACATGATTTTAGCATTTGGTTGATATTTAGGTGGCTTGCTGTGGTGTGTGTAATGTGTGTGTGTGTGTGTGTGTGTGTGTGGTTTGGGTGTGGGAAGGAAGGCAGGCACAGACGCTCTGCTCTAGGGGAAAGTGCAGGTCTAGTCTTGTTGTGGACTGATGTGTTGAGCAGACATCTGGAAGACGGAATGTTTACCTGCGAACGCACCTACCTGAGAACCATATATGTCAGCGAGTGAGCAAGAGTGATACAGACACAGAGGGATGAACAGAATAGTTGACAGAGGGATTAAGATTAAACCGAGCGAGCCCGAGAGATGTTTCTGTTTTTCTTTTCTGCTGCTATCCAGGCTCATTTATCAAGAGATGTATAGTTTCGGGTTGCTCCTTAGTTTTGCAGGTATGTTTTGCTAAAAGGCGGTTGTCGCCAAACATGGTTCTCAAGCATGACGCAGAGAAAATTTGTTTGTACTCTGTAAACCTGTTCCCACCCCCAACTGTTTCATAATGGACACCCTTCTCATTACTGTCCCACAGAAAGGTATTTAGAGCTCAGAGTCTAAGCTCAGTTGTGGGACTAGACGTTTGTAGGAATTTATATATTTAATTTATTAAAGTACAAATGGAAATCATTAAACAATGGTTGGTCTCATTTAACACATTTATTTTCTCCCTTTTTTTATTGCATACCTTTTGTAGCATTCAGGTGGTGGCATGTTATCTTGATTCAGTTGTAGCCTATCCCCAGGGGGCTCTGTAAATATTAACTAGTGAAATCAATTTCTCCCTGCCTAGCTTTCAGAGAGATAGATAGAAAGACACACACTATCAAACCATTGGTTCAATTCAATACACCCACTTCCATCAGGTGTTGTAAGAAACTAGGAGTGGTTGATATGACCAAAATTTTTCAAATACTAACATGAAATCACAATATAGTTATATTTTTATTTAATATTTGTTATTAAGAATAAGAACAAAAAGCTAATTACAAACAATAGGATACAATATAGGAAAGATACAAATAGCATTTACTTTTCCAGGTACAGTAGATCTGTTTAACTGTAGCATTCGAGTAAAAAATTTAATTATCAGATGTAAAATAAAACTGCACATTCTTCACTGTATGAATTAAATATGCACTGATTCTTATTAAAGTTATAAATCCGATCATCACCTTGAGTACTTTTTCGCTCAGATGTCGCAACTTGATGCAGTTCTGCATGAATACTGTATATTTACATACCATGATGTAGCAGAATCCATCTCTAAACACTGTATATTGTCATCCCAATATTTAACATCATACCGCCCAGCCCTGTAAGGAACAGTGGGGGGTTTGGGGAAGGGTGGACATAGTCTCACACAGGACTTGGACCTGTTGTCTTCAGTGAAAGATTCATTCAAGATCAATTCCCTACATATGGAATTGTGACATCTATTTTCTCACTGTTTTTTTTATAAAATCATCCTCACCAGTGTGTCTGGGTTAGGAAACAGGTATTTAGGAGGGTTTAGAGTAGCTTACCCTATCTTACTTACACACTTGAGTCAAACCTGATCTGTTCTGTTTGTATTGAGATGTGAAACGCAGGAAAAAAAACATTTATAGCTGCTGGCACTCACCTGGTGACTCGCTTTGGCTTTGCACCTGCTTTTAGACGCTTCTTATTAGACTCTGTGGGAATGGTGTGGTGCTAACACACCTGTGTGTGTGTGTGTGTGTTGTGAGGGAGAAAAGACTTTAAACAGAATAAAATTGTTACTGTGAGATCTTGGGTGTGTTTGAGAGACACAGGGTGTGCTAGAAAGTGTGTTATTCTGTGAGCTCGCTGAGAAAGCACAACAGGCTGGCAGGAGCGTGTCAGTACCTGTGTGTGATGAGCAAAGAGCTTTATTTCTCTACAGACTGTCAATGTGTAGGGAGGGTTCTGGGAAATGCCTCTCTGAAAGGATGAGTGACACATTGATCCATTCTATCATTCAGCCTCAGAAAGACTTTCCCATAAGTGAAGTGGTCATTTATAGAAATGAATTAGATGGATTTTGTCTCATGTTTTTACAGCATTGCATAAAGTGATTACAGAATGGATTAATCAAAACCGGTTGTATGTGACTGTTGCTTAAACATCCTGGTAGGTCATCCGGCACATCCTGTTACCTTATCTAACGACACTCCCACTTTACTTCGTCCTGAACAGACAGGTTGTGTAAGTTCTACTCAAAAGTAAGCATCACTATGCCCTACTAGTTTTGGAGGGCAGACAGGGCATTACGATCTTGTGTTTTAGCATTTGGTACATTTTTCACGAAGCCTTATGTCATTATCGTTCAAAAGTTTGGAGTCCGTAAACCTTGAAAAAAAAAATCATCACACTTACACAAATATTTTAAACGGCACAACTGTTTTCAATGTTGATGATAATAAGAAATGTTTCTTGGGCACCAAATGAGCATATTAGAATGATTTCTGAAGTATCATGTGACACTGATCACTAGAGTAATGACTGCTAAAAATTCAGCTCTGCCATCAGTAAAATATTAAAATTGATATTTGATATAAAAAGTTATTTTATATTGTTATAATATTTCACAAAATTACTGTCTTTTTTTCCAAAACATAAAAAAAAATTTATCAACTCTAAACTTTTGAACAGTAATATATTTAAGGAATCATTTCTGCTGGTAGTTGTTTGGTGTACAAAAGCAATTTTAGATTCACAGGTTTTAAAATGAATGGTAAAAGCTTGGCACCCGGGATCTTAAGTGACCACCATAAGTGCACTTTACAAATAGACCTAAAGGCACAATATGTAATTTTTGCTGCTAGAGGGCACGTATTCAAAACAAACAAAGAGAAAAAGGTGTAGTTTGATGACGCTCTGACTGAGTGTGGAATCATGGGAGTTGTGGTCTTCATCCCCACAGCCTGCAATCCGACGGGACTCGGGCAGAAATCATGTTCATGGATGAGCTAATGATTTATTAACGTAGTAGAAAGAAGCAGGGTGAGGCTGAAAGCCATCGAAGCGAAACCAAGCCACTGAACGAGCGTGACACACGGCTCGAAAGCAGCGGAGCTTTTATTATGCCACAGTCGACCGCTTCCGCTCCTTCCGGCCGTGTGTATGTGGGGAAAAAGCAGCGCTGTTTTATCATAATAGATACATTTAAAAGTTCTGTTATAATGCTACTCTGTACAGTCGTCACCTGTCTAATAAAACGCACAACATATTAAAGCGTCTTTGGTGTTTCCATGTTTTCTACAAAACAAAACCGGAAATTGGGGGGTTATGACGTCATTGGCAGGCGACACTATGGACACGCTCCGTGTCACTAGTTAAAATTGCTTATTTCTCTGGATTTAAACATTCTTCTAAACATTTGGGATAATGTAAGTACCCAAGTCCGCAAAATATATAACACTGTTCTAGTGGTTTTTGGATATTTTAATTAAAAATCTTACATTTTGTGCCTTTTCAGGACCTCACTCTTTCATAGAGGTTTCTGCTGCTACGCTTGACTGCGACGACCAAACCCTACAGATAGCATCCCTTTCCTTCAAGAGGGCAAAAATTGGAATTCGGCCTCTTTGTACACACACACACACACAGCAAACATGGCTCAACAGGACACACTGATTGACTGTCATGCCAAAGATCAAATTTCTCTCTCACTCTCACTGACAGCTTGGCAGAGGAGAATGTGAAACTGAAACTCAGATCAAGTTTAACTACCATGTGTATCTTATGCTAACTATGCAAATGCTTTTTCTCAATGCTGGACTGGCTATTTGACTCATTCTGTCTTTTTACTTAAAGTAAAAAAATTACCAAATTTAAAGGGTCATATGATGCGATTTCAAGTTTTCCCTTTCTCTTTGGAGTGTTACAAGCTCTTGGTGCATAAAGAAGATCTGAAAGTTGCAAAGACTAAAGTCTCAAAACCAAAGAGATATGCTTTATCAAAGTTAAGACTCTGCCACACACCCCTAAAACGGCTCGTTCTAACACACCCCCACATATCTAGGTCACTGTGGAAATATTTGCATAATGCTGCCCAAATGTGCAATCAAAGAAAGAAGGCGTGGTTTCAGTACCGCAGTTAGTGTTGAAGCATCCATGTCAGAGAGACGCTGTGTGTTTCAAGGCAAAAGCAAAAGCACTTTATTTGGCACCTTCCGAAAGTAGATGCATTTAGGAATCTGTAAGATTACTTGCAACAAAACAGCAATGCATTTTATGGACGACATTTATTTTAACGTTTCGTGAACCTAGGAGAGGAGGTAATTCTGACTTAGCTATGACAATCGGCGCTTCTGAATCAAGCACTGTTTTGTTATTAGTTCAGGTATTTGCTATTGACTGTTCAAATGCGGAGTTTTGCGCATCGTGTGTGTGTGCGTGCGTGAGCGCGTGTGCGTGTGTGTGTGTGAGAGAGAGAGAGAGCGAGAGAGAGAGAGGGGGGGGGGTCACATCACAAACACATACAAGCTTCATCACTGTGTCTTGTCTGCCACGGTGAGCGTCTCTGTTCCCCTTTCGGGCTTGAACTGATGGTAAAACTAATGATTATGATTATAATAATTATTTACTGTCTTTACATTTATTTTGAAAGATGAAGCTCGTGATTATGGTAAGGGGCGTTACTTTTCCGACGAGTGCTTGCGGTGTTCGGCCAATCACAATGCACTGGGTCAGCTGGCCAATCAGAGCAGACTGCACTTGTCGGAAGGAGGGATTTTGTAGAAAACGAAGCGTTTGAGAGAGGCGGGGCATAGAGGACCTACAATAATGTACAGGATTTGAAAAATAATGTGTTTTTTGAACATTAAAGCATGCCAACATATTCTGTTACACCAAATACACAAAATAATGATCTTTAAAAAAGCGTCATATGACCCCTTTAAGGTTTTCCTTTTCTAGCCAGTGAAATGTTACTCTTCATATCTAGCTTTTTCCTGGAGTTTGATCTCCCTTCTCTAATCGTGTGTAGGCAGAGGGTGTGTCATTGTGTTTTAGCAGAATGTTTGTGTAGCAGAAATTAAGTTTGCACTTAATTATTGCAGTTGCTAATTCGTGCAAGGTGGGGTTGTGTAGTAAAAACAGCCATGGACGCACAATACACAAGTGCACACACACACCAGCTCCAAGCGCTAAGTGAATGCATTATTTTGTGTGTGTGTTATGAGTGTGACTGTGTACTATTTAAGCCTTCCTTGAGATGACTTAAAATGAGATGTAAAGCTCTTGATGTATACTTTTAGAATTGTCAGGTATTTACGAAAGTCTTGTTAAGCCTTTAATGACTAACAGAAGCCTCATATTTGCATGAGGTATGAAGATGGACAGGTTATGTGGAAAAACAGCACGTCACTGTCCAAGAGCATGATGGGAACGTCTGAATGAGTTGCAATTCTGCCTTTAGTTGTTCTCAGTGGTCTTGAGAGCTTTATACTGCTTTATTTCTCAAATCCTCCAAAATTCCCAGTTTGTAGATTAGTCAGGTTATGTATGTTGCACTTAATCTTTTAAACTTTTGTCAACCACTTTGTCTTGGTTCCTTTTGCTTTTAATTGCTCTGGGTAAATGCAACGTTTGCTTGTGTTATCAGCGCTGGCCAAAATGATATGAAAGTTCGGCCATAAAAGGGCTATCTGTTCTATTCATACTGTAGCTAGAGTCTGACAAACAGTAACTGTTCATCCCTAGTCTGTTGTAACTCACTGTAGATTGACTTAAAGGGGTCATATGGCGTTGCTAAAAAGAACATTATTTGGTGTAATGAAATGTTTATGCGGTTTAAGGTTAAAAAAACACATTTTCCATATAATGTACATTATTTTTTCTCCTCTATGTCCCGCCTTTCTGAAACGTGTTGATTTTTACAAAGCTCATCATTCTAGAAAAGCGAGGTGTGCTGTGATTGACCAGCTATCCAGTGCGTTGTGTTTGGCCGAGTACCTCAAGCGTGTGACGGATATGTTAAGCCCCTTACAATACTCTGAAGCAGTGTCCCGGCGCGAAGAGACAAAACCAATGAAGCCCATTATAAAAGAGGCATTTGTTGCATCCAGTGGGGACATAATTACTGATTATAATGACTTATACTGTCTTTTTACGCGTTGTGTTGCGTATCGTGCTGTGTAAACATAAAACCATGTCTGCATTTGTGATCAGAGAAACAACAAGCGCTACTCTACACTGCTTAAAACTCACGTTTTAATCGTCAGTGGCAAATCTTTTAAATATAAAAAATGTACTTGCAGGCTGCGAGTCAGAAGCACCAGACTGTCCTTGCAATGTTGGAACTGGTCAACTTTATAGAAACAGCCTTTGTGCCACAGACGCGTTGTAGGCTACTGGTTCATCCTTCATAAAATGCGCAGCACACATCTGAATATTTGGGTTGAAGTGTTCTGGAACAGTGGAACTTAACCACTGATTTCTAGTTGTTTCCTCTTTTGGAAGGCCAAACAAAGTAGTTTCGCTTTCACAATGAAACATTTCCCAAGCTCTCTACAACTGGCATGGCTCAACAAACAGCAAGACATTTAAAGTTTACCCTTCTGCTTTGCCTGAACATTTGGTCGGCATTATGCAAATCTTCCCTCATCGTGACGTAGACAAATTATATGGTCTTTTTCATTCCAAAATGGTATACTTCCATAAAATTTATGTCCAATACAGTTTTTCACCATATATAGTAGGGGAATTTACCGTTAACCATTTAACAGGATTTTACTGTAGCATTTTTACATTCTTTTACCGTTAAATTCATGGTCATTTTTTACAGTGTAATTTTAATATCAGAGAAATTGTATATCATGTTATTTTTGCTGAAAATGTAGCATATGTATCATTTTATAGCCATGTTTTAAAGCCATGTATAAAGTATTTAACATTTTTATTGGTCAATGCATGTTTATTTAGAATATACATTATTTGTTTTCTCCGTTTCTTATTGAAACAACCCAAAAGATGTTTATTCATAACGAATTATTACATCTAGGAAAAATGGTTTTACATTTAGTTAACACCGGAGTTAAAAATGGAAAACACAAAACTAATATAAAACTGTTAGATCCAAATCACATTCAGAGCTGATAAATACACATCTGTGAGTGCACATTGTTGAATTGTGTATATTAATACTGCAAGTTGACGTACCAACAACTAAACATTGCTTCATTCAGTGCCTACACTTTTAAAAGTGATTTAAAAATAAAAATTGTAAATAAAATAAATTTTTGTAGTGGGCTACATTTAATAATAATAAAAAGTTTCATTGTTTCTAATTCAAAATTCCATGTTTAATTAAATGTTAATCGCTGTTTCTTTGCAATTGTTTGTGAAATTTGCTAGCAATTTATGTGTGAAAATTATTTTCTGTTTCTATCTTCTTCTTTCTAAATTCTACCACTTTTTTTTTTTTTTTTTTTTTATTTTGTCCCATATAAGAACAGCCCTTAACATTGTTTTTCATGTTGACTTGTGAGACATGTCGTCTTTGCATTTCTCGTACTCTCAAGTGAATAACATGAAGCACTCAAATCAGTTGTCGCGTCATAGTTGGTGGTTAGCCTTTACTGCTGTTGACTGATGCAGAGAGGGATAAGTTTACTAAACATCTGTAATGGTTCATTAAAGAATTCTTGTTTTTGCTAAACACAGGTGAATGTGGGAGCCCCTATAGCTGGCAGTGAGCAGGTGGTGTGTTTTTAGAGCAGGACAAACACTCTTCATTTGTTTTGTCATCTGGTCACGTGAAATACCTTATCTGAAATGACTGCCATGGCTCGCTTCCTGTATTTTCTCCAAACCAGTCTGACCAGCTGCTTAATCTACAAAACAAGCATACGCATGGATCAGCATGTTCACATATTACAACATAATTTGTGTGTCCTCTGTGTTGCCCTTGACATTGTAGTTTATTTTGTTTGTTGATAAAATACATTTCAATAATTTTTTCAATCTGTGCTTTAACAAGAAATATTAATAAATAATAAACCAATAATAAAACTTTCACAATGTAATTATCTGAGTTTCTGTGGCTGGTGTGAGGTCTTTTGCTTTAGCTGTTGTAGCAAAAATTGGAGCCATTATTTCCTACAAAAAAGTAATTTAGAACATACTACCATTCTAAAGTTTGGTGTTGGTAAGACAACCAACAACAAGTTTATGGTCACCAAGGCTGCAAAAATAGAGTGTAAAAAATATACTGAAAATTGTAATTTATTACAATTGCAAAGCTGAATTTTCAGAAGTCATTAGTCTTTAGTGCCACATGATTTCTTTCAGAAATCACACTAATATGCAGATTTGGTGCTCAAATATTTCATCAATGAAAATGTTTGTGCTGCTTATTTTTTTGTAGAAACTGTGATGCCTCTTTTGAGGTTTGATATGACATTTTCTTTAATTCTGTTCTTTTGAGCTTTCTATTCGATTTAAAATGGAGATCTTTTGAAACGTTAGAAATGTCTTTACTGTCACTCTTGATAAATGTAACATGTCGTTGCTGAATAAAATTATTTTATTTCTTTCTTTAAAAAAAGAAATCTCACTGACCCCAAACCTCTGAATGGGCTAGATATGTAGGGAAATGAATCGAATGCCTACACCTGCATCTAATGCTGGATGTTTTTGATTAGAAATAATTCACTGTTTCCATTTCTCTCTCTAGTTTCATCAGTCTGTGTCAGCTGAACTGAAGTCTCTGGGCAGAAGCTCCTACACGCTGTGTGTGGACGGACCACTGCTTATCCGACAGGTGCTGCACCCCGAGGCCTCCAAAAAGGTAACCCACTCCTTTCAAAATCTAAATACATTGTCATCCTTAAGTATTTCGATTTAATCCACCTTTAACTACGGCTATTTAAACTGGAAAGGATTTTTCTGACATTTCTAAATTAGTCAGTTTGTGGTATACTCTGTTTAGCAGCAACATGTTATAATCTTCACAGGAATGCTGTGCTCCTCCATGGGACATTAAAGTGCCCTCAATCCGTTTCCTACCTTTTCCCTCTTTTTTGCCCTTCCCTCAGGCTCCTCCAAAACATATTTTCTAGTGTGCATCTCCCTCATTTGTCTGTGCGTGTTTTGTTGTAGAATCTAGTCCTGCCAGAGTGCTTCTACACATTTGTGGACTTGAAGAAAGAGTTTCACAAATGCTGCCCAAATGCAGGCCCTGTCAAAGATCTCACTCTGACCTCCATGCTGGACTGTATCCTGCTTATGCTTTTGGTATTACTATGCAAGTTTTTTTTTAAACTAACATCACTATTTTAGGACTCGTCATTCCCCGGTTTTATTTTCCTTGTTTATCACTTTTTTAATTTGCATTTACTGGTTCATGTGTAAAGTGTTTTCAGCTGTTTTTTCATGTGTGCATATGTCCTGTATGAGGCCTTGACATTGTTGCCAGATGTGTGTATTCCAGCAGCGGTGGAGCAGGAGGCCGGACTGAGGGAGGTGAAGAACACGGTTCTGCTAATTCTACATCTCCTGGTTGAGCCTTACAGTGAGTCACTCATAGTGGATTGATCCGTGCAGTTTATGTATTGATAAAACCTTACAGATTTCGCTTTTGATATGCACAACTGATTACATGATCTCATAATAACTCAACTTTTTTTTCTTTGTAGATCACAAATTCTCCACTTTTGAGACTGTAAACTACAAGTTTGAATCCGGAGCATGGCATGTACTCAGTCATATGTCATAGTCTGATTTTTATTTGTTGCAAACATCTGTGGGATTTCCCATTATAAGACTGTGGTCTTTACTATGCATAAAGCCCATAAGAATGTTGCTAAGCATGAGTGATTGTTACCTGTGTTGTCTGCATGTGCATGCCTTCCAGCAGTAAGACCGAAGCTGTGGACATTGAGACGGTCATCAGAGCTCGTGGGTTGCCATGGCAGTCGTCTGATCAGGACATCGCTCGCTTCTTCAAGGGCCTCAACATTGCCAAGTGAGATTACAGCTCAGTGTAACACTGAAAGGCACACTCACAATGACATGGTGCATGCACTCAGAAAAGACCCTTAAGTACACATTAACAGTGTAATGCAAAACTCTGTAAGACCTTAAAGGCAAATCCAGCCAAATGTCAAATCGGGACTTTCACTGGTGAAGTAGATTTACTTGGAGTGTCCAAGCTGATTTATCATAACGAGCACATTTTAAAGGTTGCATGCTAAATGTGTTGTATCTCTACCTTTGTTTGATTTGTGTGTGTGTGTCTTTATATCAGAGGTGGCGTTGCGCTGTGTTTAAATGCTCAGGGCCGGAGGAACGGAGAAGCTCTGGTGCGCTTCATAAACTCTGAGCACAGAGACATGGCACTGGATCGACATAAACACCACATGGGCAACAGATACATTGAAGTGAGTTCATCATCTTAAAGGGGTCATATGATGCGATTTCAATTTTTCCTTTTCTCCTTGAAGTGTTACAAGCTCTTGGTGCATAAAGAAGATCTGTCCATTTTCAGTTGTAAAGTCTGTAAAGTTGCAAAGACTAAAAAGTCTCAAGAGATATTCTTTATAAAATTTTAAGAGTCAACCACGCCTACCTAAAACGGCTCATTCTAACACGCCCCCACATATCTACGTCACGATGTGGGAAGATTTGCATAACGCCGCCCAAATGTTCACGCAAATAAAGAAGGCATAACTTTGATTCTCGCTCTAGTATTGTTGCTGCCGCCATGTCGTGAAGACGCTGGGTTTCGTTGTGAAAGCGAAACTACTTTGTTTGGCCTTCCAAAAGATAATTCATGCCTAGAGCTGATCAGTGCTGGTCGCTGAGGAAATAACATCAACTTCGCGCTGTGGATCACCGGATCGGCTTTCACCGTGGACGAAGCAGAGTCCAGCCCGGGGTCGTCACATGTGGTTGCCGCAAGCCCGCCGGACACTCCTTCGTCGAAATCGCCGGCCGCGCCCCTCACGGCCGCCGTGTGTGATGCTGTGTGTTTCATTGTGAAAGTGAAACTTACTTTGTTTGGCCTTCCAAAAGAGACACGACTAGAAAATCAGTGGTTAAGTTGTATTTTACAACACTGTTCCAGAACAGTTCAAAACAAATATTCAGATGTGTGCAGCACATTTTTATGGAGGACCGTTTCCTGATCCTGGTAGAGTAGACTACAATGCCGGCTGTTCGACTCACAGTCTTTAAGTACGTTTTCATATTTAAAGGATTGCCACTGATGATTCAAATGCAAGTTTTGAGCAGCGTAGAGTAGCGCTTGTTGTTTGTCATTTCTCAGATCACAAATGCAGACATGGTTTTATGTTTACGGGATGCGATGCAATGAGTAAAAAGACAGCATAAGTCATTATAATACATAATTATGTCCCCAATGAATGCACAAAAGCTAGTTTGTGTGGGTTTTAATATTTGTCTCGTCACTCCGGCCGGACAGGGAATCACAGTATGGTAGGAGCGTAACATTTCCGTCACACGCTTGAGGTATTCGGCCAATCACAACACACTGGATAGCTGGCCAATCAGAGCACACCTCGCTTTTCAGACTGATGAGCTTTGTAAAAATCGATGCGTTACAGAAAGTCTGGGCATATAGGAGAAACAATAATCTACAGTATGTGGAAAATGTTTGTTTTTTTAACCTTAAACCACATAAACACATTTCATTACACCAAATACACAAAATAATGTTCTTTTTAGCAACATCATATGACCCCTTTAAGGCATCCAACAAGCTTTATTTAATTGTTCATCTCAAAAATGCATTATGCAAGAATACTCTCTTTTAATCTGAGACAGTTCTGATTCTTATATGTTGGAAATATTAAATGTATACTAGGCTTGTGAGAAACTACATATAACCTACTAGTATTTGAGTTGTCTGATGATGGATTTAGAGACACCACTTTTCGGAGAGTTTACTTTGACAGTCTAACAGCATGCTAAAGCACAGCTTACTAAAGAAGCTGCATCTCTGACTTTATTTTCATTAAAGTATTGTCGTTTAAAATGTCAAAGCTAAAATCTGAAAAAAAAAAAATCATAATCAACTTCAGTAATTAACAAATCAACTATCTTGACCCATCCCTAATTTACACAATGTGAATAATAAATACAGTTTTGATCAAAGGCATGCGGCCCACTCTTATGGCACTCTGTATTTATTTTTGTTTCAGGTGTATAAAGCGACTGGGGAGGAATTTCTAAAGATTGCAGGAGGTGAGACATTTACATGAAGTCTTGAGTTGTAATATGAGCAGACACTTTCCATTTGTAGATAAATCCCTATCCGCTATTCCCAGGTGTGTGTGTCAGTTCCTCAGTTTTACCCCCTCTGTGGGAATGAAAGACTCTTTGTGAGTCTCTTCCCCTTGCTGACTCATGTAGGGCAGGTAGAGGGGGAAACTCTATTCCCCTTCCCTCCTGCCCCTCGCTCTGGCCAGGCCACAGAGAAAGAGAGCCGTTCCCTCAGGGAGGAAGATGGGTCAGCAGCCTCTGAAAAGCCTCACACACAGCAGGTGTAAAAGAACAGCAGCCTGCCGAGATATCATTTCAGTGCATGTGGTTGTTTCTGCTGAACTGTTTCAAAGCAGAGGCTTTCTGACATTATTACCACTAAAACCGCTAAAATTCCTCATCTTTTCACAGGCACATCCAATGAGGTAGCTCAGTTTCTTTCAAAGGAGAACCAAGTTATAATCCGAATGCGTGGGCTTCCGTTCACTGCTACCTCTCAAGATGTTCTGGGCTTCCTGGGCCCGGACAGCCCAGTGACTGATGGGACGGAGGGGCTTCTGTTTGTGAAGTACCCAGATGGACGTCCCACAGGCGATGCGTTTGTTCTCTTTGCCTGTGAGGAATATGCCCAGAATGCCCTGAAGAAGCACAAACAGATCCTGGGCAAGAGATATATTGAGCTGTTCCGCAGTACTGCAGCTGAGGTCCAACAGGTACAGATGATTTATATTTAACCCTCAGAGACCCAAGCACTGGTATTTATGATGTGGTTTTTTTTTTTCACCCTTTTGCTTTTCTTTAGGAAGCTGTTATAAAAATCTATTTTGTTTTTCATCTGTGAATATGGCAAAATTGCAAAAATATATTTCAGCCATTAAGGATTCAGTCATGAAATGTTGTGTTACTTACGTTAAAAACTGTAATAAATATTCATATCAAAGCGTATAGTAGTACTATGATGTATTCATTTGAATAGCCCTTGATGTATTGTATTGTTGTATTTGTATTGTTATATCAATGAGACAATGACAAAAGCTCAGTTGAGAAAAAAAAAAAAAGATATATATTTTTTTGTACCATTCCTTGAAATTCAGGGTCCATTGTGGCTGCATAAAACTCATAATTTGGTAACACTTTAGATTAGGGAACAAATATTCACTATTAACTAAGAATTTTTCCTGAACAAACTCCTAATTTGCTGCTTATAAAATTGGTAAGGTAGTTGTTAAGTTTAGGTATGGGATAGGATTATGAGATCTAAAAGATGGTCATGCAGAAATAAGGCATTAATGTGATAAAACAGCCAATATGCTTGTAATATGCATGCTAATAAGCAAACTCGGTAATAGTGAGAATTGGTCTTGAAAAAATAGTAAAGTATTACACGATGGCATGTAAGCTTTTTCCCATCATTAGACACTGGAAATAAAAGAAAAATTAGATGCCAAAACTTGCTTGTTTAGTAAAAATGAGCAACATAACCCGTATGAGACATATGTTATGTGTAGTTTTTGTCCACGCTTAGTGAAAATTTATTTTATTTAATTGCTTTTCACAAACGTTGCAGTTCTGCTATTGTGGGTTAATCAGAGCAAATAGCTCTGTGTACTTTTGTATGAAACCAGCATCTTGTATTTTATTGCCATTTTCTTGATCTTTTGTATCTTCAAACTAGGTTTTGAATCGCTACATGTCCACTCCATTGATCTCCACACTTCCTCCTCCTCCGCCTCCGATGGTATCTGTGCCTGTGTTAGCCACGCCACCCTTCATCACCACCGGCAGCATGCGAGACTGCATCAGGCTAAGAGGTCTGCCGTACACCGCCGCCATCGAGGACATCCTGGAGTTTATGGGCGAACACACCATTGATATCAAACCACATGGGGTGCACATGGTCCTTAACCAACAGGTGACTTGTAACTCCATGAAACGAGAAACATCAGGGGTTTCTGGAATGACACTTTGACCCACCTTTTCTCGGTTCATCTTTATAGGGTCGACCCTCTGGTGATGCCTTCATTCAGATGAAGTCAGCTGACCGTGCATTTATGGTGGCTCAGAAGTGCCACAAGAAGATGATGAAGGACCGTTACGTGGAGGTGTTCCAGTGCTCCACTGAGGAGATGAGCTTTGTGCTGATGGGGGGAACGCTTAACCGCAGCGGCCTCTCGCCACCTCCTTGCAAACTGCCCTGTAAGAGACTGTCTGGTACTTTATGGAGCTTTTTAAATGCCAAATGCTTGTTGGAAACCACATGATAAGATGAACTGCACTGTTAATTTGAGTTAGTATTTAGCGTGAGCCAGCAGCTGTAATCTGTTCCTGTTCAAGAGATGCTGATCTGCGTGTAATGTTCCAGTCCGCACTCTTCTGCTCCTATCAGCTGGTCCGTTTGAGATTAGATTTCAGCTTATCTACAAGAAAGCGGTGTGATCACCTCTGTCACAGATCTAAAGGTGCAACATTTTGGCATTTAAGAAAGAGCAAGCCTGTAGCGGCACTAAAGGAAGGCCTGTTTACTCTGTGATTTGATCTGGTTGTTTGACCTTGGCTTGAGAATGGGCCGTATGTGCTCGCACTACATCAGAGAAGACGGTAGCTGTCCCTGTGCCAGTTAAGCTAAGTATACATGACATTCACACACTCCTGCAAGGTCAGCTGTGTGTGTGGGTGAGAAAGATTTAGCATGCCCACTTGGTGAAAATGTCCTTTTAATAAAGCACTTTGTCATGTCTTTCTCAGGTCTCTCTCCACCAACATATGCTGCATTTCCTGCAACTCCAGCTATGCTTCCCACTGAGGCAGCGTTGTATCAGCCCCCCCTGCTGGCCACTCCAAGAACTCCACAGGCCCCAGCACATAACCCTGCACCTGCTTTAGCCTACTACTCTCCACAGCTTTACATGAACATGAACATGAGCTACACCACCTACTACCCCAGGTACAATGAGAAGAGATTTACCTTGGTCTAAATTAAATTTTTCACATTCCACCTGGTTAAATGGTTTTGTTGTCTGTGGCACATAGTGGAGGTAAAATTTGCGGTGCAATTTATTAATTAAACATTAGCATATTTATCATTACCATTTAAAAAAAAAATAAAGATAAACACCAATGTTCAGTATATGTGTATTAGCAGCAGTAGTAGTAATAATAATAATAAAAACAATAACTATGATGCAAGCCAAAGTAATATACACTACCGTTCAAGGTGTCAGAATTTCAATCTATTTCAAATAAATACTGTTATTTTGAACTTTGTTCATCAAATAATCCTGTGGAAATTCCATTTCCACAAATATTGGTAATTTGTGATAATTGTTTCTTGAGCACCAAATCAGCAAATAGAATGATTCATGGACGGATCATGTGGCACTGAAGACTGAGTAATGGCTGCTGAATATTCAGCTTTGCCGTCACAGAAATAAATTACATTTGAAAATGTATAAAAATAAAAATGTTACTTTATATTTTATTACTGTTTTTACTGTATTTTTTTAGCAACTCGATGCTCCGGCCACGAATTCAGTCTTTGGTGACCATGAGAGTTCTTTCAAAAACATTTTTAGATTTACAAATCCCAAACTTTTGAATAATGGTTTACTTCGTAAATCTAATTGAAACTTGGTCAGTCAGCTTGCTTTAAATGTAGCTCTTCCATTCAGAATGTATAATGCATGTTATACTATAATTTAATACATCTGTTTTGGAAAACTTTTTTTTCCCCCTCTCAAACTCATCTCGTCTCTCTCTGTTGACTAGTCCACCAGTCTCTCCCTCCACGATGAGTTATTTTGCGGCCCCGCCGGGTTCAGTAGCAGCAGCTGTGGCCGCCCAGCAGGCCCCTGCCATCCTCCCCCCTCAGCCCGGGGCACTGGTGCGAATGCAGGGTCTGCCGTACAACGCTGGGGTCAAAGACATCCTCAGCTTCTTTCAGGGATATCAGGTATCCCCTCATTTCACTACTCACTCACTCATTCAGGTTCTCAAGTTCAAAAACAAGTGAAAAAAGGAGGGTTTCCTTAGCAGTGCACCCCTCACCTGAGACTTTATCAGGACCCTGGTTCTATTGGATAAACAGCACACATCTTAAAAAGTTTCTATGTAGTGTTTTATGCTGAATCACAGTGTACATTTTGTCCTCTCATTAGCTGACAGCTGATTAGGCGGAGACGTCAGAGGATGGTATGACACCAGCACTCAGAGGAGGAAAGAGGGTTGAGTTAGATGGAAATGAGTGATGCTTTGTTTTGGGCACGGGTGTGTGTGTGCTTTCTCTCTCACAGTATATAAATACTAGGGCTGTGCGATATCGAAAAAAAAAAAGTGATACCTTGTTAAAAAATTCGATATTCGATATGCGATACAATATTTATTTTTCTAAAATCAATTTAAATTATATTTAAAAATATTTAAAAACTAAAAGTTATATAACCAATGTATGTTTCACATTCTTTCTCTGAAAAAAAAGCATCACTACAACTTCTGAAAGTGACCAGCAGTGTTTTAGCAGTACATAAAAAGTAATGTCACAAATCAGAAAATGTCATTTTAACATCAGTGTGAATGACACTAATTTTATATCATTGTGACTTTGCTTTCCACACACTTTAAGTACTTCTTCATATACCACAGCAAAAACTATAGTCTGAGAAAGTTCAAACATGATTAAAGGCAAGTGAACAGTCAGTAAAAAAAAAAAAAGAAAGAAAAAAAGGGGAGGGAAAAAAGAACAAATACCAATTACAAGCATAGATCACATAAACGGTAGTATCAGATACAGAAATGTAAAATTAAGGGTAAAATAAACACGGCAGTGTGGTTAACTGTATCATTAAATTTAGATTAATCTTTGTTATAGCTGTTTTGGTGTTTGATTTAACATTAGTGACATATTCAGCAGCACGTAAATCCGACTGCACGGATCCAGTATAAAGATACACAGCCGATTTATTTTCATGCCTCGTCCAAAATACCAACACTTGCGCTTTGCATTGACCACTTAGAGACGTAATTTCTGTATTTGCCCAAGGGGTTCAAGTGAGCATGAAGACCACAGTGTGTGTAGAGCTTGTCTTTACCTGATGGGACACACTTAGTGTTGTAAAAATGCAAGTGTTTACATGGCTTTATTTAAATTTAAATTTTAAATACTTTGCATTTTAAAATCAACTTCTAAATGTCTGTTCAGTAGTCCCTATAACATGACCATTTTAGTTTGTGGTGCTTCTAATTAAGTGATAAAAATCAGTTGCAAATGTTGTACAAAATAAATATCACCACTACTAATCTTTGAACCAATAAAACGTAAAAGCAGTGTTTTTCTACCAAATTATATGTAATAACATCTAATAATTTTATTAATAATTAACTTGCATTGGAAAGGTTTCCGTAAACTCTCGCGAGATCTCGGCAAAAAGTCTCAATTTATTTCCAGAACATGATGCATGACGGGATACACTAAGCCTGGAATAGCGCTCCAGAGCGGTATTCGAGATAGTGTGCTTTAAGGGCACTGCGCTCTGGCGTTTTTAAGACCTGGGACAGTCTTGCGCACTTACTTTCTGTCACGCACACACGCTCTCAAGTGGCCAAGACCGCAAGCGTGGGTATTTGGACAAGGGGTCAGCGGTTCATATTTAAAAACATAAACCGAGGCGTTTACACGAAGATCGCGAGACGGGTACTATGCATAATTCGTGTGTGGTGTCGTTCAAAACTAAGGATAGGGAGGAGATGCGAAAGACGCATCCACTGTGGGTTTGCTGCGCTGTTTGAAACAGTGGTGTGTGTGTGTGTGTGTGAGTCAGACAGCAAGACAAGACGGCAAAGAGTTGTTTTCTGCAACATATTGCACTTAACTCTTTTTAACGTCAAACAATTCTCTGCTATATGCGTCAAACTAAAACATTGACCTTTTGCAATGTTTTGATTTAAGTAGCCTATTAAAATGATTCAGATATCGCACGCCGTTGCCATATGCATATCGAGATTTTTACATTTGCGATATTTCGATAATTTCGATATATCGTGCAGCCCTAATAAATACACAGCCATGGGATGAGATTTCCTAGATGTTCTAGTTTGTTCTCTGTTGTGTGGTGGGCTTGCAGCATCCCTGCCCTCTCCTCTAATGCGTGTGACACTGAGCTGTACGTCTAACACTGTTCACAAAGCGTAGCACAGTGGCGCGTGTGTGAAATGCAGAGTTCAGGCTTGACTTCTGGCTGAACTGATGAAATGGATCCAAGCCCAGTCCACCCTCCAAGTGTGCTTTTAACCTCTGATACAAAATGCACACTACGGGCCTCTGTGTGCGGGAAGTATTTCTTTTTTGGCAGGTGGTCTGGACCCCCTCTTTCTTTCTATACCATTCATGCTTGAACATCTTATGTGCAACCCTGTACGATGCATACTTATTTCTGTTGTGCAGTGTATTGGGGTGGTGTGTTGTTTTAAATGAATGTTTGGACTGGTGTCACCTCTCAGGTTCTGATAAGGCACTGCGCTTCAGATCTGTTTGACGAGACTTTTAAATGAACTGCAAGACTTGATGAAATTGTCTTAATATTTCAGTGTGCTCAATACTCTTTCCTTCATTTGCTTACTTTTGACATTTTCAGACATTCAGTAGACATAGGGGTGGGAATATGTGATTCTGACAAGATTTTATGATTCAAGTTTTTGCTGCTTAATATTTTTGTGGAAACCATGATATCCCAAACCTTTGAATGTTAGTAAGACTGATTGCTTAAATTGTTCTAAAGATTTCGATTTCAAATAAATAAGATAAATAAAGATTAAAAAAAGCACCTCTTTTTACACCCCTAGTAGAAATGCATACTGCTGTAGCGTCACCTGTACATGTATGGACATGGTTTAGAGAAGTGCTGATTGTTGTGAGTGTAACGTGAGGCCTATGGCACTGACTGTGGCTCATTGTGCTGTAGTACGCTCCTGAAGACTACAGCAGCTTGCTCGGAGTGAGTGATCAGGGCCGGAGTCTCATTCAGCCTAAAGAGTGGCTTTGTCTGTAGGGGCAGCCTCTGCAGGTAAGCTCCCATGATGCCCCTGTGACCTGATCGCTTGTGCATGGACTAATACTCTCTAACTCCTCCCCTCACTTCCACTGCTCTGGGGTGACCTCCAATCAGAAGTGGAGTCCCGTATTACTCTCTTCTGTTTTTGTATCTCTGTAAATCTTCACTCTCTGCTTGTTGCCTAATTAGTCCCAGTATGCTTTATTGTTCCAAGTGCTGCTGTTAAAAGAAGCTTTCAGTTGTAATGTTCTTTCTCTCCAGTCTGACTAATTGGTTTGGGCTTTGAATGTCTTGTTCTGGTAGCATTATTGTTCTTAACTTACTGCAAGTCTCCTGCCTACAAGGGTTTCTAATTATATACTCTCATTCATTTTCAGCTGATTTGATGATTAATCCAAACTCAAATCCTGTTTCTCTCCATAGCAATTCACTTCAGTGTGTATGCGTGCCTTATTCTAATACATGCCAGTGGTGAATGTTATGTTATGTGCCAGTGGATTTTATTTTATTTTAATTTTATTTTACATGCCAGTGGTGATTTTTATTTATTTATTTTTTAGTTTAGTTTTGTTTTGTTGTATTTTTTTTACATGCCAGTGGTGAGTTTTGTATTTTATAGTATTTTATTTTACATGCCAGCGGTGAATTTTATTTCGATTTATTTTTATATTTTTCTTTATTTATTGTATTTTATTTTACATGCCAGTGGGAATTTGATTTTTGATGTTGTCTTAGTTTATTTTTATTTATTTTATTGATTTTATTTTCAGCCAGTGTTTTTTAAATTTATTTTATTTTTATCTTTTATTGATATTTGATGCGATATTATATGTAACATGCCAGTGGTGAATTTTAGTTACTTTGTACTTTACACTGGAATATAGAAAAACAGGCTTACTTTTTTTTTTCTTTTCCTATAAGACAGAATGTAATTTAATTAATTTTTAAATGTTAGGATTGTATTTTATTTATTTTAGGTTCCACTGGAATATATATAAAAAAGCTCTTTCTTTCTTTCTTTATTTATTTATTTATTTTTTGTGTGTAGCTCCAGGCGGACTCTGTGCTCATGCTGTGTAACTGGAGTGGTCAGTGTAGTGGGGAGGCGCTGGTGACCTTCCCCAGTGAGAAAGCAGCCAGACGGGCTATAGCCGAATGCTCCAATCTTCCCCTCTCCAGCCACCCCATCCGCCTGGTCTGCTGCGAGTGACCCCACACAGACCGCTACACCACCTGAGGGCGGACCGCACTTCACCTGTCTTTTGGCTTTCCAGACCGTTGTCCTGTTGTTCTTGACACAAAGTAGGATGGGACCCGACACAGAAGCACTGTATATATCTTTATATACACACGTTTAACCATCTCTGTAGCACTGCCCCACTGTGTGTGTGTAATTGAGATCAGTGGCATGCATGCTAAACTCTTCCTGTGGCTTTTGATGTCAAGATCTCTTCTGTCCTATTTCAAGACTTAAAGTAAACTTATAATATTGCAAGCCATCAGGTTATGGAACAAGAGATCTTCCTGTTGTTATAAACACAGCTGGGCAGTCCAGTTAGGCATTACACTAGGGAACCAAAGTGCAATGCAATACTTACTTGCCGTTCTGGATAAAGGAATATTTTGAAATAGTGAGATTGTAAGAAGCCAAATATATTCTTTAAGACTGTTATGCTGCACATAGGATTAAAAAAGGGCATAATGGTTTTTCCCATTGTACCTCTGCACTGTTTGGACTTACAGCCTTCAGACTTATTCCTTATTTAATAGAGATCTGACCAAGTATGTACTCCATAGACTTGCATGAACTGATTTTTAATTTAGTCCATTTGAAAAGTTACTTTTTTTTTAATTTAAAGTAAAAGATGAGTTGTTTGTGTGATCTACGTTCATTAATGCTTGTTTATATGAATTGCATCGATAGAGGTGTGTATTCTGTTGCCCTCAGAGTCCTGTGAGAATGTGCAGTCTGAACTGTGCCGAGGTCTTACCTTGTTTTGGGCTTTATAATGTTTTGGAAATGCGGTCTACGCATGTTCTTTTCTACTGCTACCAGGCTGCTTGAATCATGAGCTTCATTCCCCCCCCCCCATGACTACATTACCTGGAGTGCAATACAAGGCTGAATAAAATGTCACACCTCTCTAGTGAAAGAAGGGGCCTTTTTTCCCCTCTGAAATGTTTATGTATGAGTGTATAAAATGTGACTCTTAGATGCAACAAATAAATTGATATTTCTCTGACATTGTCAAAGTAGACATGAGCTTTTTTGGACCAGGTTTGTGTTATGGAGATTTAAGAGCAGTGGTCCTCAACCTTCTTGACTCCAAGGTAACCAGTTGTCCACAACAATTTTGTGACTTTCCCTATTTTTCATCATTTACTGGATAAAGATTTTTTTTTTACACTTAATGATTTCTGCTCATTAAATAATGCATGTGGATTTTAGTTTGCAGGTTTTACAGTGTTAGAAATGACACACTTAAAATTAGACTAAACTACATAAAATATCCAGGTTCTCTGAGATGTCTAAAAAGGTAGGTTTGGGTTATTTTAATGTTATTTGGTTTTAAATATGCATCTAGAGGTCCCCTATTTGACCCTGGGTGAGAACCTCTGATTTAGAGAAATCAATTTGTTCAACCCCAATGAGTGAGGACATCTCTCTCTCTCTCTCTCTCTCTAGATCTAAATAAACAAACACGAACAACCTTTCCAAAAAATGGTTTCGTTGTGGGTTAACTTAAACCAAAGTCGAACAACAGGAACCAATTTGAAAACTTGGGACCTTTAAACTGAACTCCATCAGTTCAAACATCCTCTGGGATGTGGCCAGTTCACTTTCAAATTCATCATTACACAGAAGCAGAACTGAAATGTTGTTTTTCTGAATTTTGCTTAACCTCTGTACTAGTCAGTGCCCTCAGCTAATTAAGTAAATACATAGAGTATATTTCATACCGTTTAGGAGGCCTCAAATGTCAAACTTTTATAGAACAATGGCCAAATGAGAAAACTGATGACTTTATCCAACTGTAATGTTTATGAAATGTTATTCATATGTGTGGGCGGTATGCTAGTAAGCACGATTAACCGGAAACGTTAGAAATTTGTCACCCGGTGGAGATTTTGGATTATCGTCTCTATCAAGGTTACATGCTCATGTGACGTCGCTGTGGTCACAAAGAGCAAGTGATTAAGTTAAAAAAGTGATTTTAAGCCATTTAAATGCAATCAGCAGCAAAAGCAAGCTCATTTCACTATATGCGTGCGCTGTCTGCGAGGACGTTCAGAGGTGCTGTCATAGAGGGACGAATGTGAAGACCCGGATTATAGAGGTTATTTTTGCCACCCTTATAGGCCTTGAACGGTAAATATACACACACTTTATGTCCAAATACCTTTAAAAAAGTACTTAATTCGGCCTTAAGGGAAAGCAAACAGCTTAAAAAAAGAAAAACAAGGTAACGTATATTGGTCCGTCAGCTCTTAAGTGACAGCAGTCTTAATATTCCTGCTGTCTGTCATTCGTTAATCAGACAGCAAACGGAGAGGAAGTCTCACTGCCTTGATAAATCATGTTTGTAACTTTAAGAAACTATATAATTTACACAGTGTAGGAAATATGTAGTTATACATTTTTTTTACAATGGGTATAATTTGATCGGCGTTACTTTATGTTTTGTATGTTGATTGTAATGAGTTTATTAATTTTTTTTTTTTTTTTTTTTTTTTTGGGCTGTTTTGACTGGTTACTTTAGTTTTTTTTTTTTAGTTGCCACGCTGGTGACAATTATGAAATTTCTATGGTATCAAAAAATCATAAAGACCTTATTTAAAGCAAAAAAAACTATATCATGATATATATCATTACCATGAAATCAAATTACTCGGTTATCATCATTTTGATCCTATTGCCCACACCATTCATGGGGTCATGAAAGTCTCATTGTTACCCAGAAAGACGTAAATACTGATTTGGCAGTCACTAAACTATAATTGTTCCTTTATAATGTTAAATCAAGTCAATAATTCATAATTTAATCATCCCTGGAATAATAGTCATTATAGAAAACTCTTTCCCAACAGCGATCAGTAGTTACTTGAGGTAATAACATACTTTTAAAGAACTATTACAGTATGTAACTTCAAGGTACTAATATGAACCAGGGATAAGGTACAGCGATGTACATTTTAGTCCATTCACTAAACATTTCATTCTTGATGCATATCATAATCCAGAACACAACACAAAGAGAGACATTTGGGCATTTATTCTTTTTATTGATACACTACCTCAGAAGAGCCTATGCCGCACGGTGTTCCCTTTGAATAATTTCAAAAAGCACTGCAGTCTTAAAAATTACAAAATGTTAAATACAAAATGTACATGAAACGACAATACAAGGCTCCGTAAACATCAACTGAACCTGCACTTTTATTTTACAAACCATCCAAGCTACCCAAACTTTAGGAATGACATCCATTTCAAAGTATCAAAAATAGAGTTCTGGTGTTTGCGTCGCCATCTGTATGTAAAATGGGAACACATTGTTCGATCTTTGGTTTCTAGATAATGAAAATAGGTGCTTATCTAGGGACCCTGCTTCATCCCAGAACTCCCCCATCTTTATTTTTTTTGTTTGTTTGCTTGTATTTTTTTCTTGATTCTCAAAAAACACTAAACCTAAATCAAACCCAAACCTTATGACACACATTCTCTAAAATTGCATTTTAACACAAGTTAAGGCTTTCCTACCATATATTTGATAGTTTAAATTAAACAGTCAAAAGTGGCATTGAAAACACCTGTCACTATATGTAAAGGTTTACATACAAAATATATATACTTACTGTATAGATGCAAGAGTAACAAACACACCTGCTATTTGTATATTTAAAAATGTCACACCATCGTATTGTCTGTCCTTGCATAGACTAATGTATCAGTGTGCTTTCGTACCATTCAAATTCTAAGA